>VWZE01013663.1:0-20198 GCA_013396675.1 Eubucco bourcierii
CCTTAAACTCTGTGCTCATAGTTTTAATGGCAGAGACGAGGGTCAGAGGTTTAGCGAGAGCTTTCGGTTCGAGTCCTGACAATTCACTCACGAAAGAGCCACTTACAGAACCCACGCCAAGTAGATTAGAAACTGGATTAGAAGCTGGGAACCACCATTCCAACTACATTTTGCCTGCATGGAGACACTTTCCCTTTGATCAGGTCACTAGACAAAATCACTTTTCTGGAACCAAGAACCTTTACCTGTAGGAGTAAGTAAATATTTAGCATGCTATAAGATTGTAACCGCAGGTGATTAACACACATAATGTTTTCAGTTTTTTATAGTACATTCTTGCTACATTTTAATACCACATCCTTCCATTATATCCATAAAAACCTGTAACAGTGGTGTATTTGATCTGTGAGTGAAGTTCAAATTAAATGTTTGCTTGGGCCTTGCAGTTAAATCTTTAATCAAAACTCAAATTGTTTGCTTGAACCTTGCAGCCTGGTCTCTGTGACAATACTTATTGTGGTTTTCATCTCCTCCCATTTGGAAAGAACAACAGCAGTATGGGAAAAGGTAGAAAGAATGAGGAAACTGTCTGAAGGTGGAAAACAGTCTCTGTTTGAAGAGTCATTGGGAAGATGGAGACTGTGGAGACCGGGAAGAAGTCTCCTGGAAGAGAGGGTGTTACAGAGAGTTGTAGAAACTTGAGTGGAGCAAAAAGGGAAAATTTGAGTGTCTCTCCACATCAAATGGATGGGGCCAATCTCTTTTCACTGGTCAGCAGCAATAAAACAAGGAGCAATGACTACAAATTGGAACATAGAAGGTTTCACCTTAACATGAGGAGAAACTACAATGAGGGTTACAGAGCACTGGATCAGGCTGCCCAGAGAGATTGTGGAGTCTCCTTCTCTGGAGTCTTTCAAAACCAGCCTGGATGCATTCCTGTGTGGACTACCCTAGGGGATCTTGCTTGGCAGGAAGGTTGGACTCAATGATCTCTGAAGGTCCATTTCAACCTCTAAAGTTCTGTGATTCTATGATTCTGTGGTTCACTGTCCCCTTCAGAACACAAATTGAGAGGCAATGAATAAAGAATGAATGAAGTGAATAGGATATTCAAGACAGGTAAAGGGCGATTCTTCCTGCAATACACAGTTAAAATCTGTTTTGTGGATGATGTATTGCATATGAATTCAAAGTGGAACAGGACTTCACTGTTGTGATATTAAGCACAAAAGGGGGCATTTGTGAAGTCATATGCAGGAAATTTCACTATATGATTTGCTTACTTTTACATTCTTTCCAAGGTGTCCATTACTAGATACCATCTGAGAGAAAAACAAACCTGTTAGATTTTTGATCTGATCCAGTACAGGCATTTCTGTCTTCTTTTGCTTAACTAGTTGTTGAGCCCATGCTGCAGCATGGTACAATCATGTTTCATTTACTTAAGCTATTAAAGAAAATTTAAAAAACCATTAAGACCATAGTCTACATTAAGCTTCTCAGTCTGATAATTACCATTAGCTTAAAATGTTAATATTTGACATAAAGTAACGAAGAAACTGCATCCTCACTCTTGACCTATAAATTTAACTCTTTTTTTGATATATCAGCAAAACCTTTTGTCCCAAGGTGGCAGAAGTCAGGTACTGGTATACCTCCAACCAGTTTAGACTAAAGCTACATGAAGTGTCATATTCTGTTGGAGTCTAGAAATAGGACAATTCAGACACAAAAAAACTTTATACTGAGAAATCATAAGATAAAGTGCCAGTAAAATAAAGTTCTTCCAAAGCTTCATTAATCACAGGTTTGTGTTCTGAAGCATGAATGTCTATACACCCTGCACATATAAACTGCTGGTTGTAGGCACTTAAGTCTTTCTCCTTCTCCACTGTAACCAGAGCCTGTCACTGACATAATCAATGCAATCAGATGGATTTATTGGTACCCTCCCAATTGCACCTGCCCGAGCATGTGTGACTGCTAAGTGCTTTTGACAGTCTGGTGAACAATGGTTAAGTAGTTGCAGAAAACTTAAAGAATGAAACTGTCCAACACATATGGATGAGTCAGTTCCTTAACTCCAAGGCAACTGATCAGAGCTGAGAGGGAGACAGCACAACCCATGCCTTTGTGGCATACCCCTACCTCTCTCATAAACACATCTACGTGTATGTGTGCACATGTAAAGTAGACGGTTTTTTCTTACCTTTGCTTCTGAAATGGTGAGGGATTTATTATTTTAAAAGTTCATATACTTTATTAATTTTGATATTCAGGAATCTTGCCACAATAGTTAATTTTAAATAGGTTCTTTGCATGGTCATGGTAAGCATTACACAGAGGGAAAATAGGCAATCTAGAACACTTATTAAATAACTAGCAAAATAAAAACACTAAACTTAATCAAACTGGAAGTGAAGTCACTTATACTGCTTGCCCACTAGAGGGGCTCGAGAGGCTCCTTTCTGCTTAAGGCAGAAGGCACTTAGAATCTAGTTACAGAATTTTTACAGGGAGGTTTTTGAATATTTACTCACAAAATAACATCTCCAGATTCCCAAAGCTAAATTATAGTTTCCAGACAGTACCCAAACAATCGAAGGGATTTCTATTGGTGTCTTGATAGCCGTTGAGGCTTCTGGATCTTCCCAGGCTCTAACAGGATGCTGGGAGAGAGGCAGACAATCTCTGACCTGAACCTGGCTGCTCCTGGACTCCAGACTTGGTGCAGAGGTTTGCAGAGGTGCAGGTAGGATATCTTGCAGATGTGCAGTCTTGGCATGATGTTGTGCAGATGTGCAGATGTACAGATGGGCACAATGTCATACTAGCTAAGAGAACCTATCCTGTGAAAACACTTAATGCTTATTCTGGTAAACTGAAACAAGGCAGTTTCCGGGTGTACAGGCCCAAGGATCAAGGCTTATTATTATGCAGCAGGGAAAGCATGGCAGGGTGTGATGGCAAAGAGCACATAGGCAATGGCAGAGAGCACTGGGGCAAAGCATGTTGTATTTACCTGCTCACCTTTTATCAATTCAGCCTGAGACCAATGGCTCTTTGGCCACAGAGCTTCCCCAATCAGAATGGTAGCTAGGTAAAGTCACAGTCTACTTCACCCCTATTAGGGCAAGACATGAACAAATGTATTAACATGTGTGGGTACCCTGTTTACCAGAGAGACAAGGAGACATAATGGAATCAGGCCTTTGTTTTCCCTTCCCACAGTTGCTTCCCCCATCAGCAGAAAGGTGGGGGAAACAGGGAACATGTCTGAACAAGCCAGGGCATGTTTTAGGACTACTGCACTTCCATGACAGCTTCATGGTCTTATTTTTGTGATTTTATTCTATAATGACTTAAACTGCAAAATTAATTTTGAAAGCTTTTTCTGCTAAAAACATCCTACTTTTCTGAGGAAGGTGAAAAACAAAATAGAACTACCCATTTTCTTAAAAATCAGAAACAAGAGGATGAATGTGTTAAGTAGAAGAATCTTAAAGCTGACATGTAGCCAGGTGAAAATGGCAAAACTCATATCCCGCAGGGATATGTGGTAAGTATTCTCGGACCTTTACCGGTCAAAACCACCAGTGCCCATGATTCATGCTAGGAAACTCTAGCACCTCTAGCATCACAGTGTGTGGTAGCACCTTGCTTGAACAGTTCCTTTGTGCAGAGTCAGAAGTAAGTTCCTTTTTGAAGACAAAATGTAAGAATAAACATTGCAAACTGAAAATATTCGCTGTTGTGGACTTTGCCTTTCAAATGTAGCTGTTGTGGACTTTGCCTTTCAAATGTAGGCATCTATTTTATTTATTTTCCTCTCCTCCTAAGGAAAGAGGTGAGTGTTGTAAAGCTCCTGCAAACACAATCTCTCAGAACGGATAGGTTCAGGCTTTCTGAGGCAGCAGGGAACTCTGCCTAAGTGTCTTTACTAAGATAAAATAAAGGATGTAAAGAAGAAATCATTCTTTGTGTCCACCCCTCAACTTTGCTGACTCTCCAACCACTTTTTTGGGAAGGCAGGCAGGAGGCTACAGGAAAGTGTCAGGGCTGGGCTATGGCAACATGCTGAGTTTACATCTGTAGTCTAACATTTAAGGGTAGCCCTTATAACTTTTTAATACACTCTGGAAGCTACCTGTTGGAGATCAAGGACCTGCAATCAGCTCCCTGCTGGTTGCTCTTCTCTTTTCATTCCAGGGAAGCTCTTTATGTATAAAGATGAATCTAGCAAGACTGTTCTTGGAGTTTTAATAATTAAAGGCTGCTTTGACAAAGCCAGCTTAAAGCTGTTTCTTATGCCACATTGTTCTTTTAGTTTCACAGGGAAAGGAGAATGAACAACAATAGTTACACTTTTCATTGCTTTGAAGACTGAATAGAGCTTTAACACTAACTTTACAGATAATATCATGTACCTGGTAGGAATTTCAGTCTCTTGTGCATGTTCTGGGTGACAGTGTCTAATGAGAACTATCTTTTAACTGCAGAGAGTGCTGGAGGACATACACCAGTTCTAGCCAGCCACAAGTTAGTGAAACTGCAAGTGAGGTAACCTAGAGAAGAAAATCCAGTCTGTATCATAGGTATTAAAGTTTTGTCAGAAGATAAAGCACAAGAATGTTGTGTCCCCACTCTCCCTGTTTAAAATTGTGTGATTTCCCATAGAAAATAATTATTACATTTATCTTTTAAATTTACAAATCAAAGATGAACTCAAAGAAACAGGCTGATGTGATTTTGTTTGTTACAAGGTAATACTATTTAATAATGCCATACCACTATTTGAAATATTACATGATGTGAGAGTGTAGCAAAAGAAAACAATTTCCAAAAATACACTGTTATAAGCCCACAGCTTGAGTATTGTGTTCAGTTTTGGGCACCTCAGATGTTGAGGTGCTGGAGTGAGTGGAGAGGAGGGCAGAAAAGCTGGTGAAGGATCTGGAGAATAAATCTTATGAGGAGCAGCTGAGGGAGCTGGGGCTGTTTAGTTTGAGGAAGAGGAGGCTGAGGGAAGACCTCATCGCTGTCTATGACTGACGAGAAGGAACTAATAAAGGACACCAGAAATCCAGTATGAATCATAAAGAGGTGACAACTTTATTACGAAGCTTGTGTTTTTTTATACATTTCTCGGTGATATATTCATCAAGCTGCATTCTGATAAGCTGAAACTCTAAAGATTACATCTTCATGGCACGCCTACTTGCGGTTACAGCTCTCAAGTATAGGTCGCTACTACATATAATTGGTTCATATTATTTATGTAAGCATTCTGTTATCTAAGCTTTCTCACAGATGTATCCCTCTACTTGAGAACCTAAGAGGGGAGTTAGTGGTAACCAAGGAGAAAACCAATTAAGCTGGGCACATCCCTGCATATAACCTTGGAACAGTGAGATCAAACATAGTAGACTGATATGCTGGCCTTGTGTTACATCTGCACAGATGCAGGGTAGACTTAGAACAAAGAACTAACAGNGAAATCTGCTTGAAACTACCTTATGGGAAAAAAAAAAAAAAAAATCAGGAATCAGTATAAAGCCAGGCTAATGTCTTGTTCAAAACACAATTAGATACATCTCCATCTTTTAGAACCATNGAACAAAAAATGACAGAAAGAGTGGTCAGGCACTGGAATGGGCTGCTCAAGGAGGTGATTGAGTCATTTACCCTGGATGTGTTTAAAAGTTGTTTGTATGTGGTGCTTGGGAACATGGTTTAGGGTGAACATTATAGAGTAGGGTTATGAGTTAGACTTGGTGATCCTGAGGGTCTTTTCCAACTGGAATGTTTATGTGATTCTGTGATACAAGAGGTGATAGCAATTGATGCATTATGGAGTTCCAAAGCTTGGAAATCTGCTTGAAACTACCTTATGGGGAAAAAAAATAAAAAAATCAGGAATCAGTATAAAGCCAGGCTAATGTCTTGTTCAAAACACAATTAGATACATCTCCATCTTTTAGAACCATAGCTAAAGGAAATTATGAAGTGAGTCATTAACAGGAATTTTTAGTATACTTTGTTTTTAAACTGTATTCTTGTGGAACATCAAGGTTTCCATTGCAGTGAAAATTGGTGAGTGTCAGGGGTTAACGCAAGAGCCAACCTGTCTGCTCTCCTAACACAGAAATGAGGGAACAGTAACAAAAAAACTCAGAGTTGAAATAAAGAGATAAGAGTTTACTGAATAAATGAGATAACATAAATGTACAACTAACTTAGCTAAAAGATCTAATTAATCTAGTAACATGATGCCTGATTATCTTAGCTTAGCCTATTTGCAGAAGCAGTGCAGTGAAACACGGAAAACAGCATAAAAGAAAGCCAGCAGCTACCCCACTCTCATCCATATCGCCACCATCCCTGTGGAAAAGAGCCAACATCCAAACTTGGGAACACAGATATAGCAACTAGAACAAGAAGCCTCCCGTATTGCAATCTGAACTTCAAGCCTCATAATACTNATGGAGTTCCAAAGCTTGGAAATCTGCTTGAAACTACCTTATGGGGAAAAAAAATAAAAATAAATCAGGAATCAGTATAAAGCCAGGCTAATGTCTTGTTCAAAACACAATTAGATACATCTCCATCTTTTAGAACCATAGCTAAAGGAAATTATGAAGTGAGTCATTAACAGGAATTTTTAGTATACTTTGTTTTTAAACTGTATTCTTGTGGAACATCAAGGTTTCCATTGCAGTGAAAATTGGTGAGTGTCAGGGGTTAACGCAAGAGCCAACCTGTCTGCTCTCCTAACACAGAAATGAGGGAACAGTAACAAAAAAAACTCAGAGTTGAAATAAAGAGATAAGAGTTTACTGAATAAATGAGATAACATAAATGTACAACTAACTTAGCTAAAAGATCTAATTAATCTAGTAACATGATGCCTGATTATCTTAGCTTAGCCTATTTGCAGAAGCAGTGCAGTGAAACACGGAAAACAGCATAAAAGAAAGCCAGCAGCTACCCCACTCTCATCCATATCGCCACCATCCCTGTGGAAAAGAGCCAACATCCAAACTTGGGAACACAGATATAGCAACTAGAACAAGAAGCCTCCCGTATTGCAATCTGAACTTCAAGCCTCATAATACTTTGCTCCAGTTAGCACTTTCGTTTTTGAAGCTGGCATGACTGCAGCATGGTATGAAGGACAGCAACAAATTCAACTCAGCCATTCATCACCAGGTTCAGGAGTGCCATGGCAAAAATACAAAAGGAACAGGCTGGCCAAAAACACACAAACAGACAAACAAACAAAAAAAACCAAACCCAAAAAGGGCAAACAAATAAAAAAAACCCAAACCCTTAGATGTAACATCTATGTAGACAATGACCAGTGTTACTAAGTTCTGAAATATGTTTCATTAGCAGAACCATATCAAAGTAACAAATTGCCAAGTAAAAAGAAGAATCTGTAGTCTGATACTACAATGCGAGTCGTTACATAGTGATGACATCTTGAAAACCAGGCTTCCTTTTGTTTAGCTGCTGCTGTGGGAAGATGCATAAAGTAGATGGACAAGTTTCAATTAATCAAATTTATAATAAGAGCAACACATAATTTAATTTTAATCCAAGAGAAAAAAAATTAAATACACACAGAGTAGCCTAATAATGGACACTCAGTAAACACTGATCATAATTTTTTCTCAAGAACTTTTTGCAGCTTGCTGGTTTTAACTTATACCAAAGAACCAAGTAGAACTATTGTCAGTTTCTTCAATGTGTTTCATTTCACCATGCAGATATCAAAGATTAGGCTATGTGCCCCTCCCAGAATAGGTAGCATTTCAAGAGATTGCAATTCATTTGCTCCAGGGAATCTGTCTAATTCTTTCACTTACACAGAGAAAGACTCTAAAGCACAGTAATCTTCCAGGTTTTTATCCAAACAAATGGGATTTCAATTATATTGACCATCACCTTTACTCACATAGGAGGAGGATTGGAGAGAACTGCAGGGCAAAGTACAGTTGTAAGGAAGTATAGCAGCATCCCTAACACTTGGATAAGAGCAGAGGGAGCATCTACTCATTTTGGAACTGACACAGAGTGGTGAGTTAACCGTGCCTGAGTACCAAGTGGCCACCAAGTCACTACTTCATGGGCAATGGAGGTTGCAGCCTATGTTAAAGACGGGCACAGGAATCTCTGCAGCAGACAAGGTCCAGTCTCTGGTCTTGCTGCAAATGTCGAATCTACCCTAATCCTAGGCCAGCACCTCAGTTGTGAGGTTGCAAAGACTGACATCTCTTCAAGCCCACAGATGACAGTGTTCTTGTGCTCAAACATTTTTTTTTCAGTTTTTTTTTTTTTTTGTCTGAACATAATACTTGGACATGATAAGAACTGCTCACAGCCCTCTCAGCATGGTGCTTGTGTAACACGACAACAACAAGGTAAGAGATCTGTCTGAGTAGTCAGTCTGACGACGTTTCTTAAACTGCAAGACCTTCTGGGGCACTGTCTAAGGGCACTTACAGGTAAGTTAGTCAAACCTGTCTCAGTTTCATCTATACTGCAAGATGCATATGACAGCATGTTAAACAGTCCCACAGTAAAACAGTTCCCAAAGGAATCACATAATCATAGAATTGTAGAATGGTCTGAGTTAGAAGGGATCCTCGAAGGCTATCTAGTCTGATCCCCTCTGCAATAAGCAGGGGCATCCCCAACTAGACCAGGTTGCCCACAGCCCTGTTGAGCCTGACCTTGAATATCTCCAGGGATGGGGCCCCAAACACCACCATGGGCAATCTGAGCTTTCTGTCTGCCAGCAGATATGGTCCAAAACAACCATGGAGAGAGACAGCAGCTCTGGATCACCATTCCCTCCACCAAAGCCACCACAGCCTCATAGATTTCTGTTATAATTCCCAGTCCTTTGTAACAGTCGAGAGAGAAAAGTATATTGATTACTAAGAAATACAATTAAAATTTTAACTTATTTGTTCAACTAATTTCAGTGCAAATTTACAACACACAACAGAAGAAGAGGGTCTTTCACAATTTTGTTTGCACCTGGATTTGGTAGAAATCTGTTTGTCTTGAATGACTGTTAAACTTATGAAAGTGAAGTCACTTAAAGCATGAGTCACTTGCTAGTGCTCTTGTGGATCTGGATTCTGAAGAATTCATCACTATGGAAATAGGAAGTTAAAATACTAAGAGGTGAGATATATTTAGTTACTATAGAGCCTGACTGTGACTAACATAAATACGGAAATAATTTCTGAGATGAGACTGACACTTGAACCTTCACTATTCATAAAATCTGGTAGCAGATACAAATTCCAGTTCTGCATTGTGAATTAGTGAACATCAGTGGGGCACTGCACACTGCTATTCACGCACACAATTCACCTTTTCCTCTGGACAAAACCTCTGGCAGTTCACAGTCGTAACTGTCTGTTGTGCTTCAGCTTGAATTTGAATTTCATTTTGTTGCTTTCTCAGTAATCTGATTTTATTTGGGAGTGATTTTTCTGTTTTTAATTGACTTTATGTTTAATAGTAAAATTTACAAGAAAATGAGGGAGATGAGGCTGTGTTATTATTATACCACATTCCAAGATATTATCCCATCAGTAGAGCTGCTGAGATCTAGTAGTGACATTAAGTACAAAACGTATGAAGCTCCCTTGTGATACTATGAATCTGGATCTTATTTGATCAAAATATTAAAATTGTAATATCATCATTTTCCAGACATGACAACACAGCCACAACAGGAGTTAATTTGCAAAACTTTTGCAGACGAAGATCCTCAGCAGAACTGAGAATATAGGTGAACAGAAAGATATTTATTGCCATTTACAGCCTAGTCATTTCCAGGAAAAGAATTGGTTTTCTCTGGACTTTTTGGCTTATAAAAATCCATTTGACATTTTCAGGCATTTCTTAATTTCTGTTTGACACTTTTCAGGCTTCCCTTAATTTTTTTGTAATGGGCAATCACAGATGAGACTTAATACTTACTGCTGACCTGAAAATGTAAAGTTACGCTGTCAAAATATGCACTGTTTTCCTGAACCAGTCTCGTTGACTATGGATTAATAAACTTCTGTTCTTTCTCATCCACTTATTTCCAAAGTCCAGGAGAAGTTATCTGATCTTTACACAAAGTGCCTTTGTATTGGACAGGTTCCAGAGGAAATCCCAAAAGTGATCAGAGCCTTTGAAAATATGATGGATGCAGGCACCTTGCAAGAATTAGGTTTATTTAGTCTAGAGAAGAAAAGACTGAGAGGAGACATGATAGCAGTCTTTAAGTATGCAGACACAGAAAAAAAGGAATGAAATAAACCATTCTTTATGTCAACTGAGGATATGACAAGGAGCAATGGGCTTAAACTTCAACAAGAGAGAGTTAGATTAAACGTTAGGAAAATCTTCCCAACAAGAGGGAAAGGGAAGGGAAAGACAAGATGGCCTGAGGAAGAGGAGTTCCTACTCATAGAGAGGTTTTGAAAGGCTTGTTTAAGTATCTGTCTGGGATGGTTGGTGTTTAACTGATCTCCTTGGGCACCAAGATGGCTAGACATCTCTTCAAATCCTTCCTGGTTGCACTTTAAGTTCTTTCAGTAAATTTTATTCACTGAATGAAGATACCTGGGATGTATACTGTAGCTTCATTTAGCATCTTCAAGTTGGAACAATCATGTAGGTGCGTGAACAGGGGGGAAAAAAGTGTTTTGTTCCCCTTTATGTTCTTGACTTAGTCTATCTGTGTACCTCTGACCAAGCTGTTAAGAATCTTTGGTGCCTGTTCTGCTCTTTATGACACATCTCAATTGGAACTGGATTAATTTCTACACTTAACACTAGCTTTTCACTCACATCCTATCATCTCCCTTTCATACCTCTCATGCACTAAAGGAAGGCAGCATGGTCACCACTGGTAAGGGAGAATCACTAGAGACCATAGGATGGAACCTTGCTGAGTAGTAGTTGAAGGCACACTGTAGGCATGTGTTGCCCTCTGTGTGGATGATGAGTTTTGTATTAATGAGGTCTTGTAGGATGTAGTGTGCTGGCATTCATCCCAAGTAGTGTTTCATCTGCAAACCAGTCTGAAAAATCATCTTTTCTCAGATTTCAGAGAAGGATTACAAGAGGTGAAGAAGAGGTTTCTGAGGCTGGGAAATTAAGTTTTAAAACCAGCAGCACTTGGGAGGTCTTGGAGTTTTTCTAAGTTAAGGGCGAATTTAGGTAAGAACTTCAGCCAAAAAATGCTGAGAGAAATATATGCATCAAAATTTATATGGATGGCAGTACCTTTTCTCTGAGCAACAGATGCAGCAAGGGGGGGAAAAAAGCAGACAAAGCTTTTCTACCTGGAATTTTGTCTATTGTTTTCCACTCCTATCAGCTGGCTAAGCATATAACACCCGCGGCCATAGTTCTGGAGAATTTTACAAAATTTGAATATTTTGTGGGTGCCATGACTGCAAATCTGTCATCCTTGTCATGCTACTAATGAAGAACAGAGGTGCTTGCAACCATCACACTTATTGCATGCCATTAAAAAATTCCAAATGCTTGGACCAAGAGAAGTTTATTAAAGCTGAACAAGTATGTTTCAGTCATCAGTATTGGAAGCCTCTTGCAAGTGAAAAGAAAACTGCCATAACTCACTGGAAGTAAGAATAACTTATGTGCCTCATCTACCCTGAGACTCTTCTCTTTTTTTTCCCAGTGAACTTTACACTTAAAGCAATTTAATGCATGATGTACACTTTGGAATAGTCCAGGGGAACACAGTGGGTAATGGAATGCGACCTATTCTGTGGACTGAGAAGCAAACATATTCAGAACTAATTAATTTTCTGAAGTACTGCTTTCTGTGTGTGCTGATTTTAACAGCTTCTTACTAAAACAAACAAATGGTACCTAATTACAATCACAATATGTTACTAATATTTGTGTGCCTGTGGTTTCTGTCATAATTTAATTGCTGTTGTTTGGACAACACTTCTTTAGATATGTATCCTCTACAAGAAGCAGCCAAAAGAGTAGGGAAAACACTGAGCTGAGGACAGTTTGCATTTTCTCCTGCAGGACAGCAAGCTCCACTTTTCACCTTCTGGACTGTGGCACAAAGTGTCAAGCACTGCACTACAGCCACAGTTTAAAGTGTGATAAGGTTTGCTTCTATGCAGAGAATACTCCTCAAGGACTTTTTTCAAATCCCCAATTCAAACAGAGTTGATCTGAGCTCGCTGATCAGGAAATAGATTTGAAATCAAAGAAAAGATGCCAGACAGAGAAATTGGAATCAAAGACCTTCTACTACTTTGTGAGTGACAAGAGGATTTAAGGGGTTAACAGACAAAAAAGAGGACCATTTTTTCAAAGTTTATTCCCTGATTTTATGACTTTTTGTTTGTTTCAATTCCTTCTTTATTTCTGGTGGATTTTCCCTCTTAAGCATTCACTTTGATTATAAAGAGTCAATGAAAAAGAAAATTTGTCCTGTTCAGAGAGCAAATCAGGCACTACACCAGCAGGAGATGGTGCCTGTCAGTAGGTGAAAGGTGGAGCAAAAGAGTTACAATCTCAGGCAGTCTTTGCTTCTAGAGTCAGAGGGCAGATGGGACCAGAAAGGGCAGTCTGCTCCTCCTCACAGCCTCCTCTCCAGCTCTAAGTGGGAATATTCAGTCTTCACTGTGCAGAGAGTCACTACTGCAGCTTTCTGTGCTTTCCAATCAGTCATCTAATCATAGAATCTTAGAATTGTTTGGGTTTTCTTTTTTGAAAAGACCCCTGAGATCATCAAGTCAGACTGTCAACCTAAAGCCACATGGCCATTAAACCATGTCCTGAAGTGCCATGTCCACACATTAATGATTGTAGAGGTAAGGTAGGACACACATTTTCAGTTCACTTCTCCAAAGAACAGAATTAGAATGACAAAATTCCTTTTAACACACTCAAGTGATGGTCCAGGTTCTATGTCTGTTATACACCCCTGTTCCAGAGATTAATGACTAACAATTTAATTGATAATGTTCACAGAAGCCTAATCCATATCTATATCATGAGGGAAATACCATTTCTGAGAGCTTTTGAAGAAGCTGTCACAGACTGTTTCCTTGTGCATAGCCTTCAACACTGCATCCTTTTCCTTCCCTAAATGCTGTCACAGAAGTGTCTTCCAAGTCATATCCTTGCTCAGCTCCTGCCCAACACACACACAAATACCATGTCAGCAGGACTTGTCCATTAAGTCTGTAATTTCAGACATCTCTTCAATCAATTCCAATTCCACATCTGCAGCTGAACTTTCTGGTGCAGAGTCCTCCTGGCAACCAGGTTTTTTAATTCTTTTTACCTCATTCTCATCCTATGGAACTGATGGAAAAGAATTCACTTGACTTTCTCTGTAGGGATGGGGGTATGAAGAAAGGAAGAAGAAATAGTATTTCACTAAAGTAATAACTTACTTTAAATCAAATTATAAGAACTGTGATTGGTTGCATCTCCCACTGCAGTTAATTTTGTAGCATCTCTGCTGTGGCTATGTCAATAGGTTAATGCCTGGCAGGAAAACTGTTTGGTCATTAAAAGAACTTGTAGACTTGTGCCTCTATATCTAAAATAATTTCAGTCCCAGCTCAAAGGTGCCAAATTTACTCTTAGGTGAGGCAGGCTACATTTGTCAACCTTTCAAATACTTGTCTTGTCATGTGCAGTCAGCTCACTTAGTATGTGACTATACTTGTTCAATTTGTTCCAGGTTCCTGCCTTCAGATTTCTTCTCTTCCTGTACTTTTAGCCTTAGGCAGCAAGCATGACTGGAACCAATATGTTGGGTAACATGAGTCATCATCCCAATAGAAAACATACATATCAAGTGTGTATATGATCAGAAGATGCTGCAGGGGAGAAGGGATGCAGTAGCTGCAGCACTTTTTTGATCTGGTCACTGGATTAGCTCACACTGCCTGTGCATACCTTGTGCCCTTTAGCTAGGTTATGCCTCTTATCCATTTTAAATAGTCACTTGCCCTACAGTCATGATTATTGAGTAGAGCTGATGGGAAACTGAGCTGCTACCACTGCAAGGCAAGATGGTAAGGCAACAAGATCTGTCAAAGAGGTGTCCTTGTTTACCAGTGTCCTTCTGAATAACTTTCCTTTATATGTGGTTATTATATTTGCAAAAAAAAAAAAACAAACAAACCCAAACAAACAACAACCACCCACCAAAAACCAAACAAAAAACATCAAACCAATCAAAAACCAAACAAACCCCCTAACAATACCACCAACCCACAAAACCAAACCAAGCAACAACAACAAAAAAAAACAAACTAAAACCCACGAAACAAAAAAAACACTCAATACAAATTTAAAGTGAAATTCAGTATAAGTTTGTGGGTTATTTTTCCTCTAAACACTGACCAGAATATCAAAGGATTATTTTGGGCCAAGTAAAGCTTAAGAGTTTTATTTGTCTCTCCCCAGCAGAGTCGATGGGATGTCTGCTTTGCTGTGATCAAGCCTATTTTACTTGACAGTTTATTCTAAACTTAGAATCAATATCTTTATTGTATGATTGTTGTGGTTTTAAGGAGCAGACAGAATAAAAATTATTTTACTTTCAAAGGAAATAAAATAAAAATGCTCTTACTGAATTGGAGAGGAACACAGAAAATTGTACATAAAGATGTACAGGGAAAAAATATGGAATACATTAATCCTTAACACCTAATACAGATACAGGATATATGAAAATTCCCCCAAAACCTTCCCCCCTAACCAAGCTAGATCACAAACCTCCAGTTCTCATTTTCTTTCCTTCCATTGTCTCCTATTAAGCCCAAACAGGCCTGACTGCACAGCAGGGCACAGGCAGGTTACTCCCCCATTAGTTCTCAGGTAAGACTTCTGGAAAGCCAAAGGAAGGGTGAGAAAGGAGAAAAGTTTGGCTTTGTTGCCCACT
This sequence comes from Eubucco bourcierii, assembly GCA_013396675.1. Lineage (NCBI taxonomy): Eukaryota > Metazoa > Chordata > Aves > Piciformes > Ramphastidae > Eubucco > Eubucco bourcierii. The sequence goes on from VWZE01013663.1 coordinate 14,975, forward strand.
TATAAAGTGAGAGCAGGATTATAGGATTGAATAACAAAGTTACGGTTTCTGGGGTCCATCTCCTAGACCTCTCTGGTCCTCCTGGAGAACTGTGTGGCTTCCTTAAGGGGACCTGTGTCAAACCACCACGGTCCTGTATGTATGTGTTAGGTAAAGCCTAGTTACAGCACTGTGAGAGACCTAAATATAATGCTTTAAACTTTGCGGGAATTTGTTCTAGGAATAATGTATTTTATATGGCAGAGACATTACTGGTAACAGGGAGACTCAGCTAATAGACAATGCACTAAAAAGTCAAAAGGGTGCCTTCGTTAAATCAAGAAAGAGTAAGTATCACAATTCTTCCAGGTGGAGTTTTAAGGACATGAGCACAGTATTTGAGTGGCAGACAGTGATGTTTGGCCACTTAAAGCAATTATCAACCTTCCCACAAGGATCATCTAATATCCCTGAAAGTATCACAGTTGTATACGGTCTTGATGTCAGCCAATAAGACTTTTCCATGATTGTGGTATCCTTTTACCCTCATTTTGAACTGCTTTCTAGCTCTAGCACAACTTCTAAGAATGCAGAAACATTTTGACAGTGGCACATCCAAAGGCTGAGAGTTACCCAAGGGTAACAAAACTTAAAAGGTCAACTTTCTGTCCCACTGTGAATTTAAATTTCAGCTGTGAACAATTAACATTTAGCTTTTCTGACTGATTCTAAGTCATATGAGCCTCTGTAACCTTAACCAGAACTGTTTTGCTGAACAACAAAAAATGAAACATGTATACAAGGAGGTTCCAGTTGTTATGGAAGGTATTTTTAGACACCTGTCTGTCAGACACAGCATTTGTCAGGAAAGAAAAATGGAACACTGTGTGCTATGCGCATGGGCATGCTCTGCAGGTTCATGCTCTCTAGAGCAGAAAGATGCTACTTCCTGATTCACAAAGCAGTTTGTGGGTCAAGAGGGACGTAGAACTGCTTGAGAGAGTCCAGCACAGAGCCACAAAGATGAGGAAGGGAATGGAACATCTCTCTTATGAGGAGAGACTGTTGGAGCTGAGGCTCTTTAGCTTGGAAAAGAGACTGAGAGGTGACCTCATAGATGCTTATAAATATATAAAGGGTGAGTGCCAGGTTCTTCTCAGTGATGCCCAACAACAGGACAAGTGACAGTGGGTGGAAGTTGAGGCATAGGAAGTTTCAAGTAAACATGAGGAGGAATTTTTTAACTGTGAGAGTGACAGAACACTGAAGCAGGCTGCCCCAGGGGGTTGTGGAGTCTCCCTCTCTGGAGATATTCAAGACCTGCTTGGATGCATTCCTGTGTGATCTGGTATAGGTGATCCTGCTCTGGCAGGGTGGTTGGACTGGATGATCTTTCAAGGTCCCTTCCAGCCCCTGACATTCTGTGATTCTGTGTGATTCTGTGATTTGTGTACACCCACTTGGGATGGGTTTGCTCTGTAGCAAGGTACTGACTACAAATCAGTTTGCAACCCCTAAATGGTGGGTTTCATCTCACACACCTTTATGTGACCCTGATAGGGCAGAAGGGGAAAATCTGTAAAGGTCCATTGTTCTGCAAGGGCTCCAGAGGTTAGAGGAGCCTCTCACTGAGGTATGCTCAGCTGCTTTCTGGTAGAGGAAAGATAAATAAGCAAGTCTGAGACATAGTTGTTTAGCTTGTGTTCAGGTCTGAATATAGTTGTTTAGCTTGTGATATGCCACGTTTTAGAGGAGCCTCTGCTGGAGGAAAAAAAAAATTAAAAAAGCTGTATCATAAAGTAAGAAAAAGTTTGCAATGAAAACAGTGTGTATATATTTATATATGAACTTTGTGTAAATGTGCTGTCAGTTTAAGAGTAAGAAGGCTAGAAAAGGCAGAGCAGAAGGCTTTGTGTTTTAAAAGTTTCATGCAAGGGTATGGCAAGTAATAAAGCCGCTCAAGAGCCTCCTTTCAGCTAACAGCCAGTTTAGTTTCCCATGTTACACACATTTAGTTAAGAGCTAAAGTGACAAAAGATGCTGCAACAGCTAGTGGAGCAAGAATAGATTAGGAGGACTGGTCAGAGTGACAACTGCTACAAGACACAGTCAGAAAGGTGAGGAGTAACTAAAGGAAAAAGATCAAACCAACTGATTGGCTTGAATTAGGCCTTGCTATGCCATGAGATAAGGAAGACTACGTCAGTCTATGAATGCTGCTGCAGAGAAAAAAATCCAAATTTCTCTGTGAGGAAATCTGTTGTCATGGATTGAGTTGAACCTGCTACTGTCCTTCATACCATGCTGCAATCATACCAGCTTCAAAAAGTGAAAGTGGTAACTGAAGCAAAGTATTGTGAGGCTTAAAGTTCAGATTGCAGCATGGGAGGGTTCCTGTTCTGGTTGCTGCTTCTGGGTTTCAGGTTCTTGGGTGCTGGCTGTTTTCTGCAGGCATGGTGGCAGAGCAGGTGGGAGTCAGGTAGCTGCTGGGTTTGGTTATCAGTTTTGTGCTAATTTTGTCCTGTGTATTTCTTTGTGCTTCTTCTGCAAATAGGCAACACAGAGGTAGCATGTGCATGCAGCTCAGCCAGCCAACTGTGTACTGCGCTGCGTTAAGAGAAGCGTGGCCAGCAGCAGGGCAAGGGAGGGGATTCTTCTCCTTTACTCTGCTCCCTTCAGACCCCATGTGTGTGGAGTTCTGGAGCCCCCAACACAAGAAGGACATGGAACTCTGAGGAGAGTCCAAAGGAAGGCCACAAAGATGATCATAGGGCTGGAACAGCTCTGCTATGAGGACAGGCTACAGGAGTTGGGGCCCTGCATCCTGGGGAAGAGAAGGCTTCCAGGAGACCTTATAGTAGCCTTCCTGTATCTAAAGGGGGCATACAAGAAGGCTGTGGAGGCACTATTTACAAGGTCTTTTAATGACAAGAGGGGAGATTCAAAGTAAATGTTAGGAAAGGGTTCTTCACAGTGAGGGTGGTGAGACACTGGAACAGGTTGCCTAGGGAGGTTGTGGAGGTGTATGAAAATCTTCAGAGAAGATTTTCATAGATTCAGAGATTCAGAGAAGAAGGTCTGTCTGGATGCATTCCTGTGTGACCTGCACTAGATTATGGTCCTGCTCTAGCAGGGAGGTTAGATTTGAGGGCCCTTCCAATCCCTAGCATCCTGTGATCCTGTGATTGGCAGTGTAAATGCTAGATGGCTGAGGTCTGGGTGTCTTGCACCCAAACCATGCTGTATAAATGTTTCAGTAGCTGTTGCTGAGGTTTTTTTGCCCACAAAGCAGTTATGGGGCTCAGTATGCTGGCAACATGTATTTAGGTAACTATGCAAACACTTAAGCACTTAAGCACTTAAAAAACTTAGATATGATGAAACTTAACCAGTGGTGAATTTCATTATCATGTTCTGTTAGTGATGCAAGTATCTTCAAAATAAAAGTAGGTGACCTGAAAATGGAAATTATGACCTTGCAAACCTTGATGGTACAATTAAAGGAAAAAATGGCTCAGCCAGACTACTGATCATTAGCTGAAAATGGAAACACTTTTTTTTTTTTTGACTGTAGATGGACTTTGAGCTATGAAAAAAAATTAAATGCAATTTAAGGCCAAACTTTTGATACAAAGATCAGGATGGCAAGGACATGTTGTCACACTAGACCTGTGAAAACCCTTTTAACAAGCTTTTTCATGATTTAAAGAGGCATAATACTTTCTATTTTTCACCTTTCCCAGATAGGTTTTCTGTTTTCAAGGGAAAAGAGGTAGGATTAATAAAGCAGTTCTAATGCAGGTTAGATCATGTATAACTGTTCATTAGATGCTTTGGACTCCTTTCTTCTTCTGGCAAAAATGATTATGTCAAATGAATGATTCTCCTGTATCAAGCACCTGTGTTCTACTTAGAGCAAAATTTAGTTCTCCAAAATTAACAGGCAAAAAACCCAAACCCCAACTGTCATGGAAGATACATGTCCTGGCTTGCTCAGGTGTGATCCCATGGTCCCCTTCCCTCTGCTGGGGGAGAAGGGGGAAGCAGAGTGCAGGGAGAAGACAAAAGGTACAAACTTTGAAGGTCCAAGGCTTGCCCAGACTTGTTCCTCCCAAAGGAGAGAAAGCAAGCTCCTGACTTCACCTAGAATGGTCAGGTTTGGCAAGGTGCCATTCTGATTGGTGAATCTCTGTGGCTAAGGGGGCTATTGCATTCAGGTAATCAATAAATAAGCTTTTGCCACATGCTGGCTTTCCTATTCGCTTTTGCCTGCTCTGCCCTGCCACATTATGCTGTGCTTTGCCTACAATAACTTTCAAGACACCAACAGAACTCCCTTCAAGTGTTTGGGTACTGTCCGATACTATTTTGTGAGTAAATATTCAAAGCCTCTTTGTAAGAAATTCTGTAACTAGATTCTATTGTGCCTTCTGCCTGAGTAGCAGAAAGGAGCCTCTTGGGTCTCACTCGAGGGCAAGCAGCATATCAGCCACAAGGTTTTCTTTCCTAAAGAGTTAATGTTTGTTATATTTGCTGTTTACTTCTTAAGTGTTCCAGGTTGCCTGTTCCCTGTGGGTATAAATATCCAAACCGTGCGTTTCAAACGCTGTAAATAAGTTCTCCGGTGAGATTTAATGTCAATAAACAATTTTCATAGTTATTAACAATCCTTGCCTGGATATAAAAAATAATATAAATTACTAATTTTGCATAATTTGTAACACCAACCCAGATGAACAATGACAAAACCATACAAGTGCTACCCCAAAGAGTACAGAAGATAGAGGCCAAAACACATTATGCTTAGGACATACAGTAATTTCAGTAAATTTTAAGAGCAAGAGAAGTGTGAGAAGCATATAAATGACAAGTATTTGTTTTTGCAACTGCAGAGCTAAACTACATTTCCCCTAAACTAAGGAATGCTTTTTGCAAGTTTGACATACAGATAGTCCTTCAGGTCTGATTTTTGTCTATGAAACATCCTTTCCTATCTAAAGGGCAGCCCCAACAGACAAAAAAATAGGACTGTCTGATCTGACGTCCCAGACCAGACTGGCTCTTTGGAGAATAAGGTAATTTTGAGAGGTCCTAAACTACTCATTCATTATCCACTGAATTAGAAATGCTTAGAGACTCCCAGGCAGACAGAATGAGGAAACAGTAGATTAAGTTAAGTTAATCACTGGAAAGTGAGTATTTCTCTATAAATCATAGAATCATAGAATCATAGAATGGAAAGGTT
>VWZE01013665.1:1639-14034 GCA_013396675.1 Eubucco bourcierii
TCCTTTGACTCTGGACATAATTAATTTACTAGAATTCTAATTTCTTTAAATCAGCTCCATAGTTTGATCACTGCCACTTAGTGCCTAAAGATTTATCTCTTCAGTAAACAAAACCTAAGATCATATTTCCTTTTTCTTTCAAAATTCCACGATTCGTGAAATTCAACTCACTGGTTCAGAAACTGTTTACTGCTCCGTCATCAATAAATGTGCAATTACATGAGATAGAACAGTTTTATTTATAGTTTCTACTGAGAAATTCTTATCAACAGATCAAGGTCTGTCACCTTTGGGGTACGGTGCAACAGGTAGCTAAAGGTCTTCAGCTCTATATTATAATTTAGGATAGCCTACTAAATGTTTTAATCAATAACTGGAACTGTGAGGAGAATCTGGGAAGTAAATATTGATGCATCTAAAAGTCAATTTAATTTAAGGATCAATAATGGCCAATAATGCAAATTTTACTGTTAAAATGCTACAGAATCTTAAGTACCCAAAAGACAAAAATGTAATCAAGAAATTCTGCACCACACTCACAGCATCACGCCTGGAACAGTCATGTAATTTGAGGATAAAGAAAAAGATAGGACTTTTTTAAACTTTACCCTAAATCAACAAGACAACAGGCTGAAGTTAAGTGGTGGTTTGCCCTTTTTTTAAATTTTTTTTTTCCATGTTGAGTTACCCACTCCACATTCTAAATCTGCTATTCATCTTGGCCCAACAGTACTAATAATACAAAAAAATTTCCATGGATCTCCTTCAAAATAGTCTCACATCCCAGGCACAAATCAGCGCCGGCTAGTAGCTTCTACTTCCTTTTCCTTAAGATCGTGAAAACACTTTTGTCAAAAGCTAAAAATTATTTTGTATTTCTCTAATACTCTAGTATATGTATTTCCACTTACGGTGTAAATTCAAAGGACATGCTCTGTTTTGTTTGCCTGTCAATAACTAAGATAAGACACCACGCACAAATACTCACGGTAATGTTATCCAGGAGTTTAGCCATATGCTTAATAATTTCACCATGGTGTGCTGGCTGAGTTTGCAGTAGTTTCTTAATGACCACAACACTTTCAGCAACTACGATTTCTGTTTAAATAAAAACAAATTATTAATTTTAAAAGTATTTATGCAAAAGAAAAAGACCTAAACAGTTGATTACAAAAGATGTTATGAGCTCCCAAATATGCTTTGCAGAACTGAATTCTATTTGCTTGTTAGCAAAGATGTAAACCACTAATACAAGATCAGCTTCAAACAAAAAGAGAACAGAGAAATGTTCAAGATATTATCCTACCACATAATATTTTGAAATTGTTTTTTAGGAAAGCTGCATTTTGCAATTTTTTCTTTTAGAATTGAAGAATAGTATGAAAGAAACATCTGTTTTTCTCTGAGATTAAGCATATTCATAAGTAATTTGCAGCCTGCATTAAAATACAAGCATTTGTTTAATTTTCCACGAAATATACAACTTCAAAAGTAACAACTCATTTATACATAAATGTCTAAACACTTCCTCTGCACTTTTTCACCTTCTAAGCAGTCTCTTTCCTGTCTGGCACCAAATCCCTAGTACACAGAAATTAAGTTTCTAAACAGCAAAACCACTGTGAGATTTGTGCCAAAAGTCATGCACTGCAACGCTTAACTACAGTAACAAGTAACATTCACAGCCTGATCAACTTGTATGAAATGTAGGATTTTTGAAGCTGAAGTAACCCCACTGGTGCAGAAGTGAGTTTCTATGCATGAAAAAAACCCTCATTCTGGAAGGAAGGATGAAGGAAAGTCAAAGATAGCCAGAGCTGAAATCAAAACAAAGACTACTGTAAGAGTTCAGCATAATTCAAATTTACTTTTATACTACAAAAAGGACGTAACTATGTCTCATGAACTATCAAACTTTAAAACACAGAATAACCCCAACTACCAGTTGTTAAACATTATAGAGGTATTCCTACATTTCAAGAGTTAATCAGAGACTATTCATTTAGCAAGCAAGCAAGCAAGCCAAAGTTTGAAAAGAATAGTATGCTGAAGAAATCTAATTTTTCTACACTGATTTCTTGAAGCAATGTTAACATAGTATCTTCACATATCTCAAGGTATTGTCCAGTCCCACAGAAAATTTCATTTAGATTACAGTCAGGTAGTAAAATAAGACAACTGTTCTCCAAATGTTAATTTTTAATACGGAGTATTTAGAGTGGAGGATGTTGTAATGACAACCTTTGTCACTGATTGTTTTGTAATACTACTTATCAAGGAGAATGGTTACGCAAAATAAAACTGAATCAAGAAACCTGAGCAGACATGAAGTCATTATTAAAAACACCTGCTGGCAATGTAGAACTGATCATGATAAAACGAAATGCAGTAGATTAAGTGTCACTACAGGAATTACTTTAATGCAATCTGTGGGAGAAAACGTAAAGAACTGAACAAACCAGAAGTATAAGCAAGTAAACTATAATGGTTCCTCCTACATGAGTTTAGATATCAAAATAGAAAGTACAGCCAAAAGCAAAAGTAATCTGTACCAGAATACAGACTAGCACAGTCCAGAAAATAAAACAGGCTATTTTGAGTCTTGTGAAGAATCTAAAGAAATTAACGTAAAATAGAAGACAGGCATTTAGGATCAAAGACAGAAAATAAGAAAAAAAACCCCAAACAATCCAACAACAGACACACATATAAAAAAACAAGAGATAAAACTGGCATTCTGAAGATCAGTAAGACAATTTTAAAATGCAACTCTGCTAAAGAAAATGGCACTGATAAATGAACACAAGAATTTCAACATGAACTGTAAATTATATGTAACGGGTCATGAAAAGTAAACAGATCCACAGAAAACCTTATCATGAATGCCTTTACTAATAAAGGATTCTAAAAGAGGTATCACCAACTTTAATTTTCACAAGTCATAGTGAAAATCTTACTATAACATTCACTGTTAGTTTTCTGCAAACAACATGGAAATTATTTCTCTGAGTGGGATAATTTCTGAAGACCTTGGAGCATGACAACTTTTTAAAAACCTAAAATACCTTAGTTCATACAATGTTCTAATTTCCAAATAATGATGTATGTAAAATATTAATAACGTGGTTGTGCTGGTTTGAGGCTAATTGGAATATTTTAATAGAGAAAATTAAACTATAGGCTGTGAAAGGAAAACATCATGATGTCTACTTCACTCATATGCTTGCTAAGAAATTGTTTGGGAACAATTACCAAAACAATAGGTAAGTCAGTCTCTCTCTGTCACTTGCTGGGACAGCAGCTGCTGGGGTGATCTAGCAGCTTCTGGGTCTTGACTCCTCTGCCAATTGATTTTCACTAACCACTTTTCTTCTAACCCCCCTGGCTGATCCTCCTAATTTACCTTGCACATAAGGCAAACCTTGGGGTAAGGTACAGGGGTGTGGAGAAGATGGAAGGGTGGTTGGGAGCCCCTCCTGGGGTCTCTGATTTCTGGGAGGGGAGTTGTGTTTCTGTATTACCTTTAACTTGTATATTTCTGTAAATATTCCTGTATATACTGTATATATCTGCTTGTACATTGTGCTGAGTTGTAAATATAGTTTCATTCTTTAACTTCCAGCTGGCTTCCAACTCGAACTATTCTACAATTAAACTATGTCACAAAGTGCCATGTGCCAACATTTCTTGAACATCTCCAGGGATGGTGACTCCATCACTTCCCTGGGCAGCCTATTCCAGTGTACCACTCATTTGGTAAAAAAATTTGTCCCAATATCCAATCTAAACCTCCCCCGGCACAATTTCAAGCCACTTCCTCTCACTCTATCACCTGATACTACGAAGAAGAGACAAACATTTACCTCACTACTACCTCCTTTCAGGTAGTTTTAGAGATCCATGAGGTCTCCCCTCTCCAGACCAAACAACCCCAGTTCCCTCAGCCACTCCTCAGAAGACTAATTTTCTGGACCCTTCACCAGATTCATTGCCCTTTTCTGGACATGCTCCACCAACTCAGGGTCCTTCTTATAGTGAGAAGTCCAAAACTCAACACAGTATTCAAAGTGCAGCCTCAACAGCGCTGAGTGCAGAGGCATAACCACTTCCCTATTCCTGGCCCCACTATTTCTGATCCAGGCCAGAATGCTGTTGGCCTTGCATACCTGAGCACACTGCTTGCTCACAGTCAGCTGGCTGTCAACCAGCACTCTGAAGACCTCTTCTGATAGGCAGCTTCCCAGTCACTCTTCTCCAAGCCCGTAGCCTTCTATGGGATTGGTGTGACCCAAGTGCAGAACCTAGCACTTGGTCTTGTTAAATCTCATACAACTGGGATTGAACCATTGATTCAACCCATCCAGATCCCACTTAGTTTAATATAATCTGTGAACATACTGAGGGTGCACTCAATTCCCTCATCCTGATTACTGATAAGGATGTTAAAGAGAACTGGCCCAAGTACTGAGTCCTGGGAAACACCACTAGTGTCTGATGGGCTGCCTATTCACCATCATTCTTTGAGCCCAGTTATCCAGACATTTCCTGATTCAGTGAAGTGTCCATCCGCCTAAACCATAAGCAGATAGTTTCTCCAGAGGGATGCCACAGGAAATGGTGTCAAAAACTTTAGCGTAAAGTCCAGATAGACAACATCCACAGCCTTCCCTTCATCCACTAAGCTGGTCGCCTTGTCATAGGAGGAGATCAGGTTTGTTAAGCAGGATCTGCCCTGCATGAACCCATTCTGACTGGGCCTGATATCCAGTTGCCATGCACATGCTGCGTAATGGCACCCGTGATAACCTGGTCAGTTACTCTCCCCAGCACTGAGGCCAGACTGACAGATCTGTTGTTCCCCGGGTACTCCTGGCCCTTAACTGTGGATGGACATCATGTCTGCCAATCCCAGGCAGTACCCTGAAGTGTATGCCACCTGTCCCCATATACTTGTGTAAGTCAAAGCAGTGCACCAGTTCACCACTCATCTCCTCTTGAACTATGGGGGTTTTGCTTTGCTTCCCATTCCTATCTCCCAGATCATGTATCTATGAGTGCTTTGTTTGAAGTCAAATTTTCCCTACTCAGGACACTAGGGGTTATGGTAAAATCCTCATATCTCAATCACAGAAGCATATCCAGAAACCAAAAAGTTCAACGATGAGACACTTAGACCTCCACAAAGAACTATTCCAGCTGGACCTGACTGATCCCAAAGAGACTCTTTGGTAATGTAATGACACTCTTGACTCTCAGCACCAAAGTTCCAGAATGATTAAAGGCACAGCTCTTGTGCCAGACAGAGCCAAGATACCTTGTCTGTTGGACTGTATCTACAGTAAAGGCCCTTCCAGAATAAATGCACAGAATTAGAAGGTGGTTTTGCCACAAGCTTGTTCTTCAAGATTTTATTTTGATTTTTGTAGAAGTAATTTGGTGTTCTGCCTTTTGCAGTCAAGTGAATTCCCCACAAGAAGAAAACAATGCAGAGAAATCTTTACAGTGAGGGTGGTGAGGCACTGGAACAGGTTGCCCAGGGAGCCTGTGGCTGCTCCCTCCCTGGAGGTGTTCAAGGCCAGGCTGGAGGAGGCCTTGAGTGACCTGTACTAGGCGGAGGTGTCCCTGCCTATGGCAGGGGGTTGGAACTAAATGATCTTTGAGGTCTCTTCCAACCTTACCATTCTATGAAACCAAAGTCAACTATGGTTTCAGGGACCTCAGTGCCTCCTGCACTTAGCAGCTTGGACTTCACACTACACAAAAGCGCAGCAGATGAACAAGACTTTGAATAACCATGGAAACAGCAGCATGGGAAACAGACTGCTTGCACAATTTAAGGGTGGAAGTTAGAGGAAAGCAAGCTTAACCAAGATTCTTAAATTTATTCTCCTGTATATGCTAAATATATTTTTTATTCTGTCACCATTCCCAAAATGCTTATGTTCACTAACTACGTAACTACCAGTAACTTCCTGCCACCTGAGGAAAGGTACCATGTAAAATATGCTATTCTATTCATTCCTTTAAAGAAAAAGACACTGAATCTACAGTAAAGCAATTTGCCAGCTGACAGGTTTAAAAGATCCTCAATATATCCTTTCCAGTATTTCAGAAAAACAAGTTTAAGATAATATAATTTGCTAGACAACTACTCAGAAATAGTCAAGAAAACTAATCTTGTTGAGAAAGACCCTTGCATACATGCACATGTATGTGTGTATATGTATCAAATTACCTTTAAGAAAATATTAAATTGAGAAGCTACAATAAATGGTCTATTCCTCTTATCTCAGTTGCTTATTAGCAAAAAGAAACACAAAGCATGAACACAGAATGAAGGATTAGCAAGATCAACATTCTGAAGTTATGGCTCTGTTATTTTGTTTAAGACAGAAACGGGGATTTTTACACACTTGCAGAAGCCTACTGAGCAAGAGGCAGACTCCCAGTAGAACAACCTTTGAAGCTCGTATTTTTCACATGGTCATTGCTGAATGTAATACAAAATAGCATATTGTGCAGACATGGTCTTGTACCACAATATGGGAAGGTATTTTAAACACAGTTTATAATCAGAAACGCGTAAAGCGATGTAAGGTACAGAGCATTATGAAACTGAAGTTAAAACTGATTTAACTGGAATTAAAACTACCAAGCTACACACTGAAGCCCTTCAGGAATTTCTCAAACAATAAGAATTGAGACAGAGGAGAACTCATAATTCATAAACCAAACAAGGGAAATCTGAGTGCATCGGTGGGTCACAGGATGACTATGTGCTGCCAAAGTGATGCCCCTGATAAAGGCCTTTTAGGGTTTTTCAAAGCTTAGTGGAGACCTCACCTCACCTATGTTCTTTGAACAATGCTCATTACTCCAGATCACACCAAAATTATGCTTTTCTTCATTCCTGACAATAGTATCTTCAGTGACAACTTTCTTAATTCTAATGTGGTTGGATAATTGTACTAACAGACTGTACCTTATATAATAACATTCCAACAGTCTTACTGACTTCTGTGCTATATTCACAGGTAACCCCTAAGTATATACAATAGTCTCAGTATTGATTTACAGTGCTGCTATATCCCATTTGACTTTATCTGCTCCTTGTTGTGTTCCCTAGTGACCTGCAACTGCATTTCACTGTATAAATATTACAGAAGGCTAAATTAAAAAATCAAGCCAATTTTGGGGCCATTTATCCTATAACTGTTTAATATGTTTTTTTTCCAGTTGGCATTTATGCAATAAAAAAATTATTCTAAGCTTTCAGCACCCTCTACAGGCTAACCGTCTTGATGCAACTAAACATGAAACCGTTCTCAGGTAATCACAACTGCACACTTTAATAATAATCCTCATTAGGAAAATGTTTCATGCCATCAGCTACTCAGAAAACAAACAGAACATGTAGCTTACCATCCCTGTTGGACAGCAAACACACAAGGCCATTAAGGCATGTGTCAGTCACTTCAGTGATGTTAGTTGCACATCTGCCAATAGCTTGAATTGTAGCTGCAGCAAACTGCTTATCTTGGCTTTTCACGTAAGTCTAGGGAAACAGGATTTCATCACTCAATACATACATTTTGTCAACCAAAGACTTAGCATATTATACCCAGAAGACAAACACATGGTGTAACAAATTCAATCTAGAAAGTTACATTGCATGTTAGAAGTTACACTTTTTCATCTCATTGTCAGTTTCAGAAGATGTTTTCTTGCCAGCTTTGGTCACTCATGGCCATGCAAACCTCCTATTTCAAGAGGTCTGGTGCAGGGGGCAATTACCCAAAACCTGCAATTAGTGCGTGTGTAAGGTTGGAGGAGTTGATGAGCTCTCTCTTCAGAGAAGTTTCGGTTCATTTAATCAGGAGCATCTGTGAAACTATGAATAACCTACCTGCCTGAGAACCAGTACCTTTCAGAGAAATCCAGTCAGAGAACTGAAGCAATGAAAATAAATGTGCAAGCAAAGAAGAAAGAATGATAGACAACATTTCATAATATAGGCAGAACATCTCGAGGATACATACACAGATACTGGAAAGACTATTTCATCAAATTACTTACAAAAATGAAGTTTGGCAATAAATCCTAAAAGCCAAATAATGCTAAAATTAAGAGCCTATCATTTAGTGACTTATAAGTTCTACTAATTTGACTGACAGTTTTAAAGAATTTGGAATGATTCTGTTTTCCTCGTCAAGCTTGGGTTTTTGCTAGCTGGCACAAGAGTGAGAAAGAAAACACTGACACCCCTTTCTACATATAACCCTCTTCATTATCTATTATGATGTGAGACAATTTCATTTCTGTTCTAAGAACATTTAATTCTGGAAAAGACTTGAAAAAATGAACAGTAATCCAGTAATGCAAATAATGGCAACTGAGAACATTTCATACAAAATAAATTTCACACAAACCTGAAACTCTCGAAGTAGAGTTGAAATGTTGGCTTCATTTGCTAAATTTGTCAAGATTTCAAGCTACAAGAAAAAAAAAAAACACAACAGAGGTAATTTATAAAAGCTAAAGTCAAACTATTATAAACCATACCAGATATACATTTTATTTTAAAAAAACCCATATAAATAAAGATAATACTACTGAAAATACCACTTACAATTCAGTAGTTTACCAAATTTCCATATAAACTGGCAGTAGTTTTGTACTCAGGAGGAATATTCCTTCAAGCACACACGCGTTTTTCAAAGTAGGACTCTGAGGTTCAGTGATGCATTTTTCTATGAGCTCTAGCTTTGGCTTTGTAGTGCACATCAAAAGGACTTGAAATACTTCTAGTAGTATGTTTTTTCCAATGTTATACAACAGGTCTTAGCACATAAGAACCATACAACATTGTAAGAAGATAACAGATATCACAACTGGAGCTGGGGCAAAATAAACTGCCCATTATATTAAATGAACTGTCAAAAAAGACCTTTAAACTCAGGACAGAAACACCTGCATCTATGAGACTCCTCAGACCTTAATGTTTATCAACAGCATCAGATTCTGAAAGGCTGCTTCTTTGCTCCTGGTGAATAAGAAGATAGTACACAACACTCTGCATATATTGTTAAGGTGCTCCACTTCCAGGCTGTTAATTTTAACTTTAAAGAAGAAAGAATTCCAATACAATCTGAGTGAGATAAGGTGAAGAGAAAGACAGTTCTATCTCTGTAAAGAGAAATAATGAGTCAGAACTCTGTTTGCATTTTTTGAGTTGGAGGCACATAGACAAGGACTCTTAATTTATACAGTACACCAGTACTTCAGAAGCAATTTGATAAGACCTTTTGCCAAAGGCTCTTAAAGATACATATCTAGCATAGCATACAAAGCAAGTAGATAAATCAAAGGGAGGAATAGGCAGGAAAAAAAAAAGAGATTATTTTGTAGTGTAAGAAAGTACCAATGGAATCATACAAATATCTTTGTTAGTGCTTTGCTTTTCAGCATATTCATATACTAACTATTAAAGTAATGAGAAGACTAGCTGATACTATAGTTTTCAGATATATTAAGATAAAGGTTGATAATGAAGAGCTGTGTAAAAACTTCAAGTATTAGGTGATTGACAAAACAGTGAAAAAAAAAGACGACAGGTAAGTGTGAAATAATGTTCATAACTTGGGAAACCTCTTAACTTTACAGAAAATTACACACTGAGCTGATAACTGCTAACTAGAATTGAGAAGCTGTTGTTGAAATAGAAAATTTGATGACAATAAAAGCTTAATGCCAAGCAGTGATGAAAACACAAACTCAGCATTGAGAAAGCGAAGAACAAAATATAAATCTAGACAGATGAATTTCAGGATAAGACTGCCTCCTAACTCAAAGCAGATAGAATGGAACTGTGACAATAGCAGGTAGCAATAAAGCACAAGATTTCTTTCTGTATGGATCAGTGTAGGTTGTCCTTGACTTTTCAGTCACCAAGAAAAGAACTGACTACTCCATCTCTTCACCATTGTGTTATCACTTAAAAGGGGAACTGAAAGACACCAACTTCCAATTATTCTAGGAGTGACTTTTCTGGACAACATTAAAGTCTTACTAGTATTCCTGACAGTTTTGACAGTCCTTAAGTATGGGGAAGATCTTTTGCCTGGAACTATATGAAATTTATGTAGATTTAAAGATATACTAAATAAAAATATGGTATCTTGGACTGCACATGTAATGAGGGTGCAATGTGGACTGCAATGAAACAAGGAAAAATAACATTTAAGAAAACTCTACCTTCCGCTACTAAGCACAAGTACGTGTGACAATCTAATGCAAAACAAGAGAAAAGGCACATAATAGTAGACAATTTTTCAGCTATTGTTTTGTCAAGGATTTCACATCTGTTAAATACTGAGAATAGCGGAAACAAGGAGACAGCCTAAAATGTGCATTGAGATGTGGCCTTGAGGAAGCTCTAAAGTACTTCCCACATATCAAATGGTGATTTCAAAGGGAATCTAGGACTCTAATACTGACCCATTTTGTCCTGTGAGAGATTTAAAAGATACCAAAAGCTGTAGTGAAAAAAACAGCCCATCTGCCATCTACAACGCAGCAACAAGAACTTTCAGACAGCCTGACAAACCTGAAGGACATTTGTGGGCTTAGCTACAAGCCACAATCCTACAATTCTTAGTGGAAAAAACAGGAACAGCACAGAACAAAATGTGCCATCAGTGTAAGAAAATTTTACCTTTCTGCTGCAAACAGTTCAGGAGTATGTAAATGAATTTGCTTTTAAACTCACCTTCAGTGTTTTGATCATTGTTGGGTCAGTTGATCTAACATAGAAACTCTTCAGATAAGGTTCAAACATGCCCTGGAAAGCAGAACATATTTAAGTAGGCCACCTGTGTTTCATTTAAATAGGATTTAGAAAATTCTAAATAAGATATACCTTTCTCTGAATTGACATGGTGGCAATATTTTGCAGAACAATATACTGCACCTCCCTAGAATTTAAAAACAAAAACAAGAGTTATTGTGCAAAGTTCAAGACACAGAATTATGTAACATGCCAAAGAAAATCCAGTTCTACTTGAATCCCAAGTGGCACGTTTGATTTTGCAAAAATGTAGAAGGAAAAGCTTACTGCCCACTGCTACAAGTTCATCACCTGCTTCACAGGAAGGTGCATGATGAAAAGAGCTAAAACTTTTAAAAGCTTCAATACATAAAAAAAACCCCAATCAGTGACACCGCTGCAATGGTGCAATAACTCTTTTAGGTTTCTGGTCTTTATTCAAACAAAAAACTGATTTTAAAAAACCTAACACAATTCTGGCATCTCCAGAACCAGTTCACAAAAACTTTATATTTTGTCCACCATCTTAAAATATAAGTATTTCATGACGACACAACTGAGAACAGAACACACAGGATTCATCTGTTGTGTGGAAACAACTACGTTAGTTACAAGACCAGCTAGATCTTACACAATTAAGAACTGTTACAACCTTTCCAGTCATCAAAAATTTTTGTACTAAGTTCTCAAAAAGAGTCACAACTTACAACTACACCCTGACAGGCATATACATCTATCAAAAAGCAGTGCTTACACATGACAGACTTTGTCAAGATGTAGACAACAGAACTACGTAGTATTGCAAACACAAATATATAAAACCTGTTTGCAGGATATTTGTCACCTTTATCAGTTTATAAATCTCAGTAGGTGCAGGCAAAAAAAAAATGTATGGCCACTGATCTAAAGCTTTTAAACTACAGCATTTCTGCCATGAGTTGCTTAAAAACTAGTAATTTACCTGCCATTTTTCTGAACCATGAGTCCTCAAATTCTCTCATGACATAAATCACATCCTAACAGAGAATTAGATCCACTATCTCCTCCTATTCAAAACTGTCTAATAACCCTGTGGTAACTACAGCTCTTGTTTAGACAAAAAGTGGTAACAGGTTAAGTACTTAATACATTTCTAACTTATTTTTATGTAATTCTTACATTGGAACACTGAAATAGACAGCTGCGTATGGTGATCCAAGACTAAAAATCGTCATGAAATGCTCTTAGACACTCCAAAGAGATTATAGTTTATTTGACTTTAATTTAAAGGCCACAGGCATGCAACTTCAAGTGTAAATAGCAAAAGCTTATTTCAAACTGGCTTTAACAGCATGAGTTGGAAGACTAGTACCCTTTTAGATACTAGCTGAGGTACAGGAAATATGTGATTTCTGATGACATTTGAGTAAAAATGAGACATAATCAACATAGAATGGTAAGGTTGGAAGGGACCTCAAGGATCATCCAGTTCCAAAACCCTGCCATAGGCAGGGACACCTCCCACTAGCACAGGTCACTCAAGGCCTCATCCAGCCTAGCCTTTAACACCTCCAGGGAGGGAGCGGCCACG
>VWZE01013665.1:14494-25632 GCA_013396675.1 Eubucco bourcierii
CCCTCTGCATGGCATCCCTGCCCTCTAGCAAGTTGACTGTGCCACACAGCTTGGTGTCATCTACAAACTTGCTGAAAACATGCAAAAACAATCCTTTTGACTTGGAACTTTAGTTCTGTACATTACCTGTACAGATGGCAAACTCCTTCAGCTATTTTACTTAGACTTGACCTACCTATTACTACGGAGTAAACGCACCAGTGACTTAGATACAATACCAGCTTCAGATCTTGGTGCCAAATGCCAGTAAAGCTGCGCAACTGCCATTACGACCTAAAACAGGAACATTCAGAACAGTATTTTAACTTCAGATTGTCATGCATACCTATCACACTTGATTGAGACATGCAGAACTAACAACCACTCTCCTTCAGAAAGCAACACACATCTGCATTCTTTGAAATCAAAGCAAAGAAGGGTTAAAAACATCTGAAGAATGAGATGTAGTTTTAAAAATCAAAGCTAATCAAATAACTGTCATTCCTCCCAGTATTTACTGTGTACCGTAACATAAAGCAAATGCAAAGAAAAATTGTAGGTAATCCAAATTGTAAGCAGGATAACATGCTTAAGTCAGTATTGCTACCATCAGCTGTACAAATTAATGAGAAAATACTGTTGAAAATCTCTGCAAATGTTCTGTCTTTTTTTGAAATGATATGGATTCAATATTACCTATTATTTATGTTCTGCTTAAAATTCTATTATTACACTACGCAATTCAAAAAATTACAGCTGCCTTTACTGACAACTTCGGAAGTCTCAAATCCAATATAAAGTGAAAACTACAGGGTTGTATATCAATGACTTGGCTAGCAAACAGAAGATTGAGATACAAGCGACTTAACTTGTAAGGAAAAAAAAAAGTGAGTTTTTCCTCAGAAGTAAATGAGAAATGAAAAATTTTACGGTAATGACTAAGTTATGTCGAAACCTTCCTCACAGTCAACTTTCTGTTCAAAATAAAACTAATAGAAAGAAGACTGCAAGTAAAGCCATCATTATGACACTGGGCACATTCAATCTTATTACCAATGAAACAAAAAATTACTAAAATTAAAAAGTAATTTAAAACATCTGAAAAGAAGGATGACTTTTAGCAATATTCTTTAGGGGTCTTTTATTAATGACAAAAATTTGTAGTCAAAGTGAAAGTAATTAATTTAATTGCTGTTAAATTCTGTGAATGGTACAGAAATTGGTGTAATTTGAATTTCACTTGACAAAATGCACTTAAAACATCTTAATTAACTTTAACGTCAGAAAGTTAAAGATCATAAATGTGAGAATCAATATCGTACTTAACAGACATAAGAAAAATTATTTATGGAATGTGGATAATAAGCAACTGAAGCTCTTCTCAGTGCAAGTATGGTGGCAAATATATCTGACATTCTCATCCTTTGTACGAG
Source organism: Eubucco bourcierii (assembly GCA_013396675.1). Taxonomy (NCBI): domain Eukaryota; kingdom Metazoa; phylum Chordata; class Aves; order Piciformes; family Ramphastidae; genus Eubucco; species Eubucco bourcierii. Next base: position 15,907 of record VWZE01013665.1, read on the forward strand.
TCAAGAAAATACCATACAGACACAGAATGGTGATTTTTGCAAGATGGTACTCTGACAGAATTATTACAGTAAAATTGTATTCAATTTGTTTCCAAAATAATTCTGGCATCTTCAGAGATACTAGTCAGAAACTAGAAATATCACAGAATCACAAATATGTTCCAAAAACAAAAACTGTATCTGTTTAGCTTATCAAGAAGAGGCTGGAGTCCAGTAATTGTTTCTGCAATTATATGAATATTCGTTATCAATGGTAGTCTTTTCCTGAAGTTTTTTGTTGATTAACAGGACAACCCAGAGTTAGAAATACAGTTGTATGATCTGAGTAATGCTACAATGATCCACCATTAACATGGTGTTTTCTGGTTCCACCTGTATCTAAAATTCTCATGGAAATACTGTAGAGTGTACTATACTAACAATATCTTACATATCCTGGAACTCTACCAAGGCAAAAATACTGAAAATCTGGTTTGGAATGACAAAGAATTCAGGTACACAATTGCCTGCTTCTAAGATGCAAGACCTAAAGGAAGGCACAACTTACTGAATCAATAACTACGACTTTCAACAAATAGTTTGCATCATCCTAGTTGCTGAAAACTTAAGCATTAAGAGTTAGCTCTGGTATAGTCACCACAGACTACAAAAGTTGGATTAAAAATTTCTCATATTTTTTTCCTCGTATTTTGTTTGTCCTTAACATTTTGAGCACATCTCACATCCAGTTCAGGTGTTTTCTTTAGAAGCTAAGATAATATTTAAAAAGAACTGTACTTCTATGAAGTACTACAGAGTATTAGAGAGGTGCAGATTCTATTCTTCAATCTTTTAAATTTTCTAGAAGCATAGATATGTAGTAGTTTAATATTTCCAAGAAACAGGAAGTAATCATACAGCAGCATTTCGGCTTTGAAGCAAGGGCTTTGTATTTCGTAACAGCAGCCTGTGGTCTGGGTCCATAGTATAGGTGCTTTTCACTTTCTGATCCTTTTCTTTCTGTTCTTCATCAGATTCATAGAAATTATTTTCACTATATTCTTCAACCATCTCATCATCCTATCAAAAGACAAATTAATTAATACATATATAGAATATGTAAATCAATCGCTTTCATTCATTAAAGAAGCAACATGTGACATCACAATTTTTATGCTCGAAGTAGTAAATGCACCAACACAAAACAGCAGCTTACCAATATATGCAAAATTCTTTTAGAAATAAGACAAACTGCTAAATAAAAGAAATATCTTCATCAACATTCTAATATTCTACAAACTAGATTAGGTAATAGTGCTGGTCTTTTGGGAGCTTAAAGCCTATGATCTGAAAATGGCCCATTTGTTTACAGTTCCCTCGTTTTGAAACTTAATGCAAATCATGTGCATTATCCCTTCTCTAGCATTACATAAATTACCTGCAAAACCAGCAAATCTCCAAAGAAGGGAGAGGTTTTATTCTTAAAGTAGATGGAGAATGTTATGTATCCTGAGCCTGGCATTCTCTGATAAAGTAAAATCCCTTGAGCTGTTTAAATAAAGTTCTGAATTTCATCTTTGCGGCAGTCACCTTTCCAAATTCAGGGTTCTAAACCAAGAGCACTGGCAACCCAGTTCCTTCTCTTGTCCACACAACAGGTAAATCAAAAGCAAATCCTGATCCCAGCAATCTCAACTCTGGACTGAAGAGGCTTCCCCTAAGAGGAGGATAATTCATTGATTCAGTCTTCAATATCCCTGCTCTAACTGCTAACAGGCATGCATATCAGTACTACCGAACTCAACAGAGATAAAATTTCCATCTCTTTATTCATCTAACCCATTAATTACTGCTGCGATGACACAATCTGAGCTCTCACATTTCTGCCTTTTTTATAAGAATTGTTGGTTAGAAACACACTTGGAGCAGAGTTGCAAATAATCATAAAACAACTTACGCCCATTTGCAAGCATCTCTAATTCAAATCCCTATAGAGTCTTTATACTGAATAACTTTCTTTGCACCATGACAGCAGAACTATTAGTATTTTTTTCTTATAGTCATGTGTTTTATTCCAATATTAGAGTATTTTTCTTCTTCCCAGTTTGTTGAGATCTGGTATGAAATAATCATCTTCCAGACAAAGGATGGTGATGACACACAGGAAAGTAATGAACTGAAATTCATTAAAATCAAGTCCAAATCAGTCAGAATTTATAGTCATAGGGACTTTACTTACTAAGCCAGAGAGAGTATGTAACACTGCGAGATTTGCACAACACCATACAAAGAAAAGCAAAGTATTATGTGAAGACCCAGGGGACTGAAAGCTAAAGAAGCCTGCAGGCTTTTGTGTTCAAGAATTGTTATTTCAACTTCCATTAATCATTCCAGACATGGACAGCAGTTACCAGGAAGTACAGAAACATTCAGTAACTCACAACCCCTTAAGCCACAACCTAAACTGTTAAAACTACACTTACCACCGAAAGATAGAAAAGTACATTTAGAAAGAGATAATCATTTAGCCTGGGAAAGATCCTCAAGACCCAACCATCTACCTAACGCTGCCAAATCCATCACTAAACCACACCACTAACCACCACATCTACAAGTCTTTTCAGTAACTCCAAGGATAGTGACTCAACTGCTACCCCAGACAACCTGTTTCAGGGCTTATCATTCTTGTGAAGAAATACTTTCTAATATCCAACCTAAATCTTGCCTAGCCCAACTTGAGGCTGTTTCCTTATCCTATCACTCAACACCCACCTCACTACAACCTCCTTTCAGAGGTTGTAGAAAGAAATAAGGCATCCCTTCAGCCTCCTCTTCTGTAGACTAAATAATCCCAGTTCCCTCATCAGAGCCTTTTAAGAACTTTTCTCTACACCCATCACTAGCTTTGCTGCCCCTCTCTGGAGTTGCTCCAGCAACTCCGTTTTATTTTTGTAGTGGGGGACCAAAACTGAACATAGTATTCAAGGCTGCAACTTTACATGCTCAGTACAGGGGAAAATTGCTTCCATACAATTTTAGGACATACAAGTTCAGCACACTTTCTAATGTAAGCCAAGATGCTCTTGGCCTTCTTGTCCACTTGGGCACACTGCTGCCGCATAGTCAGTCAGCTGCTGACCAATACCCAAGGGCCTTTTCCTCCAAGCAGCTCTCTAGCCACTCTGCCCTAAGCCTTTGTTGTTGCATGCCATTGTTCCACGTGGCACTTGGCCTTCTTTCATATCACTGGCCTCAACCCATCAATGTAGCCTATCCAGGTCTCTCTGCAGAGTCATCCTACCCTTGAGCAGATAAAACATTTCCACCCAACTTGGCAACATCTTTGAACTTATTAAGGGTGCACTCAATCCTTTAATCCATATTGTCAATAAAGATATTAAAAGGAACTGGCCCCAGTACTGGATCCTGGGGAACACGACTCCTGACCATTTACCAACTGAGTTTAACTCTGTTCACTGCCACTCTCCAGACTCAGACAGACAGTCTTTTACCCATGAACAATATAATCATCCAAAACCAGAAGCATGTGAGAGACAGTATGAAAGCCTTTACTGATTGTCCTGGTAAATAACATCTACCACCTTTCCCTCATCCACTAAGCAGGGCACCTTGTCACATCACAGGGTCAGGTTAGTCAAACACAACCTACTTATTGTAAACCCATGCAGACCAGGCCTGGTCACCTGCCTATCCTGTATGCATCATGTAATGGCACTCAAGATGATCTGCTCCCTAACACTAAGGTCAGACTGACAGGTCTGTGATTAACTAGATGCTCCTTCCAGCCCTTCTTATAGATGGGACCATGATTCAGTGCCCTAGGACCTCCCTGGTTAGCGAAGAGTGTTGGTAAATGACAGAGAGTGGCTTGGCGAGTACTTCCACCAGCTCACTCAGTACCCTTGGGTGGATCCTACCCAGCATCATAGACTTACAGTGTGCGTCTCAGCGGTGGAGCTGTTGTTTGGCTCTGTGACCTCCTTTGTGTCCTGAAAACAATCAGTCTTATCATTGAAGACCAAAGAAAAGAAAGGCATCAAGTATCTCAGCCTTTTCCTCATCTTTGGTCACTATGCTTTCCTCTACATTTGGTTAAGGATGGAAATGCCCCTTAGCCCTCCTTTTGTGGCTAATGTGTTTATAGTAACATTTTTAACTGTCTTTCACTTCAGCAGCCAAATTAAGTTCTAGTTGGGCTTTGGCCCTTCTAATTTTCTCCCTGTATAACCTCAGAACATCCGGAGTTACCTGTACCCTTCCAAAGGTCATAGATTCTCCTTTTTTTTTTTTTTTTTTTTTTTATTTGTTTTCCTCCCCCCTTTCTCCAAAATATCATTCNCTCTGTCCAGCCAGGTCAGACTTTTTCCCTGCTGACTTGCCATTCAGCACATGAGGATGGCCTGTTCTGTTTCTGGTATGTATCAAGTCACTTGTATAATTTCTGCTATCACAGACAAGTCTTTTTTGTTGTTAGCATAGAGTATTCTTTTCAGCAGTTTAGAGGCTAGGCAGGAAAACTGAAACTGAATTCCTTAGGCTGACTGAGGCACTATACAGGCAAGAATTCAGACCACCAAAGTGAAACCTCACCTTAGACATCTAGATGAACTGTTGCTCTGTCCCGTGACAAACTTCATAGGGCAAGTACTAAAGCTTGTACAAAAGGAGGTAACTTGGACCAGATATTAATTCTCTTCTGATGCGGCACAGAGCTCAAAGACGGTACTGCAGCAAAAGAGGAAAGCCTTATACAGCGTCCCAGGTTGGGAACTGTAAGGTTAAAAAAGTCCTCTAGGGACTGGAAGACTTATTCAATCTCAGTTCTGCTATCTCTTCATAAACTCACTGCAAGGCCAGCTCGCTCTGCGTTCCTCCCCCTCCAGCCCTTGTGTCTGGCAGGAGCTGCTTTATCAGGACAAACANTTAACTCTTTCTCTAAATATATTTCTGTTTTTTCTCCAATTCATTTGAGAGCTTCACTCTGTCAGCTCTTTAAACCCACAACAGAGAGAGATCTAAGCAGCAGTGTTCACACTCATCAATAGCGCTAATGGTGTGCAGGATAAGAGTAACAACCAGAACAGCATACCCTGTGACTACATCTTAGACTCCAACCAGGAAAGAAAGTATGAAAGAAAGATGCATACAGGAGATCAGTAAGAGAGGAGTAGGAAAGGCAACTTGTGGCATTTAGAGCAGCACTAGGGTAAGGAAGTGTTGCAGAGGGAGATCAGATCAATGGGCCAATGTTAGTGGGATGAGCTTCAATAAGACCAAATGCCAGGTTCTGCAGCTGGGTCACAACAACTCCAAGCAATGCTACAGGCTTGGGGAAGTGTGGCTTGAAAGCTGTCTAGCAAAAAGAAACCTGGGGCTTCTAATGGACAAGTAACTGAACCTAGCAGTGTGCTCAGGTGGCAAAAAAAGTCAATGGTAATCTAGCTTCTATTAAAAATGCTGTGTCCAGCAGCAGTAGACAGGTGATTGTCCTCTTGTACTCAGCTCTGGTGAGCCCACACCTGAAGCAGTGTGTTCAGTTTTGGCCACCTCATTACAAGAGGGACATGGAAGTGCTGGAGTGAGTGCAGAGGAAGGCAACGAAGCTGGTGAAGGGCCTGGAGAATAAATCTTACAAGGAATGACTGAGGAAGCTGGGGCTGTTCAAGGAAAAGTTTGAGGAAAAGAAGGTTCTAGGGAGACCTCATCACTGTCTACAGCTACCTGAAAGGACATTGATTTTTCAATGTGAGCACCACTGAAATTTCTTACCAGATATTCTACACTTAGGTGGCTAATACAGTCTTGATCACCCATTAACAACAACAACAAAAAAACAAAACAACAACAAAAAACCCCGCAAACCACAAGTGACACGAGAGAGGCAGGTTAGAAATCTAAAAATGGCAAAAGAATAAGGTAAGAAGTTTTCAAAAGAAAATTCCTCCCTTTTTTTCTGCTCTCACTGCGTTCACACAAGTAGAGACTCCTTCCTGTTTTCAAGGCATTGACCAAATCCAGAGCTTTTTCACACAAGAAGTATTACAGAATCACAGAATAGTTTGAAGAACCATAAAGATAATCTAGGTCCAACCTACTCATTCCACGGGCAGGGATCTCCTACTAAACCAGGTATTTCACTCAGGAACGCTTGTTTTCCCACAGATACCATCTCACTGTGACACAGTTCTGAGTTGATATACTGAGCTCTGTTATTTCTCATACCAAAAAGGTTTTGATTTTTCTTTTACTACGATGTTGTTCTAAAGAGATTTAACAGTTGAGAGATGGGGGAAGTACAACTTCTAGGGTTGTGTTTTGTAACAGCTCAAGACTGCGACAATGGTCTGACGTTCTAAAGATCAGTTACGCAGTTCTGTGTCTTAAATCATTTGTAGTTCAGTATCATCCAAACCCAGATGATCCCATGTGTTTGTTAATCAGTAACAAAGGACTGCATCAAAATGTGAAAAAAATACTCCAAAGCTAAATGAAATTCAAATTTGGCAAGCTTATCAACAGTATCTATTATTTGGCTTTAAAATAACAGCTTTAGTCTCAGTTCAGCTACAACAAACAAGGAGGCCACTGCACAAAATCTTTCATTATCTTGGCATTCTTAGCAGTTTACGGACTATGATGTTGCAATCTCCCTGTAAACAGCTATCCTAGGCCAACTTTGAAATATCATTCTGTAATTTCAAGTTTGCTTCTGGAGTTGCACGTTTCATACACAAACACTTCATACTCAAAAACATTTTCATACTTGTTTAGAAAAATCTAAATTTTAATATGGTTAAGAACTCACAGTAAAATCCTACTTATTGGGGGAGAGTTTACATACAATTCAAGAGTTTTCTACATAAATGTCTTCCAAGTTTGATCATAAAGGCACAAAGACACTTAGTGAAACTTGAGAATGGGATTGTTGCAACTGATGCGTAATATCAGCACATTTGTCGTGAAACTGTTCATAGCTTAATTTCCAGCATATGTAAGTTACATGACAATAAATCAAGTTTCACTTGTAGTTCACTAGATTCTTTCCTCTCTTATACACGTTAAGACTCTCTCCCTGCATATTCTCATTTATAGAATACTCTATTTCCAGTGCATGTCCATGTATTTCATTCTCTAAAACACTCCAGAATTTTCTCATAGAGACTACGCAAACTCGTTTGTTACACAACTTCAAAATTTCAATTCAGTCTTACAGTGGGGTTTTAAAAATCCTCACAACTAATAACAGTTTTGAACATAAAGTAAAATATTAGTTAGAAGATAGTGAAAAATTAAAATAATAATAATAATAACAGTTTTTAAACATTTAAATCTAAATACATTCTTCAGAATGTCTGAGGTTTAATATTACAGTTCTGATACATGAGTATTGCACAGGTGGTAGTGCGGGTTTGAGGACCACTGAACATTACTTTTTCTCCATATATCACAATTACGGGAACATCTGTGCTAAGTAACCTCATACCACACTACTGTGAAAACTCAGGAAGTGTTCAAGAAGCTCATTCTCATTTCTACAAACAACAGCAACAAAGTCTCAGACTTCTGCGTAAAAATGCAGGTTAAGAGTTAAATACACTGCAATAACCTCAAATTCCCACTTACTGCTGAACAAAGTCTCAGAATATCTGCAGGTAGAATTTAAACAATCAGTTACAGTTTTTAGGATCACTTTCTTTTATCCGAAATAGTTCTATTTTCCTCAAAATGGAAATAAGGCATAAACCAGCTTCCTTTTAGCAAAAAATCATCCTCATTTCAACGGCATGTAGAAAAAGTATAATAATGAATGACAGTGCAAAGACAGATTTGAAAATCAAAGAACAGAGGAAAAAAAATAATTAGAGCATAAGAAGAGAGAAAAAGAACAGCAAATACATGGAAAACCAAGAAGGGCTAAAAGAAATATCATAAAAATTAAATTGAGAGGGAGTAACAGTGAAAGGATAAAGGGAAAAGATGCCATCTGCTTCTAGGTAAAAGCTCCTCATTTTTCCCCTTGAAGTCCAAAAACGAAAAAGGAGTTTAAAATTTGCCATCAAGACAGCAAGTACATATGAAACAACTGCTGATCAAAAGCATTCTTCCATCAAATTCCACAAATAAAATTAGTCATGAAGAAAATTAAGTAACTGTTAAGTTGCTTTGGAGATGCAGACAAGAGAAGAGTACTACAGTCTCTAGAAGTAGCAGCCGTTACCTGTCGTGCATTATAAATAAGGTATGGAGGAACAGGGATATGACAGACCTTCAGCCTGTACAGAACTGCAATGGTACACAGTGTCTGTCATCTTTTAGTGTCCCTAATATACATACTTGCTCCTTGAAACAACTCAACCCTTTTTACTCACAAAAACAAACCAAACAACAACAGAAAAAAAAAAAAAGAAAAAAGCAGATCATTCTAGAAATAAAGTAAAATACTTTACTTTAGTAGGGATCTTCACTACTTCTCACATATAAAAAGTAAAGATACGAATGCACTTGATTTTTGTTTATGTAGCTTTAGGATTCTTTAGAGTTACAAAAATGTATATCCATCATTCCAACCATAGACAGTCCCAGCTCTAGATTTTAGTAGTATCAAATTTTCAAGATGCAAAATGACCTGAAACGCTAAATATCTCTGTTTGGCAGTTTAAAAAGATTGAAGTTTGCTCTACTAATGTAAGCATTATCAATGGACACTAAATCCCATATTACCACATTTTTTCCCTTAATCCTAATTCATAAATAGGCAAAGGATTTGAAAGCAATTTAAAATATCTGTTCATTCACTTCAGTGATATTCTCACACCATTATTTTCCAAGATGGTAAAAATCTTGATGGAAAAAGCACATGTTGCTACCGTTCAGGCCTTAATGATCAGTATTCTTCTTGTCTCACATTTCTGCAAGCATAAGCTGGAAAAAAATGGTGGATACACAGTGAAAGATGCGGATTATCCAAAGTAATATCTTTTTTTAATATTTACTTTTCTCCTTGTTCTTTTAGAGATATATACCATAACCAGTGAACATTTCTACCTAATATTACAGAGATGTAATTGAGTTTATATGTCCTAGAAAACTTGCCTACATAGATTCTACCCACTGCTGCTATTCCACTGCAAGTCTGTCATAGTACCGAGGGAAACTGCAGTAATGCATTTTGCTGCAAAAGATAAATGGCATTTTTAATCTGCAGTCTGCTTTTTGGCAGGATTTGTGTGTTTGGCTGACACAGCAAATGAAATCAGGAAATTATGTGGCTGAAGTTTAACTCTCCCTGTCCTTTCAGTTATTCTTCTGCTGAATATATTCCTGTATTCAGATTGCATTACAAACACTACCTCTTAAACACAAAAGGAAAGGAGGGAAAAGATACGAGACAGAAAGACAGTAATGGTCCATTTCGGTCACAGAAGAGCCAGGCACAGAACCTCTGTGCCTGGCAAGATCATGGAGCAGATTCTGCTGAAAGCTCTGCTAAAGCAAACGGAAAACAAAGCAGAGGTGATTGGTGGGAACCAGCAACGGCTTCACCAAGGGCAGATCTTGCCTGACACATTTAGTGTTTTTTTACGAAGAAGTCACAGTGACAGTGGACAAGGGAAGGGCAACTGATGGCATCTACCTGGACCTGAGTAAGGCATTTGACTCTGTCCCACAGGACATCCTGGTCACCAAACTGGAAAAACATGGACTGGATGAGTGGAGCACTCCTGG
>VWZE01013665.1:26050-52656 GCA_013396675.1 Eubucco bourcierii
AGGCCTTGAGTGAGCTGTACTAGTGGGAGGTGTTCCTGCCTATGGCAGGGGGTTGGAACTGGATGATCCTTGAGGTCCCTTCCAACCTTACCATTCTATGATTTTATTGTGTATCTATAAAAAGAAAGTTTTCTTCAGAATTCCAAGTAATCAACTTTCCGCAATCTCATTTTACTACGTAGTGTACGTGATAGGAGAAAAAACACCCTGGTATTACAGTAAAATAACTAGCCATTTTCTATTTCGAATGCTTCACAAAACATCTTCAAATGTGGGAACTTCATATTAAACATTAACCTTTCCTTGTATACATCTAAAAGAATCTAGACAAAGAACATTGCACTCTGACATAAAGGGAAACAACAACTGAATCCAGAATCCTCCAGTTCAGACTAATGATTTTGATGGGTATACTGAGAATCGAAGAAATCAGTATCATAACACAACTTCACTGTACAGCAGTTTTCCTAAATTTCATATTTTGATCTTATCAGCCAAGTATCATCAAAACTATTATTTGGTAGAATTTCACCCTGCAAAAAACAGCAAAACTGATTCAAAATACTTGTTACAGAGCTAACACGTTAAGAATAGACAGTATTTATTCCCTGGGCGCTGTACTTGAAGCTCCAGCATTCACTATTAACACTCAGCCAATGAACAACTGAACAAGGAAAGCAAAAATTTAAGTATTTACAGCAGTAGTAGACACTGCTGAGTGATCTCAAGTAGCTACTAGACTCCAGATTCCATCACACATAACTATGACCATCATGGAATACACTACTACACAACTGTAAGATACTAATACAATACTACAATGGCAAGAAACATTTTAAAGCACATAACAAGTTTAGAAGTCATAGAACAATTAAATAAGTCAGAAAGGACCTCAGTATTTTGTCAGTGTGGTGGTTTGGCCCTGTCTGGGAGCCAGATGTCCACCAAGGCCATTCTATCACTCCTCCTCTTAAGTGGACATGAGAGAGGGAAAATACAATAAGAAGCTTGTGGGTCAAGGTAGAAACAGTTTCATAGGATATAAGCAAGACCAAAGGCCATGTGCAGAAGCATGAGCAAACAAACATTATTCTCTACTTCCCATCTGCAGACAACGTTCCATCAGCCCCAAAAACCAGGGTTCCCATACACACTTAGTGGTTGCCCCAGAGGACGAATGCCATTAGCAAATGGCATAGCCTTACTTCCTTCTTCCATTTAGCTTTCATACCTGAGTTGACATCATATGGCATGAAATACCCCTTTGGTCAGTTTGGGTCAGCTGGTCCAGCTATGTCCCCCTCCCAAGATCTTGCCCACCCCTCAGCTTATTGGTGGTGGTGGAGAATGTTGGAAAAAAGCACAGCCTTGGTGCTGTTGTGAGCACCGCTCAGCAGTAGCCAAAACACTGATTTCTGCTTCCTTACAGCTAGCACTACAAAATGCAGCACTACAAAATATACTATAGTGAGAACTAACTCCACCTCAGCCAATCCCAATACACAGCACCAGACACCAAAATAAATATTTTCAATGTGTACTTTCCTGTAATTCAAGAGTCAGGTTGCTTTCCACGATTCATTGTTTTAGATATACACATCTAAACACTTGCTATTTTTCTCCTAGAAGTGCTTACTCTTTTAAACCATTTTCCTCAGGCTTAATCTCTGCCTTCTCCCATCAGTTATGACAAATTCTGAGCACTTTCAATTGAACAATACTTCAACAGTTAAACCTAAAAGCATAGTTTCAAGACCTACCTCTTATGAGTACTTGATTATAAGTAACTTCGTAAGGACTGCAGCCTGTGATCAATAAGAATTTACCACTTTTTCTATTCTTAACTGAATACCAAGAAACTTTATTTCTGTAACCTGCAATGGTCTGGAATGAAAACTAAGTAACCCCAAAATGTCACTTTTACTGTAGAAAGCGAAATGGAACACGGAGCTGTAATCTTCTTCCAAAAAAAAAAAAAAAAGTGGAAACTTCTGCCCAAATCAATTGCTTTCTCAGAAGACACTCTCCAGAGGACACACACAATTATTAGTGGATCTACATAACTGTGATTCTGTATGTTCAGTGATTCTGCATATCAGGACCGCTGAAGCAGTCATTACCATCTGTGACCCTCCTTGCACAAAAAGCACAAATCAGTTTCTGAACTGCTGCTGCAACTGAATGCATTCATGGAAACCAGGAGCAACTTTATTTCACACATATTTTACCTGTTAGGCTGACAGGTGTAATGGCTCAGGAGCTGTTTACAAACAATGTGGCAAACCTAACAATCCCTTCAATAAGGGCAGGACAAAACATTTACACTGGGATCACAGAAGGGTAAGGTTGGAAGGGACCTCAAGGATCATCTAGTTCCAACCCCCTGCCATAGGCAGGGACACCTCCCACTAGTAGAAGTTACTCAAGGGATGCATTACAGCGCTGTCACCTTCCCAGAAATATGCTGAAATAATTCTTCCTAGGTAGTCCCAAGCAGGTATTTTCATTCCAGAGTGAGAGTGTCTTGTTCTCATTCTCCAGTTAACAAATGCTAAAGCTGAACACATTTAATGTGGAAAAAAGGTTATTCTGAAATGGCTATTTACAGGAAACTACTTCAAAACATTAAGTACCCTAAGTATTTCAAGACAAATAGGATAATCCAAGAACACTCTTCCTCACAGCATTCATGATGAAACTTAAAAAGTCTACCTTTCAGAGAAGCTAAAAATAAGAATATAAAATAAAGTGCTCTTGGTTGACAGATAATGTCATTAGTTTCATAAAATTTTTAAGCATGTTGTTAAAAAAAACCCACAGCTGGTAAGTATTCAAGTTTTTCCTTTAGGTTTCCAAATGTATCAGAAATCAATTCAAAACATTACACCATTATTTGGTGGGAATTAACACAACATGAACATAAGCGGCATACGCTTCTCAAAAAGTAAAGTAAATTTTAGTGAATAAAAATGCAAATATGCATTTTAGCAAGCTTGAATTTATTAGTCTGATAGGTTTAATTTCCATTTTCCTGCATCAGCTTTATTTATAAAGTGTCGTGCCCTATAAATATGCTGTTATTTTCTATAGTCAAGCACCCTCTTAACAAATCTTCTCATTAATATGTAAATTTAAAGTCAATCGGTCTTCTCCCTGACAGCGCCATGAATTCCTAGTGCACTGTATAATCGGCTTTGACTTGGCATCCACTATTTATCATCAAAGATGTCAGTTAGAAAAATTATGGAAAATGCACTGCAATTGATATGACTGCAATCTACTTTGTCAACACTTAATTGTTCCTCAAATCATACATTTACATATAAACAGCCTAAATACTGATCCATAATGATGCAAATAAACTAAATTAAAAACCTCTTCTACTGCACAAGATGCCCTGTTGTATGATGAGTTCATTTAAGAACCTATTGACAAGGGTATGCATTTCAACTAGCCCCAGAAAATATTTCTGCTAATTTAATTGCTGAGTAGGTAGACAAACGAAATTTTGCACTGAAGCTCATGAAAGTGGAAACAAAGTGGTATTAATACTATACCACTGATGACCAATTTTAGGTTAACAGTACTGCCTGTGTCACACAAACCTTTTACATTCCTGGAGCAGAAGACACAATATCCGTCACCCGCGAGATTTTGGTGAAAAAAAGCACATACTTGAGTGTTAAAGAAATATAATCCTATCAAGACCTTCCAACCCCTCAAGACAGGAGGTCATTCTCTTTTAATCTTTGTCCAATCACAGAGTAAAAATACCTTAAACTAACTGTGAAACTTCAGCTTTGGGCAATGCAAATTATAAATTTTTATTCTTTCTAGAAATCAGAGGGAGGAATGTAAGTCACTTTCTGTCAATAAGAAACATGTAATAAACACTCTGCCTGAAGACTACTAGGAAAATATATTACTTAAGTGTCTCATTATCTAAAAATACTTATTTTAAGCAATTTTCTGGAAAGTTGGGTTCTTTGAGACAATTTAATCTCCACATGAAATGAAAAAAGATGTTCCAGAATCCAACTGGCAGTGCAAAATCAAGACTGTGCTTCAGACATCCTTGCTACCTTTCTAGTTTTGTAATTGTTACAATCTCTACTTATTTAAGAAGCAACTCTAATTTTAAACTAGAGTTTTTCCAAAATATATCTCCTTATTTTCACATAATAAATTATACATGTATTAAAAAATAACGTCACTGAACTTTAGTTTGATTCCTAAGCAATGGATATTAAAGGACAGAGTTTGATATAATTAATTGATAGTTGGTGTCATTCTAGATTCCAATGCTGAAAAGAAATAAAATCTTAAAAAAAAATTGAATGCAATTTACAAACCATAACTAACTGCAGTGAAATAACAATGTCTGAATAGAAATGCTAAGACAAATGCTAAGCTGTAGCAGAAATACTTCACTCTAAATAAACACAGAGAAAAAAAGAAAAGGCAGCTCAAAAAAACCTCTCTCAGGGAATGAATATAAGATGATCCAAGAACAAGTACCCCAATCATCCTTTTATGCTTCATGTACTAGTCCATCTCCTGCTACTCATATGAAACTGCATATATGTATTTTTAACATATATGTTTTTATATATTATAAATAGACATACTATATGGTATACATAATTTTACATATATATTATGTGCATGTATTTGTAAATATTATTGAATAGGCACATCTTTAACCATGAATTAGGGTTGTGGAGCAATTTCATGCAGTTCTTTCCAGAAGCATTGTGTCTTAATTTAAATTGTAATTCAGAGTTAATCTCCATTGAAATCAATATTAATTTCTTGAGTTGTGTACTTTTTGTGTTTCGAATTGATAGGTTTTATATTTTGCACACCCCCTCTTAGAAATCTCAGCAAGAGCATGTTCATACTTACATAACATAAATGAAAATATCACAACATTTTGTAATATTGCTCATTTCAAAAACATGTATTCAGGCTTCCATAGTCGCTCAGCACCCTAAAAAGTAACATTAATGTTCCCCATGCTGTGGTATAATGTATTTATGTCTACAAAGAAAGCAGGTTCTATCCAGTCTCAGGACAGAATGACAACTCCTTTCTAGCTCTGGCTCACAGACTCTACTGTACCAAAGAGCCATGCTTCCCAAAGCACCACAAAAAACACTCTCTCTGCTGCTCATAGGATATATTTAGGATAAATCAAGTCAGATTGTAGCCTGGAAGAAGGTTCTAAAGAACGGTAGATGCTTTGTGCTAGTGAAGTTTTAGAGAGCTACGGTTTAAGCATTTGATTTCTATTTTTATTAAAGTCTGCATAGAAATGCACCTTAAAATACTAAGTGTATCAAACAATAGAAACAATTCAAAATACAAGCACACAACAGTTATTTTAAAAGTCACAAACTTACCTTCCATGGGCTTACGAACTGTGTACGTGCATACCGAGTTAACATGTGGATTATAACAACTTGCCCCCACTCTTCCACATCAACCAACAAGTTGCACAGCTTTCGGTAGTTCTTGTGAATCAGGTCGATTCTGTCTGGACACACTTCCTCAAATGCCATCACAACACTGCCAGCTACCAGCTAGAAAAGAAAATATAAATCAGAAGGTCAGTGCTCCTTCTACATTTCACCTTCTACAGAAGTAAGAATCAGAATTAATACAAGGAATTCTCATCAATTTCAAATTCTTCCTACTCAGTGAAAAGAAACAACACCACCCCAATGCCTAAGCACACATAAACAGTATCTTATTTAAAATAGATTTTGGGTAAGTTTATTAGAACAGAGAAAACATTTGCTGTTTCTATTACACACATAAATCTTAACTCCCAGCCCTGAAGACACAGTGCAATGTAAGCATAATTTTCTTTTTCGTACAGTTATAGTTTCCAAATAAATTATCACAGAACTTGCAATTAACTCAGAAATATCAGGAAACAAGAAGCAGTATAATACAGTGATATGCCCAACAAAGTCTATCG
This sequence comes from Eubucco bourcierii, assembly GCA_013396675.1. Taxonomy (NCBI): domain Eukaryota; kingdom Metazoa; phylum Chordata; class Aves; order Piciformes; family Ramphastidae; genus Eubucco; species Eubucco bourcierii. The sequence continues at coordinate 32,034 of VWZE01013665.1, forward strand.
GGAGTTTCTTATCAACATTGCTGTGATCTTGGTCTATCTACAGAGCTAAGTAAGCTTCCCAGCACTACTGGGATGCAAACTTTTATCTTGATATGGCCAATTTTACTGCCACATGACATTCTGTATTTAGGATTTCATGAATATGCTTTGCAAAAAGGACACAAAAATCAGCAGTACAATACAGAGGTATTATGATTTTTCCTCAAAGAACCCAAGCAGAATTTCTGTGTATTGTTCAAGACTGCTCTACCAGTTAAAAAAAAATGTTTGCTTCTATAAGAAATAAATCTTCATACGTACACAAAGATTCTCACACTCACTATGATCACAACATCAGCTTTGTTTTAATAAGAAAACCAGGTTCTTAACATTCTAAGATCTCAAGCCTACTGAAGTCTTCTGATAGGATGTTTTCTTTTAAAAATAAATAAGGAGAGATACATTGAAGTTCTTGTTAAAATTCTGGAAGCAGATCACTTTACCTGTGGGAAAACCTCAAAAACTGACCGTGCCCTATAAGGAAGGGAATGTCACTGTGTGCCTGGAATTACTGTTTATTCTCTTCTAATTGCCTTAATTAAGATTTGTTTTGTGTCAGAATATATGTTAAGGCAAATAACTAAAATGATGAGACTTTCTATGAAGGAGCTGATATGTATGCAGTTAGCATGCACGCAGTATAGCCTTCTGGCAGCAAATTAATGTCATATTCTATCTGTGCACTGGGGATCTGCATTTCAACTTCTAAAATTTCCCCAATGACTTAAAGTAAGCAATTAAATAGAAGTGCAGTTTATGGAAATGGTACTTTTTCAGAAATGTTAAATACAATGATATTCATATATTACATTTTTCTCTCTGTATTTGGCTGGCATTTGGTTTATTAGTATGCACCAAACATTACAATTGCAAGAAAACAGCTCAGAATATAGTCTTGCTATTATGCTAAACAAGTTTCAGGCTCTGTGGGGATTTTATGAATTACCAATAAGAATAAGCGTGAAGTTGCATTTATTGTTTCCAACTCCAACCATATACTGGTACCTACTGGTCCCAGCAAATACACAACTCATTCCAGGGATCAAAATTTGATTATTTGATAGAGCTAAATAAAACATACTTTACATCTAAAATAATTTGCTATTTTTTGCTGCATCACAAAAACACTACTTTTTTTTCCTGGTTTTGCTGTACTGAAATTTCTTCTTAACATGCTGCAGTAAGCTATTCACTAATTAAAAAACTATTCCAAACTGATGCTTAGGAGTGGCTTCAAAGCTCAGCAGAAGACAGTGGTTAACTTTAGACAAATCACTATAAGTCCAGATAAGCTGAGCACAAAAGGAAGAGCGAGAACAATTAAATGTTCAGTGTGCAGCAAAGCAATTTTAATCAGAATGCCAAACTCTGAACTGCAGTTAAGGCTACTGTGCAGAGGATGGTGTGATGGACCTGAAGATTTAGAAGAATGGGATGACACTTTTAGACCACAGAGACTTACTTTTTAAGGTCACTGTTTCACATGCTTCATTAAGGATATTCTACTCCCTTACAAGTGGGTATAGAGCAGTAGAGATACAACCTAATAGATAAAATACCCTATTAGGTCATAGGGTCATAGGTGAAGGACGACATAGATGATGGTGTACAGCCATAGTTGTGGAGTGGATATCCTTGCCTTTTACTGCAACTAGTAGTGCACAGATATTTTGTAGCATTCATTTTTTCATTTGAATAGGATATAATTTGAAAACTGACATAAAAGAATGTTGTCACTTATGAATATTTAAAATATATTAATAAAAACATATACAATGAAATAAAAGCAGTGCACTGGATGAATAAGCATTTTACTCCTGTGGCAAGTCTAGATTTACTTTACGAGTTAATGCAGGAACTGCCAGGTATCATAACACTATTCAAGATCATGTCCTTGTCCCCATTATTGCATTTTCCTAAACTAGGTTTTTCATTTGAAAAAGGAAATAAAGAATGCAACAGAGATTGAAAATGCAGTCATAAGAAGAGGATCTTATCTGAGAACATTTTCTAATGCCTTAATAAGTGATTATTTTAAAGTTGACACTTTTCCCTATACTACAATCCTACTATATATCTAAACATCAGAGGAGAAGCTAATAATATTTGTTTATTAAATGCTCAACATTCCATAAAAATATTTAGAATTAAAACAAAATGATCTAATCAGAACATAAGCCAAAAAATATCGGTTTCCAAAAAACAGTCAGTTAATTTCCATCTCACTGTGTCAATAGTAGCTTTTTGTATAACTAGAAAATATAAATCACTCTAACAAAACTAGCAATGAGCTCATCAAATTCAAATGCTGCTTTCCATTTATGTATTTTTTATATTAAAGCAATAAACATGGTTCATTTGTCTTCCACTGGTTGCCACGTTTTTCTGTGCTGTTGCTATGAACTTCAGCCATTAGCTGTGCTCCAAGGTAAACTATATGAACCATCAACAAAAGTGACACCCAATCTATGGAGTTCATATTTCCTCCAGATTATCTATGCTAGTTGACAAGCTGGTAATGAAAAAAATCACACTAAGCAAATGGTTCCTCTAATAACAATAAATTTTCTATAAAATTATGAAGGGTACAAAACGTTTCCTTGCATCTATTTTGTCATGAATTCTAATTAACGCTGCGAAAACCTGAGAGTGCTGGGTCATCACAAGAAGTGCACTGAGGTTTGATTGATAATGCAGTGCAAGTTGGCCTGTGCTGCCAAGATTCCTCTCCCTTAAATTAATGGCCACCCCACCTGCCCTAATCATACAGCCCAAATGATATTCCCCTTCTTATTTCAATTTTCTGGAAGCAAGGAAACTGGAAAAGATCAGTCATTTATCTTCTAATAGCTGGATAATAGATCTATCACAATAAAATATCTGCACACACCCAGTAATTTTTTTCCACAAAAGTTAAGCCTTTACCAACATGAAATCAATAACTTAAGAAAACATTGTTTTATCCACACGTTTGGGTCCTAAACTAAAACATTAACTTATTCACAGAAGCCTACCATTGGAGGGGAAAAAAAAAAAAAAANCTTCAGTTTAAAAGATCAAGATGTTCAATGCAAAGTTGTCACCAATTCCTAGGACCATTTTCCCGTCTAAGGCATCTCACGTTGCAAGAATCTGCATTTCACCTACTCGCCATTAAGTCTGTAAAAGAAATCTCAGTACTCACACACTTACATAAAGTCTTTTCATTTATTGACTCTGGGAATTCACGATGACAACAGAACAACAAATGTGTTTAAATATTAGAAGCAATTTAATGTGATTAAAACACTCTCATTCAAGAAAAGAAGAGTTATTTATGCAGGAGCCAAAGGAAAACTGAGTTTTGGAACAGAGTGAAAATCATAATTTTCAATTAACAGATTCCACGTAATAGGTTAATTTACTCCAGCCTTCAACTAAAAACTCCCTTTATACCTTGCCATATACCTTCTCATATTACTTTGCAGCAGAGATTTCTGGGGACATCACATGAGCAGATTATACTTGGGAATCAATAAGCATCTGCAAGTCTGACCAATATGTTTTGAAAATTCTCTCTGAAATCTTCTAAAACAGAAGAATGTTAAAAGCTATGATGCACTCTATATACTACCTGGTCCCAGATTAGAAGCTGTAACAGCAACAGCTAGGAAACTGTACAAAATGTATGTAGCCACATAATGACCTCATTCTGTGGACGAGGATGAAAAAAAATCATTTTATCATGCAGCATACACGTTTGTATGTCCTCACAAACATCACAAATGTTATTTAATTACAACAGCAAGCAAAATCACATCAAAGTTAAAGACAGAGGCCTCCAATAAATTGGGACATTTATAATACGCCCAGAATCCATTCAACTACATCCCAGCTACAAATGTCTATTTTCATTTTTTTCTACAGGTGCAGCTTTAGATACATTTTGGGACACTTTAGTTCGGACTGAAGAATGCAAGTCACAAGTTCTTTTTGCTCTACAGGTTTTGACAGACATGATTGCTTTCAGTATCATCATGGGTATATTTTTTTTTAAATGCTGTTATCATTGATAAACTTGATTTTTTTTTTTAACAGAGTTGTAAGCATAAAGGCTAGGAACACCATGCAATTCCACAGTGTTTCACAGCATGCCAAAAGAAACTTAAGCAAAAGAAGCCCAACCTTAAATGCTGCCTAAAGCCAGGTCATCAGGCTTACTAAGAGAATGGGAAAAAAATGCAGTGAAGCAATATATAATCACCCAAAAGGAAACAGGGAATTAGCTTCCTCCAACTATGCAGTTACAATTTCATCTATGACTACGTGACTAACTAGTTTCTGAGAAAAATCAATTTATCATAAAATACACACATGCTTTTAACTTCCTTTCTACATAAAATTGTATCAGCCGCTCAATTATCTACAATTACTAGAAAAACAAAAGAAGCAGGCACTCATGCTGTTGTACCTGCTTATCAAAGCCACAGGTAATTTTTTCTGGAAAGCAAGGATGAAAACTTAGTCAGGAGTTTCTTAAGTTTCTGCAATAAAAATACTTGTAAACACCCTTCTAAAAATTACATAGACACAAACCCACAGCTTTTCTGATACACTCTTAATTCTCTGTTGGCTATCCTTGAGGGTTATCCTTGATAATTTTGCATTTTAGATTAACTGAGAGCTCATCTTTTAACTGAATCTTCATGTTAAGTCACTTAAGGAGTAGTGTGATCTTTCATTTATCTCACCAGAAATTTTAATGAAGTCCTGGGTTAAGGTCTGATCTCACTTTAAATTTTGCTTATCTCATTTTATATTAAAATTTACTAGTTATTGAGACATTTTGTATAGACTGATAAAATGACTTAATTTTACTGTATCAAAATTCCCATCCAGTTTCTTGTTATTTCAAATGTAAAATTACTGTGACTGATATAAATATATTGTGTCTTTTCTGTGCAACATAAACAGCATTAATAATTCGGAATAGCATGTTCTTTCTAGGGAAAAAAAATATCTGATCTACATGAATTTAGAGATGTCTATGATTAACAGCTAATTGTCTCACTTTTATGTAAAGATTATGTCACTAAGTTTCAAAAAGCCTGTTTGAAGCCAAATGAGTACAGAAGAATTAAGCTTTTACTCATTATTTGACAAAGTGAAGTTGTAAATATAACTTAAACATTTAATTGTTGCATACATCATCAACATTAATAAATCACATTCTCCCTCCAAACACGTCTCAGACAAATGGAACATGAACAAAATCTGAAATAGATCACATGGTGAATTTTCCCACATCCAGTTACTATATACAACGAGTGCACTGCATACATGCCTTAAATGCACACAATATGAGGATTGTCAGCCCTCAAGTACAAAGAAATGCCAAAAGCAATCTGACATTTCTATCAAGGCAAAACCATGGAGAACTGTTGATGTTTGACAATTCCCAAAGTCACTACAAATCTTCCACTCTGGTAAAGACACTGTTTAATGGAAATGCCATCACTTTCACAAACTGATCTGATGACCTTAGATTAAAACTATCAGGAGGTGATAACTAACATTGACAGAAGGGAACAAATCTGTACATTTAGACTGAAGGAATTCAAAGATTATTGCTGAGTAAACACTTGAGATTCAAGTTCCACATTACCACCTCTTGTGGGTTTGGCTAGGATACAGTTAATTCCACACCCCCACCCCACCCTCCCTCCAAGAAGCTGAGAGGAGCCACAGCAAAGATAGCCCTTTGAGCCAACCCGTGGCATATTCGGTATCATACTGACGTCATCCCTGCTTTAAAGAAGGGTTGGTCCAGGCAAGCTCAAGTGTTTCAAGTAAACACATGGCAGCCATGGGGCAAGATTAGACAAAAGGGTTGATGCCACTGTTCAGCATTTTCCATCACTTGTCTATATACCATCTATTCAGAATTATTGTTATTCCTTAGTTTTGTTGGTTTGGTTTATTTTAAATTCTCTCTTTGTGCTACTTCATTAACCTGTCCTTATCTCAACCCATGGGGGTTTAGCCTTTTTCTCTCAATTTTCCATCCCATCCCACCAGGGCATAGGGGACCAGTTGTGGGAGTGTCTGCATGGAGGTCAGCTGCCAGAAAAAGATAAACAGATTATCACTCTACAAATTTCAGGCCAACTGCCCAGCAAGCAATGTATGCTACAAAAAACTGAGAAATATATTAAATCAAACACATGTTTTTCATCAGGCTACGACACAATGCTGCTGTTGTTGGATGCATTCCTAGAATTTCTGTTTCAGCAAACTTGACTTCACAAAGACTGCAAGTCATTTTCTAAAAGCTTTTGTATCTTTGTGTACACAGAAGGAGTTTTTCCTTTGAGGTGTGTGAAATTCAGCTTTCCTTAGAGAATAAAAAGAGTGCTCAAACAAATAACACTTTAAAAGTGGCCAAAGTAAAAGTTATGTATGCTATACCTTTGCCAACATTAAAAGCAGTTACAACTGGCACTTTCTTCACTGTGAACAAATTGCTATGTTCCTCAAACAGAGGCAAAAAATAAGCTTATTCAGATTGGTGTTACCTGCAAATAAAACATTTGTGCACCACGTGGTTATGTCCGTAATTGTGAAGGCCACCTGGGAACTTTTATGGAACATGACAAAAGATAACTGCCTAAGGTGAAACTTCTCCACGCTACATTGGTTTTCCCAAAGCTATCGAGAACTAAAGAGAGACCAACTCACTTGTGGAGTGTGGGATAAAAGAGCACATATTAGTACTTGGGTTTTCATTCAGAAAGTCCAGAAGATAGATTTTTATGATTCCTTTTTTTTTTGTATAATAATTTTCTGTAGCACTTCTTTGGATGTGGTGCTTAGGAATATGGTTTAGGGTGAACCTTAATATTGGTTGGACTTTGTGATCCTGAGGGTCTTTTCCAAACGGAATGTTTCCGTGATTCAGTAATTCTTGAAAAAAGTAAAAACTTCTGTAGCTGAGGTGTTTCAGCCTAGGCTGGACACAGGTCTTCCTAAGTAGGGCACAGACCAAGAGTATCAGGACAACAAAAAACCTGCAGCAATTAATCAATCATACTGCTTCTAGAAGTGTCCAGAAGACCAAATTCCAGACTATCATTCTTAGTTCCTTGAATGTGCTGACAAAATAGCATGACTTTGACTATTGCTTCAGGTAGTATCTTCATAAACCGTGTCCCCTGTTCAGTGTCACAGCCTGAATTCTGGAACATACCAAGAATACTACAACTAACTTCCAATTGTCAAGATCAGCATGCTGGGGGAAAACAAGCTCCAAACATGCTTCATACTTTTTTCCTCTAACATTTTTTTAAAGTAAATATGTAAATGACTAGTTGTTAGATAACTTGCCATTTACTAAAGCAATAAGGACTAGGAAAGAGAACAAAATCTTAGGGATTTTCTTATCCTGCCATCAGAATAAAAAAGAAACAATGGCAGCTTTTCAGCCCTTTATGCCTCCACAGGTATAAAGAATCTAATCTCACGTTCACAGATTGCATGCACACCAAGAGCATGAACCATGAAAAGAAAATACAAAGAACCACTGGGGGGGCAACACCACAGAAGCACAAAGGCCTGACAGATGAGTACAGGTCAAGCATAGATGCAGCGAGGAGAACTAACTGATTTACTGTCTGCTGAGCCATTAAGCTCTGACACTCTCCTTCAGTAACCCTTCAGTGGAAGTTGCAAGATGTCTTTTAGAGACCAGCACTATTTACGTTTAAAACACAGTTGGACTGTGCTAGAACAGCAGACAACATATTCCCGTGTGTCACAAAAAGACTTGGCAAATCAAAGAAGGATGAATGCACTATCTGGTACCCCATAATACTTTATTTCACTCAAAAAAGATTACATTCACTAAATTACTAACCTGAACAAGAAAAATAAGACAATGTTTTAATTTACAACTCTTTCTTCATTTGAAGCCTATCTTTGACTCTTTGCTCAATTACCATTCTGGTTTAAATTTGGGTAACTTACTTGTAGGGTGCAGGAAAGATGAAGTGTGTGACCATTGTGAGCTGTCCAGGAATTAGTGGAGAAATATCTGTATGTTCTGGAATATACAGTTCTGGAACCCTCAGCACAGGAAGGACATGGAAGTGTTGGAGTGGGTCCAGAGGAGGGTCACAAAGATGATCAGAGGGCTGCAGCAGCTCTCCTATGAGGACAGGCTGAGAGAGTTGGGGCTCTGCAGCCTGGAGAAGAGAAGGCTTCGAGGGGACCTGATAGTAGCCTTCCAGTATCTGAAGGGGGCCTATAGGAAGGCTGGGGAAGGATTATTTACAAGGTCTTGCAACAACAGGACAAGGGCCAATGGGCTTAAACTGGCAGAGGGGAGATTTAGACTAGATGTTAGGAGGAAGTTCTTTACAGTAAGGGTGGTGAGGCACTGGAACAGGTTGCCCAGGAAGGTTGTGGATGTTCCCTTCCTGGATGTGTTCAAGGCCAGGTTGGATGAGGCCTTGAGAGAGTTGTACTAGTGGGAGGTGTCCCTGCCTATGGCAGGGGGGTGGAACTAGATGATCCTTGAGGTCCCTTCCAACCTTACCATTCTATGATTCTATGTATATACGGCAAGCAAAATACAACAGGAGTGTTTGTCCCAGGACATCAGTTTTTAATCACCTTAGTGGAAGTAGGGATATTCGTGATAACAAACCAGCGGGCAACAAGTGACATCGTTTAACAGTTGTACGCACTACAAAGCGGACTGGAGTCAACAGGCAGACAGTGCATCACACAGAAGTAATTCATTCTTGCAGTATAACAACAAATTGAAATGATCTAATTCCTCAATTTCTACATAGCACTTGCACACGGATTCATGTAATTATATATTTTTTTCATTTCAAAATTAGATTTAAGAAGCATACATTAAAAATGTGCTAACAAAAACTGATTAAGAATACCCACGATGTAAGCAAAATTATAATTTTTATTGCACGAGATGGTCACTATTACCATGACAGCATAGTGCACAAATGTGCAGTGATACTTCTATTTAAAAACACAAAACCACATCAGCAAGGGTTAGGAAGAAAGTTTATGACGTAAAAAATAAACTTTTAAAAATGTATGTAATAGAATACTGTTTCTTACCGTACTTCTATCCTTCAAAAGTTTTTCTATCACTTCAATTAACATTTCCTTTTGTTCTGGATCAAGACTAGAAGGAAAAATAAATATTTCTTTTTATATATCTGGTCAGACACAACCAAATTAAAAGAGGGTATGTTCACCTCTTAAAGACAAGATGGGAACCAAGAGCATTGGAAAAACCTCTTTTAAGAAAAATCAAATATTCCAAAGAACAGATTGTAAAATAACTTGGTTGAAAAAAAAATTAACCATGGAACATAGAACTGAATTTAAGTACTATAAAATAAAATTATAAAGACTATCCTTATGTTATATTAATGTGTGTTCTGTAAGAATCTTAATAGTTAAATCCTAAAATTGTTATGAGCTTAAGAAACATTAACACAAGACAGCTGATTACCAAGAATTTGACTGAGCTTTAGATATTAAGTCTTAAGGATCTCCCTGCTTTTGCAGAAGGGAATTTCAGCATGAATTAATTCTTCAGTGAATGAGCATGAGGACAAGGCAGAACCATACTTCTCTTATCTAATTATCAAAACAACACTTCAAGTAAAATATTTTGTTAACTTCACTAAGGCAAAACATTTAGACACTGAACTAAAGTGTCTTCATATTCAAAAAGAACATAAAAAATTAGCAGAAACATCAATTATTGTCCAACTTGATTCTTAGGTAGCTAAGGATAAACTTTTTGTTCCAGATGCTTCTTCATCATGGATCTATAGAGCATGGAAGAATTCAAAGCCAAGGCAGAAGAAAATACAAAGAGAAAAGTATAAAGAGTTATACAGACATACAGCGCTATGCCTTTGAAAGTAATTTCACCATGGTTACAATTACAGGTAAATAAGGATTTGGTCATTAGTGTACATTTCAGTTGTAATACTGACTGATGAACTGCCATAATGCACAGTATACCCTTTCCCACTAGAGTCACAAACTGAGATGCTACAACATGCTCGATGGATAAAAAAATCTTTGTGAAAAGCCACCATCAGCATAAGCACATTGTTCTGTATATACTTTTACAACAACTTTCTCTTTCAACTTCTATGTTTGTCAAAAAGGTTTTGTTGAATCTGCTTCCAAGGGTAGAAACCTTCAGGGGAGAAGGCATAAGTCTTTCTAATAGGTCTTACTTCAAATCTTCAAAATTGGTACAAAATATAAACAGAAAATTGAGTACTTATTAATAAAAATATGAATGCCTGTTTCATTATATAATCAAGAAAATCTTCCATAAGGGCTCTGATAACTGAATTAAGATTCCTCCCACTCTTCCTTCCTGAGGTTTTAGATAAGCATGGCAGCATTTTTGGAGCTAAAATAAAAGAACAGGCCAAAGTGCACTCAAAGTGATACACTCCTCATTATGGTACCTATTAGTAATAGCACATCATCTATTAACACTAGTAATGGAGCTTTTTAGAAGCCCTTGTCCCTATCTTGCTGCAAGTAGGTGTAAGTATACAAGAGACTCTTCTACTGATAGAATATTCTAAAAACTCTGAAATAGATTCTAAGTGAAATAAGCAACAGGTCTGACATTTTTAATGATAAAATTACACAATGTACCTGGCAATGGTGATTGCACTGGGCACAAATGTTGCTGTTCACATTACGCCTGAAATCTTTTCTGTTTGATATGTAAGCTTCCTGCTGTCAAGATTGATTGAACCAATAACGAACAACCTCTTCTAGGTCAGACATCTATCCAAACACCATGACACTAAACGCAAGGAAGATTGGAGTATCGAACCTGGATCCAGAACTCCAACTGGACCACTAGATGCACTACACAACTATCAAGCAGATAGAGAAGTCACTGAAGCCAAACACTAAATGGAGCATGCAAGTATAACTTGGAATAAATTATTACTACTTCTTACTCAAATGTTCACAGAAGATAATTAGATGTAGGAGAGTACAAAAAAATGTTGACTGATCTTAACATCAGAAGTCCATCCTCTCCAAAATTCTGATTTTAACCAACTGTAAAATGAGGCTTCTCCAATTACTTATTCATTACAAATAGGTGACAGCCTTGCCACCAGTATATAATCTGTACCACTAAATTGTGTAGCTATCAGTTGTGACTCCTGCTGAAACATCTGCTGAAACTACCTCTTAAAGATTCATATTTGCAGGTAACTCAGATGAGCCTGCCTGTAAACAGGTTAACTTGACAACCTCTTCACTGATTCCCAGTACTGATGGTTCTTCAAGTGATCCAGAAAAACCTCTCCTTTTTGTCCTTCAGTAAATTAGTCCTATGCATTTGCAGAAGTAAATTCTGAAAATGGGACAGTAAAAGGCCACATGCCTTCTAGAAGTAGTTACCAAATCTTACTATCAAGGACACAACTGTTAGCTACAAGTCCTCTTGCAAATAATCATGAAGCTCATTTTAGTTCAGGTATGGTGGAATTTGAAGCCATGGCAATCTGAATACTTGTATTATAATGTCTAGGACACTTGCATGAGTGAAAACTTTTGACAGAAGTACAGGCCCTCTAAACCACTAGAAACTTTCATAGAACATTAGTTTCATTAGTTTTCCCTTGATGTGTGAACTAGATGTCCATTTTACTACTGGTCAGGAATTCACAGAAACTAGAAAGGAATGAGGCCAGTTTCTCAAGACTGTACTGTTTTTTTAGTAACGTGCTGTATTTTTTACCATTAAAAACGGCTTTTTATGATATCTGCAAGGATGATTTCAAAATCTTGCATAGGATACCACATGAAGTCAGAAAGAATACAAGTTAAATATGAATATGCAATCATATATGGAGATTAGCTGAAAGATGGATAAAATGTCTCTCAGTAACCAAGTCAGATTTTAGAGTCTTCCAGCTCTCCACCACAATCAATAAATTCTTTAATCTGAACTGGTAAAATAAACTTTGCCCGTAACGAAGAGAAGAAATGGAAGTATCAGTTGAAGTTAGAATTCCATGAAGCAGCCCACTGCCCAGACACTGTCCTGCCTAGCTGACACTAATAGACCATTACTGCTCCAAACTGCTTTGGAATTATCATGAAATCAACGAATATGCTGCGTACAGAGAATAATTCAAGCTAAGTGTCTCATGCGTTAGATCCAGATGCTAACAAAAAATAAACTACTGAAATATTAAAAAGGGACTTAAAATCCATTCCCCGTTACCTAGGCTACATGATAAAAGGCTTGTCTGCACACTAAGGAGTATAGAGGTGAGGGAAACTTCAATACCATCTTTAGCCAGCTACTCCCAGCACCATGACACAAGAGTCTTCAGTTATTTTTTAAAAAAAAAAAACCAAAAACAAAACCACAAACCACAAAAACCAAACAACAGAAATCACAAACAAAAAACAAACCAAACCAACAAAAAAAGCTGAAGAAACAAAACCCCACACCCAACACAACAAAAACACCCCAAACAAACAAACAAAAAACAACAAAAAGTATCACCACCAGAATGAAGCAATCCCTGCTGAGGCTCTCCAGAGAGCTGCCTCTACAAAGCAACTTTCAGACTCTGGTGTGTTACCAGCTACAGAGCTATGAGACTTACTATGAGATGCCAGCAAAGCTGTTTTGAGATTGCACAAGACTTATGAAAGGCAAGGAATGGGAAGGATATAGATCACTTCACGGGGAGCAAGTAGAACAAGCATAAGAAAACAGAGGGACAGATGCATAAAAGGAGCCAGCTGTATGTAAACAGTTTGCTGCTCAGCACACTTGTCTGACCTTGTTCTACACTCAATGATTACAATCAGTCCTGTCTTCTGATTAATTCTATTTTTAACTATTTTACTGGGGAAGCCAGTAAATTCTGCACGCATGTATAATATGGATGTCTGAGCTCCACAAGGGACCCAAACAACTAGAGTACCAGCAACCAAAGCAAGTACTCATGTCAACATTTGATAACTAGAGAATAGGCTATCAAGCCCAGTTTCAGAAGCCAGGTATTGAAGTGGTGCTGTAGGTCTGGAATGGACATGTATGTGTCCCAGAGATCAAGGCATCCAGATCAAGTATTAGAGAGACTGAATTCTAGAGGTTGACTGAAATACTTGTTTGTTTGTCTCAGAGTCAGTTTCTCTCCACCCAGTGGGAGACAATTGGTGATAAGGCCACATAAGGACCCATTACTGCATAGCCTTGAATGTTTAAATTCAGCCACTGTGGGATTTATAGTGTTTTGAATGGAAGAGTGGAGGTATGTCTCTGTTTGACTGAGGTGCTGTTTAACAGTAAGTGCTGGGAGGGTGCAAATACTGTGCCCGTAGCAGCAACAGGGGAGACTGTTACTTGAAGGACTGAGCAATCTAACATCATTACTGGAGGATCCACATTGTACATATCTAGGTTCACTAATGGGTCTGCATCCTGATCAGCTTAAGAGTGCAAATGGATAAGGCTACTGGTGCAGTTTTCTGTCTGTGCTGATTTTATATAGCTGGGTGAACGCGTGAGTGGTGTATGTGCCTATTATGAATACTTACTCAGTTTCACTACTGATTTATTTAAGAGGGGATGTGACTGCAGTAGCCTCCTGCTGTATAATCTGGAACCCATTTACACCTTTTATTCTCCTTTCTTTAGTACAGATGAAATAAAAGGGAAATAAGTAGTAGAATAAATGCCTGCCCTTACATGGGAAAGGCACAGTTTCTGTTACCCACACCTGTGTAAACCAGCACCTATCTCTTGATAAGAACTCTTCCACAACAAGAATTTCTAAAGAGGGAACTGGAAGACTTGGAAGATTTAGATTTGTATAGATAACATTTCAACAGGTTAGTATTCATTTGTCACTTTTACTGCAAACCACAACAAATGCTTTGGTATGAAAGTTACAGAAGTTGAACAGAGAAACCTTTGATTCTGAGAATACCTGTCAAAATAGTTGCTACACACATGACGTTAACTGGTATATTAAAAACTAAACATGATGACTCAGTTTCATCTTGTATCTCTTCATATCCTATTATTCTAGCAAGCAACAGACTTGTCTGAGTTCCAAACAAATCATGAGTCATGAAATGTCTACATACTCTTCATATATCTTACAAAATAGATCTATGTGAGACACACATCCCCCCAGCAGTCTTAATAAACACAGCCACAACTACCTTAAAACTGATTTTCAGTATTTGATAGAATCACTTACCTGTACAGTTTTTGGATCGCATGGGCTGCATTCTTCCTCACATAAGGAGATAAATCAGAAGAGGCTTCCTTAATAGCAAGCATCATAATAGGAACAATAATTGGAACACGGATACTAGATAGAACTCTTAAAGCACTTGCACGAATTAACTGATTAGGATCCTGAAGAACAGAAGAGAAGGGAAGAAATAAAGTAAGTGCAGAAACACATAATTAAATTCTCTGTAGTGTCTACCATAATTAGTGATCACATATTAAAACATGTGAATCTGACAACCAGTTATACTGAGGCAACATTAATAAGAAAATGTACCTGACTTCACAAAAGAAATTTTCAACTGAAAAAAGTAAAAGTAAGAAAAAAAACCACACTGAAACCTTATGAAGATCTGGAAATATGGCAAAGGAAAACAATAACATAATACACTTCGTCAAGCAAAATATAGGAATGACGGATAAAAGAGACTAATGTTTTATTCAAAACCATTTTCTGCAATCCAAATGGACTTCAGGTGTTCTGAAAAACAAACCTATCTCAGTTTTATTACTTAATTATAAGTACAGTCAACTGCAAATGTGGTTCAGTCGCAACACTCTCACTCAAGTTCTTGGCACACGCATTTCATTCTCTCCTGCAAGACAGTAACAACAATGAATTTTATTAAGAATTTGTCAAAACATCAAGCTAAATATTTTGAGGTTTTCTTCCACTTCCTACCCTCTCTTACCTCAATACTTGCTCCCCTTTTACAATGGTAGTGTTTGCTTGGAAAATCATGTCCACTAATCATTGTTTTCAGACACATGGGAAAAAGGTTGCTTAACCAAGGACTCTTTTCTCTACAATCTAGCAAACTGCCATAGCAGTAGCATTAATTGACTATATTGTCTTCAAAAAAGGAATTTCCCAAACAACATTTCTCCCAAAAATAGACTTGGTATTACGGAGTTTAAGACTGGTATTACTTAAAGACAAGTTTCAATAAACTCTCAAAGTTCCTACATCTTTGCAGCTTCCAAGTAGTAAATATCTGAATTATAAAAGCACTTGACTTGACAGCCTTTGGAAAAATTACTTGTTCTCAGTCTGTGAAGTTCACCGCCAGTCACACAAGTTTAAATGACCACAAAGATTCTTAATAAATGGGGAGAAATCTCCACACAAAGCCAAACTGTAATTTTCATTACATAATTAGAAACAAAACATTACAAAAAATGAAGTCGAAGAATTAATTACATTTGTTTATCTACCAGCAGGCTTAGCCATTTCTGTAGTTGCTGAAAATCTCAGCTTGGAGTCTAACTCCTTGCCACAACACCACTTCTTTTTGAGTTAATGAGTCACAACATTTGAGTTACCCTGTCTCCTTTTGTTCCTATTATCAAGAGCTTTTTGAAAAGGTACACCATGAGAAGTATTTGCTGTATACCTATTTCATTAAAAACATACGATACAAAGTAATTTTAATCATAACTTTTCAGGGTAGTCACAGATAGTGAAGGTAGAACTGAAATAAAACCTGGTTGGAGAATAGCAGAAAGTTCTTTAGCTAATTGTGGGATGTTCCTGTTTTGCACAACTGTGGTGCTTCAATGTTTTCCAACAAGATGCAAGGTCTGGGCCATGACAGAGACACGACAAACTAACTATGAACCTAAAGTAGCCTTATAACACAGAAAAAAAACAAAACAAACAAACAAACAAAAACTTCTACAAAAAGTGGTCAAATGCATGGATGGATATTTGATATATGTTTATTTTCTGCACAGTCACACTTAAAAGGCAATGCTAATCTTTAATCCTATTGCACATTGTGATCTGAATTTGAAACAAAACTGTACAAAATTCTCTTTCTTCGGAGTTTTCAATAAAAAAAAATGTACTATGCACACAACACACTGAATATTCAGGTACCTTATCTGATTTTCTGTTGCACACAAAAATCTTTTACACAAACTAAAAGGAACACAGCAGGTTCAGGGTAACAACAGGGTCTTCTACATACAAAAGGCACCTTGGAAAGAGAAAAGGCACTCCAGGAATGAAATATTATGCACATGAATTTGAAAGCACCAATCTGTTGATGTTCTTCAGTGAAGTCATTTTACTTCATGTCATTTTATCTGCCTGATGAAGTTTGCGGCAGCACAAAAAAAACCTGTGTCAATGACGTAACTTGAAACTAGTTTATCAAACATATTTACATGCTTTGGTTTACCAGACTACATTTACATGGATTTTTAAATTATTATTATTTTGTGTATGATATCAGCTCATAATAATAATTCTGAATGAAAATGAATGAAAAGTTTAGTAGCCACTCACTTTTAAAGCACGCTGGAAAGTACTGATGGACAGTAATGCTAGATCTTGCTGCTCCTCTGCATAACGCATCAGATAAACATATACAAGCTTTTTTATCTGGAAAGAAAAAAAGAATGGCCATCAGACAGTTTTTTAGTTATGTAATTTAGAAAGTCCTAGATTGTACATTTTCAACAATGTCTTCTTCTTTGAAGAAAAAGGAAAATCTATCACTGGAATACTCACATATTTTTGAAGAGTCTTACGATTTCATGTAATTCTTTCAAATAGAAACTCCCTGAGATGCCACAACATTACCTAATTAATAACACTGAAGAAGGCTAATAATGCTGCTTTATATTATCAACTAGTAAATACAGCTTTGAATAATACAAGAAGTTGAAATGTGGCAACTGACCACTCACTACCGCTCATTTTTTCTTCTTATGGGAAGTAGGTTAAACTGCAATAGCCAAAGGTTTGAACAAGCCCATTTTACTTTACCCTGAAACTGGAAATAAATTAATACATTTGGAAAGAGAATATAACTTCCTGCTAAAGTGTTATAACTTACACTACTTAAATCTGATTAAAAGAACATTTCTGACTATGTCTTCGAGAAATGCAAACGGTATTAGACCTACCTTTGCCTTACTACAAGCATTCAAAAGCTGTAGCAAATACAAGCATGCTACAAGGACACAACATTCGAAGACTGAAAAAAAAAAAACCCAACTCTGTATGATTTCGGGGGAGGAAGGTATTCAGTTTAGTTCCCTTGACTGCTTCATGGCCACTGTATGCCTAGGAAACACTGAAAACATTTTTTACATTTGAACCATAAAGCAACTATTGGGGTTTTATAATGGAAAATTGTGAAAGACCCTCAACTACAGCTGTGCTATAATTACTGTCACTATCACAAGATGTATCTTTGCGTCAATTCTGGTAAAAAGCATAATATTAAATCACAGAAGGTTATACTATACTAAATTATTTGTTGTTCAGCTATAGACAAGCAGCAATCAACATTGACCACAAGAGGCCTATGCACTGAATGACTGCAGGTGTGCAAAGAAAGCCTCCTTTCCTTGAAACCACTCTGTGACTAGAAATGGAAGCACTTAGAGCTTCGTGACTACACTGTTCTTTTACCATTTACCTTTATTCAATGTTAAAATGCTCCTTTCTATAAAACTAATCATAACAGGGGCACATAAGGCTTGAGGAACACAAGCAGATTTGTTTAATTAGTTTATCAATATAAGCACATCAAACGCCATGAGTTATTGACCAAGACTTATTTTTGTTCTATACCACCAATTATTTATTAGGTCACTTTTTGTATTCTTACTATCCGTGACACAATGCACACAATCAAATTGAGGCCAGCACGTACTCATAAAAACAAAAATCACGAAGCAGTTCTGTGAACAATAAAATGCCCTCTGCTTCTCTTCAAACAAATGAACATGTTCTATGGCTTCTTCACCCCCATCTCCCTGTATCAGAGCATTCAGCCCCAAATGAAAAAAAAACAAACAAATAAAAAAACTGCACAAAGCAAAACAACTGCCATTTCTGGGCAGAAGAGTCACTCAAATACAAAGTCACTCAGATGAGCTAATGTATTTTATGCTACTGCACTGTAGCAAATTGTACAGACAGATTCATTGAAGAAATCTTGAGGACAGGGAAAGTCTGGCAAAACATTTTCAGAAGACACCACCAGGATCAATGAACCAAGAATCTGACTAAACCAAATAACTTCTCACCATTTCAAAAGCATCCTAAGGACTGGACTGTGATTAAACAGTTCTGGGTCTCAAAGTTTTGACTGACAGCTGTTAAGTATAGCAGCATTATGACAAACTTGTCACCTAAAATAACCTTGATAAGCTATGTGACCTAGGGAGGAACATGTTGGGGGAAAAAAAAGAGACATCACAGATAAAAAAATCTGGGCACATTTAAACAGTTCGATGGTTGGTACATCTACCCTTTCACGCCTTGCACCTCATCAGTACGGTCTGTTCTGTTTTCCTATTAAATTCAATTTTAACTACTCTTCTTGATGAAGTACTTTCTGTTCAGTGCGAAAGTGCATGCACGTGCCAGCAACTACAGTTAAGCCACAGTTGGGAAGGTCCATGGACACATGGGCAAGTAAAAAGATCAGAGTGAGGAGGGCTAAGTGAAACTCCAGCAACTGGAATGGGACTTCAAGTCACAAAAGCACCTACGTCCATGGTGGCCAGCACCTAAAACAAGTGAAAGTCTGGCTACCACCATTCAGGTTGGAACCGCGTGCTAGAGGGTTCAAGAACATGGGTATAAGCAAGTGAAGAGACTACAGCATGTGAATTATGTTTCTGTGTGATAGTGACTGGAACGGATGTAGGCATACCAGTGGATCCAACTGCACTATGTGGGAATAAGTGGAGTGATCTGGGAAAGAAGAGAGTAAGGGTGCGGGCATCTAAAAGGCATGGACATAGGAGTAGTAGGCTATGGCACAGAGTAGTGTAGCCATTTTCAAACACAATGTAGTACAATCCCTGTAGAAATTTTGCAAGCTGCAGGATCTCTCAAGTAAATTATAGCACCTTATCTCAGAGCTACCACAATTCCACGAACTTGTTCTAACTGATCCAATTTTTACATGGAAATAGTTACTACTCCCTTCCAACTACCCAGTAGGTTTCCTTCACTTACACACTGAACTACTGCCATAAGGCCATGACTGCAACTAAACCCTAAGAAACTCTATTTTAAAAGTAATAGAGACTTTATAGTTTATGCTAAAGTCAGATATAATTAGATAAAACCTTAGTAAATAGATCTTCTATAACAACATGCTTAATGAGCCATAGGAGGAATACCTCAATATTTTTACTGGCAACATTCTTCACAACAGCAGGAAACAGCTCAGAAGCATTTTTTCCCTTTGCAATCATCTGGAGAAAAAGAAAAAAGGCAAATCTTAATAATGCAGTATTATTATTCATTCGATTCGTTTGTTGGGGTTTTGTCTGGAGTTTTTGGGTGTTTGCTTTTTGGTTGTTTCATTTTGGTGTGAGTATGTGTCGGTTTGTTTACTTAATTTTGGAGTGTTGTTCTGGTTTGGGTCTGTTTTGAAAAAGTCTTTATCACAGGTGTGTATTTCAAATTCAGTTTCTGTAAGTACTAGCTGGTTACAAGCTTGGAGACTGAATCAATGAACTGGACTTCAGCACATCAGATTGCAAATTATTTCTAACATTTTTAAAACTACTTAAAACGAGGAACTTGATAATCTGAAAATCTTTATAGAATTACCTTTTGGGAGCCACTATGAAAACAAATGAAAAACCTAACAAACACAAAACTTGTATAAGTCATGATGGGTTTAAGTCCTGGAACAATCTTGGAGTGTGACAGAACTAATGAGGGGAAACAGAAAATGCAAACCCAAAACCACACAGATAAAATCCCTAAAACAACGAAAAACAAATGCAGATAATGCAGTTTAAAAACAAAGGTTGCTTTCCATAGCAAGTTAAACATGAAAGGCCTTAAAAGTGTTTATACAGAATAAGAAAACAAAATAAAAGCAAGTTCAGCCAGTTCACTGTGATTTGTATTTTTTTAAAGGAAGAAAGTTTTCATATCCAATCTCAGAAAAATCTTGAACTAGGGCACGCACCAAAGAAAAACATTGTCTCAATAAAGAGCACAAATAACAGTATTCCAGTTTAGCTTCAGCCCTTGTATGAATCAATTGAGAAAATTATATGACACCAAGTACATTAGAATAAAATATTTCAGTATACACCACATCTGCACAACTCATAGTTCTTAGATCTAAATCCAGCAGAATGTTTGCCAGTAATTTATACCAAGCTGCAAGCCCTATCATTTCATAAGCATCTTAAACCATGCTGCTTTATACACTTAGAGCAGCACTAACTATGGGTAAGAGCAGGATTCACACAAACATCAAGCTA
>VWZE01013665.1:54363-72514 GCA_013396675.1 Eubucco bourcierii
CAGTAAAAGGAGCCATAAGCAGCATTTTCTTTCCATCACACCAGTGTGGACAAAAGAAGGTTCAGCCTTTTGAAGTCTAATAAAAGCAGCAAGAAAAAACTACTGGATACACAGCTTTATCCTCTTCCTAGAATTAGTGAAAATAGAGCATTCCATCGAGACATGTTAAAAATACTTTGACAATAGAGTTCATTTTTCCTCTAATACTAAGGATATAGGAAGCCTTTGATCTCTGAAAAACACAACTCATTCCTGAGAACTCTTTAAATGTAAGCACACGACTGGTAACAAGTATCTTTCATACAACTGTTGANGAATGATAAAACTGTTGAGGTTGGAAGAGATCTTTGAGATCATCATATCCAAACTCTCACCTAGAGCTCACAATGCCTCCACTACCGATAAGCTACTACCACTATTGTCCCTTAGCAACACATCCATGTGTCTTTTAAAACCTCCAGGGCTGCTGACTCCACCACTTCCCAAGGCAGCCCATTTCAAAGCCTGATAACCCCCTCTGTGAAGAAATCACTCCTAATGTCCAATCTGAACCTGCCTTGTCACAAATTTAGGTCATTTCCTCTTGTACTATCACTTGTTGCACATGAGAAGAGACCAGCACCCACTTCGGCCAAACTTGCTTTGAAGTATTTGTAGAGGGTGATGAGGTGTCCCCCCAGCCCCCTCTTTTGAAGGCTGAACAATGTCAGTTCCCTCAGTCATCCTCACAAGACTAGAGTTCAAGGTCCTTCATCAGCTTGATTGAGATGCTGGAGCATGTCCAAAGAAAAGCAATGTCCCTCTTGTGGTGAGGTGCTCAAAACTGAACACAGCATTCCAGGTGCAGCCTCACCAGTGCCACATCAAGAATATTATCACCACTGCTGAAAGGCCTTTTGCAAATTGTGCAAGGTTGCAATCTCGGCCTTGGTTTTAAGCTTAAAGCTGACTTAATAGTTTCTGATTTCCCTGTACATGTACACACATATTCAGTTGCAACAGTTTCCAAATACAGATAAAGATACAGTGACCTATTTGAAAAACAAAACAAAAGGCAGGCACCTTTCCACCAATCTTTCCCACAGTAGAAGAATGTTAAGTTGCCATAGGTTGAAACCGTGGCATTTCCAAAGCCTATGATTTCTTGCAACAGAATCTGTGTGCTAGACTCTCACGGTCTCGGGCATGAATCCTGCTAGACTAGTTTGGTCACTGTTTGTCCCAGGTTGGGAACTATAAGGTTAAAACTCCTCCTCTATGGACAGAAGATTGTTATTCAGTTCC
The DNA here is from genome assembly GCA_013396675.1 of Eubucco bourcierii. Lineage (NCBI taxonomy): Eukaryota > Metazoa > Chordata > Aves > Piciformes > Ramphastidae > Eubucco > Eubucco bourcierii. The sequence goes on from VWZE01013665.1 coordinate 55,648, forward strand.
ATAATTCTGCTATCTCTTCATAAACTCAGGGCCAGCCCAACTCCTCCTTTCCTCCCCCTTCAGCCTTGTGTGGGGCAGGAGCTGCTTTATCAGGACAAACATGTAAGGATAAGCCTGGTTTGGGGCATCCAGAGGCTGTGTTTAGGCCTCTTGGATGGCAGAGGCATGGGTGGGGGGAGAGGACCGGAGCAATGGGGAGTGTAGATTTAGTTTTGGGTTGTGGCAAAATTCAAGTGGGTTCACTTATGGATTTGTATCTGCCCCAGCCCAACTCCTCCTTTCCTCCCCCTTCAGCCTTGTGTGGGGCAGGAGCTGCTTTATCAGGACAAACATGTAAGGATAAGCCTGGTTTGGGGCATCCAGAGGCTGTGTTTAGGCCTCTTGGATGGCAGAGGCATGGGTGGGGGGAGAGGACCGGAGCAATGGGGAGTGTAGATTTAGTTTTGGGTTGTGGCAAAATTCAAGTGGGTTCACTTATGGATTTGTATCTGCCTTGGAATGTCTGTCTGTAACTCTCTCTCCAAATACAATTCTGTTTTTCTCCAATTCATTTGAAAGCTTCACTCTGTTCTGCCCTTTAAACCCAGGACACTTGTTCCTCCTCCTGTTGTATAGTCCAGGAGTTGACAAGTAGAGAAAAACAATAGGGGGTTTGCTCCAGTAAGGCTGCCCTAAGGGGTAGGAGTCCAGCACCACCGTGTCAGGTGTATTGTGCAACCCTGTATGTGCCATACTTCCATTCTGTGGATAAATGTGTAGCCACACGAGGCATGATACTCCAAATACATTGGTCACAACTTCTGATACTCGTGCCTATTGGCAAGTTTTATTTTCAAAAAACTTGTATTTAATAGGGGAACAATTTGAAAAGCCCACTTTTCTCCAAACCTTTCAGACTTTCTCACAGCTTTTTACAGTTTGTTTTTTTTTTTTTGTTTTTTAAGACTGGAACATTAGGGGGATTTCCTCAGTGGCTACCCCCATTAGCAGCTTATTAACTGGGATCCTGCCTGCAGCAAAGCTGTCCTCAGAAGCCACAGGTGCTTGCAGCAGTAACTTAACAGCAACTCAGTTTGCAAGACAGAGGGAAGGAGAGCAATATTCTGTCTTTTACCCTCGGGATCATAATCGCAGTTTTTAGAAGTGTCTTTATACAGGAAACATACCTAGAAAAACAGCGTGTCATGAATATTTGGGCTATTTTGGGCTACTCTGAACAAGCATGTTTGGTCCACCTCGTGACCACAGCCAGTAATGCCTGTTGCATTGTTAGAATTTTCCTGGTTTCTGCGTTTCTGTTTTCCAAGTTATGACTGTTTGAACTGTTTCATTCTATGTCTATAAATACTCTTTGTGTAAATACTTGCTGTCAACCAAGAAACCAAATTAATTTCACACAATTGGGTGAATTTTTTTACTATTAATAAAAATTAATTAACATTTAGAGTAGGAAATTAATATTTATAATTCATAATTGGATATTAATGATAACAACTCTCACTGTGTTGGACAAGATGAACCAAAACCACACTCACATACACACAAAAAAAAAATTTAAAATATTATGAAGTAGTAGTTGATAGGTTACCCAGGCAAAAAAAAGTCTCTGGCAGGACTATAATCAAGGGGAAAAGAAGATGACAACAAACTCGACTAAAATCTTCATCGTTAAAGTCTAACAAAGGAAGAAATTGCTAGCTCCAAAGTCAGAAGGAAGAATACCATCACATGATGCAACCTGTATCTGACTTCAGCACATGCTTCAACTCAGGATTAATCCATGTAAAATGCAAGCAAAATAGAAAAGCATGTCCAAAGGAGTCTGAAAGAGCAATGAAAGAAAAGCAGAAGTCCCCCAAAAAGGTAGCAAAGTGGACACTCAGCAGACCTCTGTAGCACATTCTTCTAACACTTTTTAGAAGAAATACAGCAACTTTCTCAACCTCGTGTTTAGTTTATAGTGTTTAAACATCATTTAATCACCTCTATGGATACACACTTCATCTGAAATACTTAGTCAAATGCAGAGGCAAAACATTCAATTAAAAAATCCTTATACAATCTAAAAAAGTAAAAGACTAAACACAGTTTGTCATTTTACTTCTGTATATTTCTGTTGTTTCCCTTCTGCTAAATTAGGATAGCAACTGAAGCTTCTCTGAAGGAATCACTCACTGTTTGAGATTCTGCCTTCCCATTGAAAACTCTTATTTGCAGGTACAGTGGCACCGAGTATTTAAAAAATACATGACTGCATATTTGAATACAGCAATGTCTGCACAAAATTCTAAATTAAAAACATCACAGTAGCTTTTAAACACCATTTAAGAGATTCAGGTACTGACTTGGTACAGGATCTGTAAAATGAAAACACTGTTCACATCCAAGATATAATTAAAAAAAAATAACCACAGATACTCTAAGAAATAGTTTGTCTTTTTTTTTTTTTTTTTTAAATCACATACCCCAACAATCCTTTTCATAGCATCCAGTTTCGCAGAATCTTTACTGCTTTCCAACATTTGCTTTAGGTCTTCATTTCTATGGCAGAAACACAGTGGAGCATCAATTAGAAAAAATCAAAAATAAAACCAAAATACCATTTTTATAGTCTAGTTTCAATTCAGCTGCATAAGGTGAAACACTGTTCCCTCTTTGAAATTGTATTTGCTAGCATGATGGTCCAACATAATGGAGTATTCAGTAACTGAATCTGTCAGATTCCAATAATAACACAAGACCGTGCAACTACAAGTTAGCTGAGCCACAGGCTGGAAGGCTGAAGTCTTGAGGTAAGAGTTTGATTTGAACCAACAAGAGACTTGCTCCTCCATTTTCCCCACAGTGAATGCTAAGATGTAACAGCATGAGGCTGACATGTTTGTGTTAAACCATCAGCTTATGCAAATCACTGAGAAGCCCAATAGCTGACTCCAGTATGATGCGAATTTCAATGAGAATCGAGCACAGAACCTTGTTTTCACCTGCCTTTATGGATTGTAAACTGTTATCCTCTGTCCTCAGGATTAGAAGCCTCAGGTCCGTAGTACATCTGTTCTACAAATCATAAGATTAGGATAGCCTGATGATAAGACACACGTAGAACCCAAGCTGAAATAAAATTTGCACACAAAATCCGGGCATCCTTCTGCAGATACAGCTTCTCATTAGTCGTCACTAATAATAAACCTCACTCTGCTTAGCATTTTAGACGTAAAGAGTTCAACTCATAGTTTAACATTAAAGTTTACCAAAAAATACACCTCAGTCTTTTGTAATGCCAAGATTGCCTGACTACTATAATTAGAAGCAGATGATGGCTCAAGAAGAAAAACCTGCAATATTACAAAGAACTTCAAAAACTTTCCAAGTTTACAAACATACTGAAGAACAATACAGAAATCCACTGTGGTGGGTTGACCTTGATGGCTATCAAGCTGCCCTATCACTCCTCTCTGCAGAACAGGGTGGGGAAGAGAAAACAATATGAAAACAACCTCATAGGTCAATATGAAGGCAAGAGCAAAGGCCAAGCGTGGAAGCAAAGTAAAGCAAAATAATTCTTCTCTCATCCCATCAGCAGGCAATGTCCAGGCACTTCCTGGAAGTAAGCCTTCAGTATGTACAGCAGCTGCTCCAGAAAACAAACATCATAACAACAAATACACCCACTTCCTCCTCCTTTCTTTTAGCTTTTACTGCTGAGCAGGTGTCATACATTATGGAATATCCCTTCAGTCAATTTGGGGCTACCTCCTCTCCCAACACCTTGCCTATTGGCAAGGGGGAATTTTGGGGAGACATATAGTACTGTGGAGCACTACGCAGCAGCAGCCAAAACACTGGCATGTTATCAACACCTTTCTAGGTACCAGTACAAAGAACAGCATAATGAGGGCTGGTTAAGTGGAAAACTAACACTGCCTCACCAAGACTCAATACATCCAGGCAAGATTTTAAAGGTAAATGCAAAACTGATAAATATACTCCATTTTATCACTCCTTTCAGAATTTCAGCTGGGGAGGAATAAAGAGGTAACCAAAATTAGCTATGAGACAAAAAAGTTAATATTTTTTTCCTTCATAAATCTTTAAACAGCATTTTCCTACTTACAAGAGATACAGTCACTCTTCCAGAGTGACTTCCAATTTTCTTCCAATTTTCAGACCCAGTACTGCATCTGTTTTCTGCCTCTCAGTGAGCAATCTGTATTGCCCATACACTTCAGTATAATGCACAAATGTAAGAACCACAACCAAGTAGGGAAAGAATTTTAAAAATAATTTTATCCTAGTGAGCCAGAAGAAAAACATACAAAATTCAGGATGTAGATACCTACTTGCAACTTCAGATTGAAGTCTACATGTTTTTTCAAAACCAAGTGTTTCACGAAACAGAGGAGCAACCTAATACAGGTGTCCCATTGTAGATACTGCCTTCACTTGACAGTAAAACATTTAAGTACTCTCTTTAAATGAAAAAGTGGAATTATTTGATTTCCATGATTGTTTCAGCACTATTTCCCAAATATCACTGCAAACTCCTTACCTGCATAACACTCAAAGACTTTTAGTGAGTTTAGTTACTCCTGGAAGTGTTCTGAGAAATACACAGTCTTACATTGCTATGTTTTTTAACAGCTTATTTCGCTCCTTTAAACTATAGTTCTTACCTTAGCTTTGTTCCATAGTTTTGCATGCTATTGAGATCAGCTTACTGTCTATGGCTTGCCACAGTCTTCATGGCAAGTAGTTAACATCCAGTGTACTTGTAACATCATACCAAGTATGCAGCTGTTAAAAATCACTAAAGCTGTGACTTCACAGACCTTTTCCAACTGCACTCCTCTCAGCTTCCTAGGATCAAAGCACTACCACACTAAGCTCTCTGATTTTCTGATTTCGTATCAAGCATGCTGGTGTTCACCTCTATATCTTCACATTCCTTTTAGCCACTTCATAATTCTCCATCAGCTCTATATCCTTACTTTTGATAACAAATCAAATATTTGTTGCATTAGGGTTGTACCTAAAATACTTTAAACAACATTCTTTCTTTACCTTCTAATCTCTTTTCAAGTGAAAAAGTAGGAAATGTGGAATAACAACTACTTGAGGGTCAATTAGCAAAAAGAGAGGAAGTTATGTAGCACAAGATTCAAGTACGTGCTGCCCAGAATCTGGGGATGACAAAAGCACATAATCACAGGATAAGTAAGGGTAACAAACGTAAAGGAAAAAACAGAAACAATTAAATTAAAACACACAGACAGAAGTATTTAGTTATGATACGTACTTCTGACTCCTTATGGAAAATATCATACTATTTTTCAAATTAAAACAGGGAAGACACAAGCCAAAGAAATTAAGTCAGGAACACCTGCTTATTGTAAGCCTGGCTTTCCTATGTGAAAAGTAGCAAGAGCGCTGAAAGAAAATTAGAAATACCCCACAAGTTCTTGATGAATCCAATCGGAAATTAATTGCTACATGAGTTTATGGTTGCTTGGAGGTTTTTTTGTTTGTTTTGCCCTTTTTTTAATTTTTTTTTTCCCTAGCAAATTATAATCCAGAATTAGCAAGCGTTAGATACTTACAGAGTAAAATATTGTTCCATATATTCATACGAATCAGCAGCAGCAAGCTTTTCTTCCTCAACATTTAGATACGGTTTCAGTGTAACTTCAAAGTTTCGCCCTTTAAGAGCTGATTTAACAGTGGAAGACATCTCAATTATTTTATCCAGAACTGTAGACTTTTGTTCCATTTTTCATTATGGTATTAAAAAAAAAAATTAAAAATATCACTGCACTCAGACAAGCTTGCCTGCCACAACTGAGGTCTACAGAAAAAAAGAAAACCTTATTAAATAACAGGATACCCACCTCCTTTCTGTTTTACCTTCTAGAAACAAATACTCTACGCAGATTTCAAAGGTCATTTCCCTCCAAAAACAACTCTTATCAGCAGCCTCAATGAACAATGGGAAAGGCAAATGCATTTCAGTCTTTCATGATATAGTTAATTGTACAGTACAAAAAAAATTTCATCTTCTAAGCATTGAGATTAAAGGGAATTTCAATCCTTACGTAAAATCTATCAAAACAGAATGCATAAATCCAAGTCTCACAGACTGTTCACACTCATTAGTTTTTCTGAAGTGACAGTTTTTCAGTACACAATGTTAGACAAATAATTTCTTTATCACTTAACTCCACCTGGCAGGAGCTCAGGAAAATGCATACAACTATCCAGCTGCACCAATACTTTTGACTCTCACTGCTAAAAGTTTCAATAATTGAAGCACGTAATACACATGACTGAAATCAAAGCTTTATTACTCCAACAGCGAAATCAGATTTCAAGATGGACAATTGTTTGATACTTTATGAATAATACAGAGTTTTATGAAGCATGATAGTAATGGTCCCAACAGCAGCAGGTGAAGAAAACTCCAATATTTGTAAGAGTAACTATATTGTCTCTGAGCCCATTTTCCTTAACTGTAAGAGATGAAATGACTTCCTGATAGGGAAAAATAAAACAAAGACATTATCTTTAAATCACTCGTTAAGAATGTTGATCAGAGGAAGATCCACAGAGCCACAGATCCACAGAGCAGTAGAGGTTGGAAAAACTCAAATGGAAGTTCACAGTATATGGAAAAACAGCCACTTGGGAGGAATATAGGAACGTTGCCAGAATACACAGGGTTGTAACAAGGAAAGCTGAAGTCCTCTTAAAAGTACATGTGTCAAAGGATAGGAAGGACAAGTAAGGTTTCAAGTACATCAGCAGGAAGAGAGGCACCAGGCAAAATGTGGGCCTGCTGCTGAATGAGGTGGGAGCCCTGGTGACAAAGAACACAGTGAAGGCGGAGTTACCAAACGCCTTACTTGTCTTTAATCTTTAATGATAAGACCAGCCTCAAGGATCCCAGTCCCTGGAGATGAGAGAGAAAGTCTAGAGGAAGAAAGACTTTCCCTTAGTCAAGGAGGACAACATTAGAGATCATCAAGATGGTCTAACTATATCAGCGGACAAGGGAAGACCAACAGATCTCATCTGTCTGGACATCCATAAAGCCTTTGATACAGTTCCTGCAACATCCTTCTCTTTAAACTGCAGAGATACACATTTGATGGGCAGACTGTCCAACAGAAAAGGAATTGGTTGGATAACCACATACAACAGGTCATTGGCTCAATGTGCAGATGGAGATGAGTGACAAAATGGTGTCCCTCATGGGTCTACACTGGCACCAGTGCTGTTCAGTATCTGCATCAATGATATAGACAGCAGAACTGAGTGCACTCTCAGTAAGTTTGCAGATGATATCAAGCTGAGTGGTGTGATTCATATGGCATCCCATCTTCAGAGGAACCTGGACAGGTTCTGGGCTGAGGCAAACTGCAAAGTCTTAAACCTAGGTTAGGGCAATCCTCAATATTAATAAAGGCTGACACATGGTGAAATTGAGAGCAGCTCTGCAGAAAAGGACTTGGGGGTGCTGTTAGATGAGAAGTTGGACATAAGCCAACAATGTGCACTTGCAGCCCAGAAGGCAAATGACATCCTGGGTTGAACCAAAAGAAGCATGGCCAGCAGGTCAAGAGAGATAATTCTGCCACTCTGCTCTGGTGAGACCTCAGCTAGAGTACCATGTCCATCTGTGGGGCCTGCAACACAAGAGAGATGCAGAGGCGGACACAAAGATGATCAGAGAGCTGGAGCACTTCTCCTGTGAAGACAGGCTGAAAGAACTGGGGTTGTTCAGCATGGAGAAGACTGACCTTAGAGTTGTATTTCAGTATCTGATGGGGGACCTGCAGGAAGGCTGGTAAAGGACTCTTGAGAAGGGCATGTAGCAATAAGACAAGCGTCTTGGTCTGAAACTGGAGCAGGGTAAACTTAGATCAGACATAAAGGAGACTTGGAGACTTGGGCAGAGTAGAACATCATGAAGTTCAACAAGGGCATGTGTTGAGTCCTGCACCTGGACAGGAACACTCCATGCAAAAGTAAAGGTATGGGGTTGACCTGCTGGAAAGTAGCTCTGCAGAGAAGGGCCTGGGCATCCCAGTGGACAAGAAGTTCACCATGAACTTGTAGTTTGGTGTTAGGGTGTTAATCCTGGAGTGCATTAAGAACAGTGTTGCCAGCAGATTGAGGGAGGTCCTCTTCCCCTTCTGCCCTACCCTGGTGAGGTCACATCTGGAGTATTTTTTCCAATTCTGGGCTCCCTGGTTCAAGAAAGACAGGGAACTTCTGGAGTCCAATGGAGGGCTGAAACAGTGATTAGGGCACTGGAGCATCTCTTGCATATGGAGATGCTGAGAGACCTGGGGTTCTATAACCTGAAGAAGTGGGGATCTTATCAATGTATATAGATATTTAAAGGTTGGAGGTCATGAGGATGGGGACAGGGTCTTTTCAGTGGTGCCCAGGGACAAGCTGCAACAGGCACAAACTAGAACACAGGTTTCACTGAAATTGAGAGGAAATTTCTTTAAGGATGCTGGAGCACTGGAACAGGTTGACAGGTGTGCTGGTTTGAGGCTAATTAGAATATTTTAATAGAGAAAATTACACTACAGGCTGTGAAAGGAAAACATCATGATGTCTACTTCACTCATACGCTTGCTGGAGAATTGTTTGGGAACACTAACCAAAACAACAGATAAGTCAGTCTCTCTCTGTCGCTTGCTGGGACAGGAACTGCTGGTGGGATCTAGCAGCTTCTGGGCTCTGGCTCCTTTGCTGATTAATCCTCACTAACCACTTTTCTTCTAACTCCCTTGGCTGATCCTCCTAATTTACCTTGCACATAAGGCAAACCCTGGGGTAAGGTACAGGGGTGGGGAGAAGGTGGAAGGGTGGTTGGGAGCCCCTCCTGGGGTCTCTGATTCCTGGGAGGGGAGTGGTGTTGCTGTATTACCTTTTACTTGTATATTTCTGTAAATATTCTGTATATAGTGTAAATATCTGCTGTACATTGTGCAAAGCTGTAAATATAGCTTCATCATTTAACTTCCAGCTGACTGAGTGCTAGTCTGGGTCATTTTACAAAGTGTGGGGGGGCAGGGAACTCCCAAACCTTCACAACAGGTTTTGGAGTCTCCTCTGAACACGTTCCTCTGTAACCTGATCTAGCTGAACCTGTGTTAGAAGTGGGGCTCACTATATGATTTCTGCAAGTCCACTCCAATCCCTACTACTCATTCTGAGATTCTGTGGAACACTTCCTGTCTATTCTATGTCTAACTTTCTTCTATGTTTTCATACTTTATGATCATAACCTTTAAGATAAATTACTACTTTTGTCTCACTGCCTCAAAGCACAGCTGTCTTCATACGGCTGTGCATTATTTCTGGATGTTAGGTGAAGGGAATAATGACAGGACCTATGATAGGCCTACCAGTCAGCACTAATCCGATAGATGTTGATGTAAGAAAGTAAACAAAACAGGAGATTTTTCCAGTTTTCATTCTCTTTCATACTTCTACAACCTACCATTGAAAAGAACAAAACCAAAACCTTAAAAAAGACCCACCCCAAAGCCCAAAAATAAGGGATGAAAAACAACCTAGAGCTTGACAATAAAGAGAACATACCACCAAACTATTTTAAGAGCCTGGAATTCTAAGCCAGAGAGGACCCTAACCATTACTTTCCATGATGACTACAGCAAACAGCAACTAAATAACAACTGCAAATATGCCATACTCTTAATAGCACACAAATCACTAAAAGGGCATCTTGCTCAGATTAGGACTAGGATTTCTGATTCTGTTAAGCAACATTGCCCACTTCTAGAGAGTGAAAAAAAGTAAAAAAACAAAATCAACACCGACAGGCCTAACAATACACTGATGAGATTTAAGCCAGCTATCAGTGATGGATCTGGGCCTCAGCTACTTTGTCTTCTCATGGGATCTATCATAAATCTTTAATGATGCTAAAATACTAATCCATGACCTGTGGCATATCGTTTGCCACTATGCCTACACATTCTGAACAACTTTTGTTAAGATAACAGTAAGACACACATTTGTTATATCTTACTTTTTTTAGCAACCATAAAATGAAACCCATACCCTGTCAGCATTTGTTACAGTTCTTATGTACCCACTTACTGAAAAAAAGCCACACACTAATCTCAAGACTTTCTTAGCAAAAAGTCTAAGTTTCCTAAGTACTGAAACTGTAACTGAAGTCCGCTCTCAATGCAACGATAATTCTTTAGCTAAAAAATCTTTACTCCTCAAAGTTTTCAGCCTGTTGTTTTATGAAATAGAATTTAATTATGATTCCTTATGTCATATGTGTGTCCCAAAACATGTGCACAGGGGAATTTTAAACAAATGAATTCATGGTGATACAGAGGTTCTTTGTATACAAGGAAAGCATTATGCTATTGCAAAGCTATATATTGTATAATATGTATACAACGGCAAACAAATGCAGTGCAGGGGAGGAAGTAAGCTTCATCAGTTTTGTTATTATTGAATCACTTGCTATAGGACAAGAACAAAAGTGACAGAAGTCCCATTCAACACAGTTTTAATAATGCATTTCTCTACCCACTGCATACTTTCAGTTACAGTATCAACTGCACTGTTCTTGAATTTACAGTCTATAGGAGGCTTTATTTGGGATGACATACTTATAGCCATAACATAGCATACTTATATTTATCCTTTTTTGCCTGCAGCACAGAAATGATCCAACACAAAGTTTGAAATACTGTGAATGTCACAAGATTTGAAGCAGAAAATTCACATTGCCAGAGCTGCTTAACCTCTGGCCTGGGCAGTTGAGTAGTGGTGAAGTCCTATAGAAGGTCCTGTGTTCCCCCACCAATTTTTAAATTTTTTTTTTAAAGTAAAAAATTAAAATTAAATCAACTTTTTACTGGCACTGCAAACTCCTTAAAATATTCTAGCTCAGGTAACTGAATGAACTCTACACAAGATTTAACACCTGGAGAGGAATTCTGTATTTATTTGAGCCATACCACACAGAAGCTAAAGTAGCAGCAAATGCATGCTGCAATTTCAGTTTATTTTGATGCTGATCTGGGGTTTCCTCCAGCAGGAAATTAAATCCCAGTTTCACTGTGTTTCATTCTATACCGTGAATTATTTGAATGACATCTTGTGGTGCTATTCAGTATTGCTGTCCCCTTCCATTATAACACTATACATAAGAAAAGTCTTCCTTGGTAGCAGAGATCAGTCTGAAGTCTGAAAAAGTAGCATCTATTACAGTTGCTGCCATTTACACAGTTTTGCCAAGACAGACAGTCTTCAGGCCATTGACTAGAATTTGCAGACATCTGCAGATCACCTTGCAACATAGGTAACTGTGTCAGATTACAGGAGTGAGAAGCACCAGGTTTCAATAAAACAGCAGGAAGAGGTTTATTAAAGTTGTCATTCCAAAGGTGGTGCTGTCACCGCCAGAACCAACAACAGTGTTAATATATTTACATATATGTACACGTTTCAGAAACACTGTTAAAGAGCATTATAATGCTGCCTGTCTTCTAGCAGGATGACACAGAAGTATTTACGTGCTAAAATATTTTCTCCAAGGGAAAAAACTACTGCAGGGTGGCAAAGACAAGGATACACTTCAGAAAAGCAGAATATCTTCCAAGTGTCATCCCTATGACAGTGTTACAGAAGTATCTTATTAATGCCATCCGGGATGCAGATCACAGAAAGCACCTACAGTAAATATACAACAAACTAAGACATACACAGAAATTACAGCAACAATCTTAAACTATAAAACTTGCCTGGTGAAAATCAAAAAGCCTCAAAAAGAGTTTAATGACCACAGGGAATCACAGCAAATCAGCAGTTCACTGTTTGCATCCTCGTGACTAGTGTATAGAAATAACAACATATTCACCATGTGTCACTCCCCCCAAGATCTGACCAATTCCATCTGCAGAAGTGCTGTACAATAGCACAATGTCCATGTTCATACACTGCATTCAGTTTCCATCCTGGTACTTATGACAGGGTTCAGAGTTTATCTTGTAGAATGATCAGTTCATCCAAATCATTCATCTTTGCTGACTTGTACATCCTGCTGAAACTGGCGTATCACCATACTAGTGGGCACAGCGCCATTGTAACAGATGGGGAAAGAAAGTTGTGCCAATGAGCTAGTGGATGCATCAAGTTTGAATATTAGGGCTGGTGTCTCCTCCAAGAATTTCACAAATGCCAGTCTATGCAGCTTTCCATGACTGGCTGAACAGGATATGCCAGGGCAAAACTAGATCAATTTAAGCCTCCAAGAACATCTCTGGCAGCTGTTGATATCAAGTTTCTAGCTCTGAAGAATTTGGAAAAGTCTTTTGTACAGAGAATTGGGGAATGAGTATCTTAATGAAATCACCACCTCTCTGCAACAGAATTGCAAAACTCAGGAAAAAAAGGGGAAAAAACCAAAAACAACAAAGAATACACCACAAGGGCTTGCAGCCCTGCCGAGTTTTCTGATGAATAGCTCAACAGAATGCACAAGCCAGATCTGCAAGAAAAAGGTCTAATAAATTACAAATGTATTTTGCTTGGCAGGAACACAGTTTAAAGATGCAAATCAGTAAAGTTTAGAATGTGTGTTGTAAATTTTGCCATCTGCTTCAATACTGTACTTATAAATTGCTATCTACTGATGTTACTCATGTGATTCACCTGTAAGATTTTGCACTTACATAACACAACAGCTAGTTTTACTGGCGACACTGCATAGATCATTGTTATATTTTAATATTACATGCTGGTAAATTTTGTTTAAAATTCAATTAATATAGATTGAAGTTCTCTGTCAACCTCAAATTACCTGTAGGTAGCAATAACTGTACCCTAATGTATGCAATTAAGATGGATTTCACGTTACTAATTATTTCTCCAGCTTTTCTTAGAAGTTGGGAGGTAGTTAAAACTTCCCATCCCGCTATACAGGGCAGAAGTACACTATGTAGCAATTAAAATATCCTGTTGACTTAGGTAATATGCAGATTATTTCGCAGTCTTCCAAGCAGGTTTTTTATGGACTCCATCAATCTAGATCATGAAGAAGTTAAGTTGAGGTACACACAATTGATTCAATTTGTCCGTAACATTTATAAGATACCTTGGCTCTTACCAACTTTCTGCTGAAAACACCTGTAAGGACAAACAGTTGTGTCCTTACAGTCCACTATTCTGGTGGCATACAACCTGACCCTTTCTCTTCTTTTTCAAACGTGTGAACCATGTGAATGACAAACATAAGGAACAGAGTGACAAGACAACAAACTGAAACACAGGAGATTTCATGTAGACAAAAGGTCAAAATCCTTAACATTGAGGACAGCAGAGCACTGGCACAGGCTGCCCAGAAAGATTGTGTAGTCTCTCTCTGGAGGCATTCAAAACCCACATGGACATGTTCTTGGGTGATTTATTCTAGGTGATACTACTCTAGCACAGGACTTAGAAAAGAAGATCTTCAGAGGTCTCTTCCAAGCCCTATTTTTGTGATTCTGTGACCTATGTCTGGAATATAACCAGTTAACAGTAATTAGCAGTCATATCAGACTGCCTACCTCAAACCAAAACCAAACTGTTAACACGTAACCACATAAGTCCTATAAAGGAATACTACATAGGTCTGTACATGTGACAAAAGCAGAAGAGGGAAAGAGGAAGGGGGAGAACAGGCATCTCCAGCCATACAGTGGTGCAAATTTCACACAAGACAGTTTAGACTGACTCATCTCAGGTACCTAAGATCTTTTAAATTATTCGGTGATTGAAATATTTAACAAAATGAACATGAAGTTTCTATCCTCTGAACACAAGATCCAACTCTGAAGTATCTCAAATGATTTTACTAAAAAAAAAGGGTTTTTAAACACGTTACATTTGCCTCTTCCATCAGAAGAAAAAGCGATTCCCAATCTCACATATTTGTTGTGAAATCTTCTAATCTAATTCAAGATTTTCATATGTTTGTGTTGTACTTAATTTATGTAACAGAGTTTAGAAAAACCTCATCCTTTCCTCACTTATGTTCTGAACATCAGACAGTTAGTGGATAGAAGCAGACTAAAGCTGTATTTTAACAATTTGGGTTTTTTTCACTGCATTGGATACACACTCTAGTAAGAAATGTGACTTACATGTGCCATGTGCATTAATATAAAGAAGGCTGCAACTGTTTATTTCAATGACTATTTCCTCTTTCTTGATTTTCTAACAGTCAAACTTTTCACTTACTGAAGTTTAAGATGAGATGACACCATGACAGAAGTTTTGAGGAAGGGGGTTATTTTCAATACAGTTTCAACCAAACAACAGCACTAACACATTGAGAAAATACTACATACATTAACTTTCATTTGAAAACAGAATTTCTAGTTAATGAATAAACCACAGAATTTCTTACAGTAATAAAAAGCAGCTGTAGCAGGAAGATAATACAATAGGTTTTTGTCACAAAGGGATGCACAGAAGCACTTTAAGGTAAGTACTTCAGCTGAGTATTTCTACTGAAATGCTGAAAACAAAACAGGGTAGGTAGCTCACACTAGGTCAACTTCAGACTCCACATTTAAGTCTACTGACATTCATTTGTGCCTCCGTGCACAACCTGTCACGGGCCATTCTATAGAACAAATGATGAAAGACTGAAGACAATCTACTCTAATAAACAATTTGTATATTTCAGAAGCATTTTGGCTTACTTCCTCTTCATTACAAACAGGAGATGACAGATGGCATAAAAAACCCCCCCGAGACAGGGATTTTTTAAACACAGTGTTTACAGTCTGATATTTATATTTTAACCATATGACATTCTTCAGATTAACTGTCAGCAGGCAAGTGGCAGGCCGCTGATCCAACAGTTACTGCAGCAACATTCTGGGCCATAGATTATGTATTTGCCCCTTTGCTGAGTATTTTGTGTTTCACCGGGAAGCATCCACCCTCCTTTACACTGAAACACTATAATAACATGGGACATACACACATCTAAGATCATATTCAGTAGTGCTGAGTGACAATCAAGAAAGACCAGCAAACTACGAGTTTTGGGGCTACTAATAGTGTAGACTATATGACATACATGCTATATGCTTGATAAATGTCTATGGCATTTTCCAAACAAACTACAATTCAATCTGCATTTCTTCCAATAATCCTCACTTGCAGTCCAGAAGTTTTTTCACATTACTAAAACTTCATAATTGTCCCTTCAGAGTGTCTCTTCCTCAGCTTACACAAACGAGTTTGAATCACAGATAGCTTCCTATTTCAACATGAACTTGTTTGTCAGCTACAAAATAGCACAGAGATAAATGCCTGCTTTCCTCTGAAGCCCTTCCTTTAGAGGATAGATATTCCCTCCATTCAACTAAGTGTAAAAGCAAGCCTAGAAAAGCAATTCATTAATAACGCATACATACATAACACAAGCTATTCTGGCTCTTCCATCCTGAAAGGCAATCATATACATACATGTGTACAAAATATCTCAAGACTTCAGAGCTATATTTCTCCCTGACCATTTGGCAGCCTCAGGTGGTAGAATTTGTCAACTTCTGCATCTGACAAAGCAGAGAGCTACCTTTCACCTACAAAACAGTTTGAAGTCTAGGATTAAACGAGTTATTTCGAGAATTATGACTATCACTGAATAGAGTACACCCCTCAGTGGAAAAGAAGCAGTGAAACAATGGTCAAGAAATAAAGTGCACACTATATTCTGCAGTAGGGAACAGGAAAAGAAGGGTGAAAATAATACAAATCACAGTATATACATGCTAAACAGAATGAAAAAGCAAAGTATTTAGTGGTCTAGCAGGGGAAGAGAAATGTGACTTGTCTAGAAAACTGAAGAGGCCTATCAGATGCAGTCTTACAGAGCTACACATTAGAGCGACACTGGCTTCACGCTGCGATATACTTTGGTGGCACAAAATAAACACATCAGTCAAGGTTTCTAGAGCATGGATGTTCTCTTTGCACAGAACAATAAAACTGAATAAGTGATTGATTTCCTAATGTACATAAGACCTTAGTTTATGGTGCTTTTTATTGGTTGCTCTCAGAATGGATTTCCAATTTGTTCTAGGGCACAATTCCAGTTTAGTGAGCCTCTTGATCTTTCCATTTAGACACATTATTTGTCCTTTCAATTCACTCTTCCCTTCAGAAGCTGAAGGGTTTTGTCTGCTTCGGATGGGTTACTTTCTCCTGTATTTCCTCATTTTGACATCTGACCAAGATGCAACAGCGTTTACACCCACTTCAAGCTGTCCGCACCGCCATGATCCACATTTCAAACTGCAACTCCCACAGATACTTCGAACCACTTTTTCTTTTAATACATTTAAAGGCAAATTAAACTATCGTCCATATAATTGGATAACAAAAAACAGGCAAAATTATGAGCATTCTTGAAACAGACCAAAAAAAATAAAACTTTTCGATTATCCACTCGCTATAAACACCTTAAAGCAGAAGAACTTTTCATGGAGTCATGAGAAAGTAAAAGCGAGGAACCGAGGCCCTACTTCCTTGCCATGGCCACCTGGAGCTGCCTCTTCCCAGAAGCAGCCCTGAGGCCGCATTCCTCCTCTCGCCGTCCAGCTCCCGTGCTTGAGGGCAGGGTCCGTCAGCCCAGCACCGCCCTAACGCCCACGGAATCGCTCACTGCTTACCCGACCAACAGTCCCAAGCGGGGCCCGCCCGGCCCCCAAAGCACCCATCCCCCGTCCCCCCCATTCCCCACACACACTCAAACGTCGCCCGGCCCCCTTACTTCTTAGTGTCGCTGCTGAAGAGCCCGAAGGCCGCG
>VWZE01013666.1:10414-24946 GCA_013396675.1 Eubucco bourcierii
CTAGTGGGAGGTGTCCCTGCCTATGGCAGGGGGTTGGAACTGGATGATCCTTGAGGTCCCTTCCAATCTTCCTATTCTAGGATTCTATAAAAAGAGAAATTTGGCATTCAGATCAATCTGGAAGCTCAAAGTGATCTCTTCTTCCTCCCCCCACTCTCACTCACTGAAAACAGCAGCACCTTTCACTATGGTTTCACCCAGATGATAATTCTACTCCACTTCACAAGCTTGGCCAGGAAAGCAGCTATTTATACAACCTTCATTTCATGCACCTGAAGGCTGTGTTGCCATTCAGCAAGATTTGGACAGACTAGATTGCTGAGCAAAGAGGAACCTGACAAGGCTCAACAAGGACAGAGTGCTACGCTTGGGAAGGAACAATAAACTGCACCAGCACAGGTTGGGAGCTGATCTACTGGAGAACAGCCTTGTGCAGAAGGACCTGGGAGTGCTGGTGGACAACAAGTTCTGCACGGCACAGCAGTGTGCCCTGGTGGGTAAGAAGGCCAATGGGGTCCTGGGGGGCATTAGGAGGAATGTAGCCAGCAGATCCAGGGAGGTTTTCCTGCTCCTCTGCCCTGGTGAGACCTCACCTGGAGTATCATGCCCAGTTTTGGGCTCCCCAGTTCAGGAGGGACAGAGATCTACTGGAGAGTCCAAGGGAGGGTTGTGAAGATGCGGAAGGGGCTGGAGCAGTACCCTGTGAGGAGAGGTTGAGGGACCTGGGGCTGCTTGTTCTGCTGAAGAGAAGACTCAGAGGGGATCTAATCAATGTTTATAAATATCTGAGGGCTGGGGGTCAAGAGGGAGGGGACAAACTCTTCTCAGTTGTGCCCTGGCACAGGACAAGGGCAATGGGTATGAACTGCAGCACAGGAAGTTGCATCTCAACATGAGCAAGAACTTCTTTACTGCAAGTTTCCCAGAGCCCTGGCACAGGCTGCCCAGAGAGGCTGTGGAGTCTCCTTCTCTGGAGCCTTTCCAGCTCTGTCTGGATGTGTTCCTGTGCGACCTGCTCTGGATTCTCTGGTCCTGCTCTGGCAGAGGAGTTGGACTCAATCTATGGAGGTCCCTTCCGACCCCCACTATCCCAGGGAGACGTGATGCCAGGTCTCAGAGCATCCCGTGAGCGAAGGCATCTCCAGAACCTGCCGTGTGTGCCATGGGACGGCAGGAGCAGGCAGGCAGGGGCTTGCTGCCCTCCTGTGGCCGTGCTGTGCCCACTCAGCCGCTCCCGCGCTCCGCTAAAGCCTCTCCCTATTGACATGAGGATTATTTGCTCTCCGCTCTCCACCTGGGTTATTGTCTCTGCTCAAATGCAGTTGCATTTACCAAGACAATCGGTGCTTTTCATGTGAAGGGAGCAGGGATACGTTTCTAGATCATAAATTTTAATCCCCTTCTTTAAAAAAAAAACAACAACCCTCTCTCAGGTGCCCAAGGATTAATATTTAATGACTGTTCCATAATGTAATTTCTAGAGGCCAATCTTTCATCTTCAAAACTTTACCATCACAGGTTCACAGAAGTTAGGTTTCAATATGATAACAATACTTTATGAACACAGAGATTCCTGAAATCCCCCAGCTGTCTCCTACAGGCAGTGGAGGCATTCCCAGGAGTCTCCAAAAAAGAAAGCTAACAATTTTAATTGTCTTTTAGGTATTCAGTTTAGATTAGGTCCTGTTGAGCTGCAAGCATGAAATGGTAAAAGAAGGTAGCTCAGTGCCAGGAAAAGATGACAAAGAATACCTTTGCAATTCAGGTCATCATCCCAAGATTAAAAGGATACTGTGATCTAATTCCATCTGTTAGGGATCTTGGGACTCCATGTCTAGTACAGGGAAATGCTTGAGATGTACTTAGCACAGGAGTTTAGGAAGGATCATCAAGAAATAGACCACCTTTCTTTGTGACTTGTGAATCTTCATTTTTTTTTAATAAATATATTTTTAAATGTTGGTCAAACACTTCATATGCACAGTGTCTAAGACTAACAACAGGCAAAGGGCCACAAACCAGATTTTCTTTCCCACCCCCCATGCCCTACAGCTGTTGTAATTTGCTTCCCTGTGTTTTCTTTTCTTCTTCCTGTCTTTATGAGTGAAGGGAGAGTATCACAGGGTGTTAGGGGTTGGAAGGGACCTCCATAGATTGAGTCCAACTCCTCTGCCAGAGCAGGACCAGAAAAATCCAGAGCAGGCTGCACAGGAACACATCCAGACAGAGCTGGAAAGGCTCCAGAGAAGGAGACTCCACAGCCTCTCTGGGCAGCTTGTGCCAGGGCTCTGGGACCCTTATAGTAAAGAAGTTCTTGCTTATATTGAGGTGGAATTTTTTGTGCTGCAGTTCATACCCATTGCCACTTGACTTTTCTCAGGGTGCAGCTGAGAAGAGTTTGTCCTCTCCCTCTTGACCCCCAGCCCTCATATTTATAAACATCGATTAGATCCTCTCTGAGTCTTCTCTTCACAAGACCAAGCAGCCCCAGGTCCCTCAGCCTCTCCTCACAGGACAGTGCTCCAACCCCTTCAGCATCTTCATGCCCTTCCCTTGGACTCTCCAGTAGATCCCTGTCCCTCCTGAAGTGTGCAGCCCAGACCTGAATGCAATATGTCAGATTTTTCCCAGGCTGATCAGAGACTCAGAGTGGTAGGGGTCGGAAGTGACCTCTGCAGATCATATAGTCTGACCCTTTGCTAAAGCAGGGTGTCCAGGAGGGTTTGGAATTTCTCCAGAGGAGGAGACACTCCACAACCTCTCTGGGCAGCCTCCTCCAGGGCTCCAGCACCCTCACAGCAAAGAACTTTTTCCTCCTGTTCAGATGGAACCTTCTGTGTTCCGGTTTGTGCCTGTTGCCCTGTAACTGGGTACCACAGAGAAGAGTCTCTTGCCCACCTCTCTCCACCCCCACACCCCCCTTTAGCTGTTGCTGAGCTTTGAGAAAGTCCCCAAAATTCTGAACTGATTCTTTGTGAAATTTTCTTGTTAGCCCTGGTGAAGACTCCTTTTGAGAGGCACAGGTGGGAGCAAGACAGCTCTGGATGGTGGCCAGTTGTTCTCTTGTAGAGGAAGGCCAGCACTGCTCTCACTGATGCTGATTACTCCAGGGATTAAGAGGGGTCCATCTCCAGGCTCCTATCTGGTCCCCCAACACAATGCAAAGCAAAGTTGCACCACAAAGTGTGAAGAGCTGCCTAACGTACAAGATACTGGTCATGATTCCAGTTTGTGCTTCCCAGCTAAAGACCTGATTACCTCCTCATCAGTAGTCACCCTTCCCTTGCTAGGCAGTACTTAGTGCACCCCGAGATGAGACATACCAGACACCCAACATTTCTCAATAGCCCAGTTTCAGATGATGCCTCCATCAGTTTTCAATGAACAACTTACAGCTAGCAGGTGTCAGTACCAAGAGCTCCTTTCTGATCTAGAAAGAGATTAGGAGCAAATCCAAAGGAGAAAGCTGCTTACAGACAGACTCATGGTCACAGGCCTGCTGCAATCATCTAAGAAAGTAAATCCCAGCAGAGTCAAGAGTCAGGACACGATGCCTGTATCATACAATGGTAAGGTTGGAAGGAACCTCAAGGATCATCCAGTTCCAACCCCCTGCCATAGGCAGGGACACCTCCCACTAGAACAGCTCACTCAAGGCCTCCTCCAACCTGGTCTTGAACACCTCCAGGCAGGGAGCAGCCACAACCTCCCTGGGCAACCTGTGCCAGTGTCTCACCACCCTCACTGCAAACAACTTCCTCCTAATATCCAGTCTAAATCTCCCCTCTGCCAGTTTAGACCCATTGCCCCTTGTCCTGACATTGCAAACCCTTGCAAACTCCCCAGCCTTCCTGTAGGCCCCCTTCAGATCCTGGAAGGCTACTCTAAGGTCTCCTGGAAGCCTTCTCTTCTCCAGGCTGCACAATCCCAACTCCCTCAGTCTGTCTTCACAGCAGAGCTGCTGCAGCCCCCTGAACATCTTCATGGCCTCCTCTGGGCCCACTCCAACACTTCCATGTCCTTCCTGTGCTGGGGGCTCCAGAACTGCACACAGGACTCCAGGTAGGGTCTGAAGAGAGCAGAGCAAAGGGGCAGAATCCCCTCCCTTGCCCTGCTGCCCACACTGCTCTTGCTGCAGCCCAGGACTCGCTAGGCTGTATCAACTCATCTTCGTTCAGAGTTTCTGTACAAGCATTTTGATCCTTGTGATCTTAAAGGTCCATTAAAAAAGTGTCCCTTAACTTGTGCTTACTGGACAGGCTTTCCTTGGGATGTTATTTGAGCAGGTATGTGCAGGTAAGATGAGTTCTCTGGAACTGCAGAGCACAAGCCTGCCTGGGACAGAGCTGTACTCACACCAGGCACTGAGGTTTGCAGCTTATTCTGAGTTTCAGAAGCAGCCTGGCTGGGTTATGGTAGTTGGTGGCTACCTCTCCCTCCCCTGTACCACTGACTTGTGGAAACCTACAGCATTTAACCTTACTTGTCCACAGTTAGACCATGGGGACAAGCTGGGAGAGTAGGAGGTGTTCAGCCAGAAGAGAAGAAGTAGTATCCAGGGAGACCTTAGAGTGGCCTTCCAGTGCCTGAAGGGCGATGAAGGAAAGGTGAGGAGAAACTGCTTACAATGATTTGTAGTGACAGGAGCAGGGAGAACAACTCTGAGCTGGAAGAGGGCAGATTCAGACTGGAGATTAGGAAGAAATTCTTTCCAGCAAGGGTGGGGAGATATTGGCACAGGTTGCCCACATCCACCAGTTGTGGATGCCTCCTCCCTAGTGGCATTTAAGGCCAGGCTGAACAAGGCCTTGAGCAACCTGGGCTAGCGTGAAGTGTCCCTGCCCATGGCAAGGGGGTTGAAACTAGATGATGACCTTTAAGGTCCTTTCCAACCTAACCTATGAAATGTGAGCTCTTGGTCTCCACACAAGGTGAGAGTTGGAGGGAGGCCCTTGTCAGCTTTCCCCAGCTCTGACCACTGGCAGATAGGAAAATCCCTGATGCTTCCCTCCTGAGTGTCTCTGCCATGCACAGCCTGATGCAGCAGCACAGAATAGCTGTTTCCCTCCTAGGTTAGAACTGTTTGAACAAAGAAAATTGTACACAAGTTAAGCACAAAGCAGAGCTTTCAAAACCACCACTGACTCTGATGTTCACCTCTGTTCAGAAAGCCAACAGCAACCTTACTCTTAAAAATATGATGGTGACAGTGAGCCACAGCTGGTTGAATTGTGCTCCCTAGGTTAGTTGCCAAGAGGGAGCAGTGTTTTGGCCAATTGTTCTTTCCACAAAAGCTACCAACTCTTAAACAAAATCCCAGGTGCAAGTACTGCCATTGACCTTCCAGGACTGTAAGTTGTATGGAAAATACTACTCTTTAATAGCTGTGTTCAGCAGCTCCTCATTTCTCAGCTAGCTATGAGTCTGGCTTTACTGGAGAAGCAGAAAGGCATTACCAAAACCCACAGGCTTTACTCACTGCCAGAGCATTATCTTCACCAGCTGCTTCCCTTGCTGAGGAGGGGCCACAGGAACAGCAAAGGCACATGCCCAGCTCCCCAAACTGCCTTTAACAATGAGCTGTTGGTTGTTAAGCCACCTGCAGTTCAGTATCAGAGGTCTGCTCGTCCCAGTGCAAGCTGCAGAAGCTTAATCTACCTCTCAGAGCATCTCAAGAGCTTTTGGAGAGGGAAAGCAGAGGAAGGTGAGGAACAGGAGCTGCATGTTCCTCCCTGAGGGTTGATCCTCAGGCTTTCAGCAGGAGGAGGTGAGACAACAATAAGAAAACACCTCTCAATGCACACTTGAAGCAATTCCTTATCCTCATAAATCTGGTTTTGTGAGAATTAGTCCTGTCCCAAAGTCAATGACAATTTCATCAAACCCACTTTAAACAAGCTCAGCAGGGGGGGCAGGTTCCCATCTACTGCTTCCCCTTCATATTTCTGCAGATCTCTTTGGGATGTGTTTGGTTGCAACATCTACTTCTGATGTTGTTGAGTTTTTTTTTCCCTCCCTTCCTTCCTCGTGTGCATAATATTCTTTTCAACCCCTCAAATTTAATTTTCTAACTTGTTGGCTTCATCACTTAAAATTTTAGTGGAGGATTTGGGTGTGCTGCAGACAAAAATAATAATTTCTATTGTATCAGTCAGTATCACTCCATTGTCTTAATCTTTCATAATGGTTTTTCTGCAGCTTCCAATTTTCCTCAGAATAAAACAAATTACTTAGCAAGTGGAATATCTTCTTGTCATAATAATTTAATATTAAAATGTCAATAAGATTTGGTACACACAGCAGAGGGCACAAAGGTACAGAGACAGAGCAGAAATGAAGTAAACTTAATAAAGTAAGTGAGAAGGTACAATGGGGATTGAGTCTGGCTCCTGCACTTGATATGAAAGAACCTTTTTTATCCTGCAGTGCAGAGCAATCATTGTGTAAGCAATAACAGGATTGCAGCACCACTTATACCTGCTGCCTGCCCACTTAGTTCAGTCCAGACCCAGCATACACCCCCAGGGCTCTGTGTCTTCGCCATAGAATGGTTTGGGTTGGAAGGGACCTTAAAGATAGCTTAGTTCCAACTCCCCAGCATTGCCAGGGACACCTCCCACTAGACCATTTTGCTCAGGAACTTATCCAATCTAGCCCTGAACACCTCCAGGGAGCAGGCATCCATGACCTCCCAGCACAGCCTGTGTCAGTCTCACCACCCTCACAGGAAAGAATTCCTTCCTAATCTCCAGTCTGAATCTGCCCTCTTCCAGTTTAAGCCCATTCCCTCTTACCCTATCACTACAAGTCCTTGTCAAAAGCTCCTCCCCACCTCTCCTGTAGCCCCCTTAAGGTACTGGAAGGCTGCTCTAAGGTCTCCCCAGAGCCTTCTCTTCTCCAGGTTGAACAACCCTACCTCTCCCAGCCTGCCCCCATAGGGGAAGTTCTCCAACCCTCTGATCATCTTTGTATCACAGTATCACCAAGGTTGGAAGAGACTTCAAAGCTCATCAAGTCCAACCTGTCACCACAGCCCTCAAGACCAGACCATGGCACCAAGTGCCATGTCCAAACCTGCCTTGAACACCTCCAGGGACACTGACTCCACCACCTCCCTGGGCAGCCCATTCCAGCAGTCAATGACTCTCTCAGGCAAGAACTTTCTCCTCACCTCCAGCCTAAACCTCCCCTGGTGCAGTTTGAGACTGTGGCTTCCTCTGGACATGCTCCAGCAGCTGTGTGTCCGTCTTGTGCTGGGGGCACCAGAGCTGAAGGCAGTGCTGTAGCTGTGGTCCGAGCAGAGCAGAGGGACAGAATCCCCTCCCTGTGCTGCTGCTCTCCCTACTTTGGATGCAGCCAGCACACAGTTGGCTCTGGGCTGCCACCAACCAGTGCTGGTTCCTGGGGAGTTTGTCACCAACTGTTCCATGTTGTTCTTGTCCCAGGGGGCCCAGAACTGGAGACAGTGGTCCAGGTGGAGTCTCACAAGAGGAGAGTGTAGGAGGAGTACTGGATGATGGCAGTACCATGGCAGATGAGGTGAAACATGGTGTGGAGAGGATGGCCAGAGGCTGGTGATGCACTCTGGTCTCTTGTCTAGCACCATCACACAGGACCTTTATAAAGCAGGCCAACAGTTTTTGTGACTTGTAGGTAGATGATTCAACACCCTGTAGGTGTTCAAAAGCCATATAGACATGGCACTTCAGGACACAGCTTAGTGGACATGGGGGTGGTTGATTTATGCCTGGACTCAGAGGTCTTCCCCAACCAAAACAACACTATATTTCCTATGATCCTGACTCTGCTGGTTTGAAGCTTATTGGAATATTTTCACGAGAGATTATAGGCTGTGAAAAGAAAATGGTGATGTCTACTTGAAGGGTGGGCAGCAGGTCAAGGGAGGGGATTCTCCCCCTCTACTCTGGTGAGACCCCACCTGGAGTACTGCATCCAGTTCTGGAGGCCCTGGGACAAGAGGGATGTGGAGATGCTGGAGTGTGTCCAGAGCAGGGCCACGAGGATGCTCAGAGGGCTGGAGCTGCTCTGCTGCGAGGACAGACTGAAAGAGTTGGGGCTGTGCAGTCTGGAGAAGAGAAGGTTCCCAGGTGACCTTCTTGTGGCCTTCCAGGAGCTGAAGGGGGCAAAAAGCTGGGGAGGGACTTTTTAGGCTATCAGGTAGGGACTGGACTGAGGGGAATGGAGCAAAGCTGGAGGTGAGGAGATTCAGCCTGGAGGTGAGGAGGAAGTTCTTCAGCATGAGAATGATGAGAGCCTGGAAGGGGTTGCCCAGGGAGGTGGTTGAGGCCCCATCCCTGAAGGTGTTTAAGGCCAGGCTGGATGAGGCTCTGGGCAGCCTGATCTAGGGTAGGGTGTCCCTGTCCATGGCAGGGGGGTTGGAACTGGCTGATCCTTGTGGTCCCTTCCAAACCTGACTGATTCTCTGGTTCTACTTCACTCATAGGTTTGCTGGGACATAAGAACCAGAACACAAACAGATAAGGCAGTCAGACTCTGTGCCTCTCTCTGGCTTCTATTTGGATCTGTGTAACCCAACTCATCACTCTAACCTTCCTTGCCCATACTCCAAACTCCCCTTGCACATAAGGCAGACCCTGGGGTAAGGCAGAGGGGTGGAAAGAAGGTGGAAGGGTGGTTGGGAGCCACTCTTGAGGGCTCCGATTTCTGGGAGGGGGATTGTGCTTCTGTATTACCTTTAACTTGTCTATTTCTGTACACAGCTGTAACTATTTGTAATATATTGTAAACATCTGCTTCTATGTTGTGCTAAGCTGTGAATGTGAAGCTTCATTCCTTAGCTTCCAGCCAGCTGAGGCCAGTCTGGGTGATTTCATTATGGAGGGTGGGTAGGTAACTCCCAAATCATCACACTGACCCAGACATTGGGTCAGGATTTGTGCTGGGCAGTCTGATCCTTACACTCATCAGATCAGACTTAGTGCTCAGCTTTCTTTTGATGCAGTACTGGAAAGTCAAATTCTCCTTCTGATTTGAACTTACTAATTGGCAGGTAAGTGCCAAGCGCTGTGGATTTATCTAGAGCCTAATGAGTTTCCTACAAATGTCTGGAAGGCTCAGGAGCAGATATGTGCCTTGCCTCAGGACCAGGTGGTCAACAGGATGGCTTGGGAACAGCTCTGCTCTTCCTTGGCCAGCTCCACACCTCTTTGTAAAATGAAAGGGCACAATAACAATCACAAACCCAGAATAATTCAGCTTGGAACAGCCTTCAGAGCTCATCTGGTCCAACCCACTTCTCAGAGCTGGGCTAACTTCAGAGTAGCACAAAAATAAAAGAGAAATCAAAAAGGAAGCAAATTTGCATGAGCTTCAGGAGTGTATTATGTGGTTCTCTGATGTGCCAGACTATAGGGAAGCCACTCCTATATTTAACCACTATCTTCTCTCCTGCAGTCATAGAAGTGGGTGTAATGTTCAGCAGTTTCTTCTTTCCACTGTTTGAAGTCCTCAATTTTAGCACCCAATATCTAAGTCTGCAAGAAGAGGACAGAGAGCTTGCTTTAAATGCTCAGTCTTCTCATGATGCTTGAGAGGGAACAAAAAGGAGAGCTGGAGAAATAAAAACCTCATTTGGTTTCTCCTTCATAAAGGGGTATTTTATGCCATAGTTTTCAAGCTGCATAGCAAACGGGCAACACTTCTGTGTTATTTCATAGAATTGTAGAATCATTTTGGTTGGAAGAGACCTTTAAGATAAACTATAACCCTCAGCCCAGCACTGCCAGGTTACTGCTAAACCACATCCCTCAGCATCACATCTAGACAGCTTTTCACCACTGTCCTGACAGCCCTTTTGAGGAAGAAATTGTTCCTCATGTTCAACCTAAACCTTTCCTGGTGCAACGTGAGGCAGTTTCCCTTTTCTGATCACTTGTTGCTTGGGAGATTGATCCCTGCTCACTCCCTTCAGGGAATTACAGAGAGCCAGAATGATTTCCCTCACCTCGTTCTCAGCATCTGCTCTCCAGACCCTTCACCTGGACCTGCTCCACTACCTCAATGTCCCTCTTGGAGTGATGTGCCCCAAAACTGACACCGAGATGCATGGCATGGGTTTAAACCATGCATGATGCATTATGGGTTTGAACTGGCAGAGGGGAGATTTAGACTAGATGCTAGGAGGAAGTTCTTTACAGTGAGGGTGGTGAGACACTGGCACAGGTTGCCCAGGGAGGTCGTGGATGCTTCCTCCCTGGAGGTGTTCAAGGCCAGGTTGGAGGAGGCCTTGAGTGAGCTGTAGTAGTGGGAGGTGTCCCTGCCTATGGCAGTGGGTTGGAACTGGATGATCTTTGAGGTCCCTTCCAACCTTACCATTCTATGATTCTATGATTCCATGGCCTCACAGTGCCAATTCTGATCAAAACCTAACCAGGAGTTAGCTGAAAACCATCCCAGTCTCTCCTACAGCAGGTCACAAGCAAATGTAAGAGCAGCTGGGACACCCAGGGCTGCAGTGAGACACCAGGGAGCTGCAAACCTGTTCTCATCAGCTCAGTGCATCCCAAACTTTGATGAAAGTTGCAGCCTTCTCATGCTCACTTTCTACAAGGAATGACAAAGGCAGGTCCCTGAGCACTCAACAGGCTGTCCAAAGAGGTGGTTGAGGCCCTACCCCTGGAGATGTTCAAGGTGAGGCTCAACAGGACTCTGGGCTACCTGATCTAGTGGATGATGTCCCTTGCTCACTGCAAGGGGTCTTTAGGGGTCACTCCCAACCTGATTCATCTACTCTGGGAGGCTTTTCCTTATTAGCTGCTGCCCTCCTACATGTAAATCTGGAAGGGAGAGAGATCAAAGTCCTTCCAACAGTCACAGTATGGAAGGTCAGGATGACTTAGCTGTCAAAAACTGTGAACAGAACTGCTAGAAAAGAACTTTTTGAAGCCCTGTGCTAGTGGAAGGCTGTCTGCTGCTGCATGGGTTGTCTCCCACTTCTCAGCCTGTACCAGTTTAAAACCACTCAGCACTTTTCTTGAGAGCTCATTCAACAGGACTAATTGCTCTGATAATAGGAAACTGATGCTGATGTTCAGCCAATATTTTCCTATCCTCCCTAGTGAGCACTTTCTGGCTGCCACCAGGAATCCCTGCCTCTTTCTCTATCTGCATGTTAATGCATTTATCTACATCTTAAAGACTTGTTGATGCTCACTATCTTTCTTCCTCCCCCATCCGAATTTGAGCTCAGCAGAACTCCCATAATACAGCTTTCACACATCAGATAACTCTGTCACTCCTCCTTAATTGCTTTTCATGTGTTAGCTTCTTTCTGGTGCTGAAATGGTCAGAACTGAATGCAAATTTCTGCCTGTGCCCAGCTGCTGCTTTATGGACAACATTCCCTTCCTTTCCCCCTTGCCATGTTTCTGCTCATGCAGACCTCACTATGACACACTCACTTGCACTGCCAAAAGCATTCTCAAGGATCAGCTCTTTTGGCTCTTCCTGCCAAGTGAGTCCCACCTACCAATACTAATCAACACCACTTACCAACCCATCCATCCATTGGTTTCATCTAATTGCATCTTGCCTCATTTCTTTCCTCCTGTGGTCCATCAGTGTTTTTTTTCCAGGATGGCTTTCCCATTGTTGTTTGCTAAGCCTTCCAATTTAGGTATCATCTGGGAATTCAATTAATGCTTTTTACCTCTTTTTCCAGGTCATTAACAGCATTTCTGAAAAGGACTGGACATAATAATCCCCTGAGGTAATCTCAGTACAGCTTCCTCTAACTAGACACCTCAGACAGATGCCTGTTGAGCACAGCTAACAGCTTTGCAGACACTTCTCAGCCTCTGTGAAAGGGTTTCCCTCCAAGGAAATCAAAGAGAGCGACTTTTGGAGTGAGGGTTTGTGAGCCACTGGATAAAATTATTTACTAGATTATAAAGTGACCAGAGACACTGCACAGGCTGGAGCTGTCTGCATTTTCAAATCAAATAAAGCAGCTAATCCTTTTAGCAGAGAAACAACTCTTAGTAGGGAAGCTTCCTTTTAGCAAAAAGCAACACTCATTCTTCCCTTGATATCACTCCTCTGCCCTGAGATTCATATAGGTGCACTTAGCTACTGTACATCAGTAGCCTGAACATTTGGGGCCTCTTAAGATTACTCATTGCTGTCTGCATCCTCCTTGGTCAGGTCCTGTTGGGCAGCAACAGTGCTTTTGGCTGAAGGACAAGGATGGGTTTCTCCAGAGCCACCACCACTACCTCCAATTCCTGTGACTGCAGCACATCATGTGCTCAACACACCCTGGTGGTCCCATGTGTGCTCACAGCAGCCTCCCTCGGGTACATCTGGTTCAGATGTTGGCTGTGTTCAACAGAAGCACAGTCGACCTGCTAGAGGGCAGGGATGCCATCCAGAGGTGTGGACAGGTGTGCCCAGACCAACCTCATAAAATTCAACAAGGCCAAGTGTAAGGTCCTGCACCTGGGTAGGCACAATCTCAAGCACAAATACAGGTTGGGTGGTGAATGGTTGAGAGTAGCCCTGAGGAAAAGGACCTTGGAGTCTGGGGTGATGAAAAGCTCAACATGAGCCTGCAGTGTGCACATGCAGCCCAGACAGCAACTGTGTGCTGGGCTGCATCAAGAGCAGTGTGGGCAGCAGGGCAAGGACAAGGGGCAATGGGTTTAAACTGGCAGAGGGAAGATTTAAACTGGATATTAAGGGAAGTTCTTTACAGTGAGGGTGGTGAGACACTGGCACAGGTTGCCCAGGGAGGTTGTGATTGCTCCTTCCCTTGGAGGTGTTCAAGGCCAGGCTGGAGGAGGCCTTGAGTGAGCTGTGCTAGTGAGAGGTGTCCCTGCCTATGGCAGGGGGTTGGAACTAGATGATCTTTGATGTCCCTTCCAACCTTACCATTCTATGATTCTAAGTAAACATGGAATGAACCTGACACTGCACTGCCCAAATTGCTCACTAGCAAAACGATTCTCTGACATTTACAAGTTCCTGTGGCTGGGTCAGAGCTGATTTTCTTCCCAGGAGCTGGCACAGAGGTGCGGTTTGGATGCGTGTTCAGAGCAGCATTGGTAACACAGGGATGCTTTCCATATTGCTGAGCAGAGCTTACACAGCCAAGTCCTTTTCTGCTCCTCTCCCTACTCATGAGCAGGCTGGAGTGTAGAAGTTGGGAGGGGACACAGCTAGAACAGCTGAACCCAGCCAACCAGAGGGATGCCCCAAACCATAAGATATCTGAAGGGGGCCTACAGGAAGGCTGGGGAGGGACTATTGACAAGGACTTGGAATGCCAGGACAAGGGGCAATGGGTTTGAACTGGCAGAGGGGAGATTTAGACTGGATGTTAGGAGGGAGTCGTTTGCAGTGAGGGTGGTGAGACACTGGCACAGGTTGCC
The DNA here is from genome assembly GCA_013396675.1 of Eubucco bourcierii. Taxonomy (NCBI): domain Eukaryota; kingdom Metazoa; phylum Chordata; class Aves; order Piciformes; family Ramphastidae; genus Eubucco; species Eubucco bourcierii. The sequence goes on from VWZE01013666.1 coordinate 23,824, forward strand.
CAAGGAGGTTGTGACTGCTCCCTCACTGGAGGTGTTCAAGGCCAGGTTGGAGAAGGCCTTGAGCAACCTGTACTAGCGGGAGGTGTCCCTGCCCATGACAGGGGGTTGGAACTAAATGATCCTTGAGGTCCCTTCCAACCTTACCATTCTATGATTCTATGTCATGCTCAGCATTACAGACTCCCCGGGGAGGTGGTTGAAGCCCCAACCCTGGAGGTATTTGAAACAGACAGAGATGCAATGCTGAGGGACATGGTTAGCAATGAACTCAGAGTTTGAGCATGACTGAACTTCATAATCTTAAAGATCTTTTCCAACCTGACCAAGTCTATGGGAAGAAGGAAGGGGAGGACATTTAGAGTAGTGGTACCTGTCCTCTATTGCACTAGATGGATCCTGGCTTTCCTGGAAATGGATCCATTCACCACTTCCCACAAGCAGGCAGATATGCAGCCCCTGTTTTGCTTCTCTTGTGCATGTGGCTTTTAATAGGCAAAGCAAAGTACCTTTGGCTGAAACCATGAATTCTTTCTTTTACCTTCCTGATCCCCTCCCCTATCCCACTGGAGGACAGTGGGGCTGAGCTACTGGTTGGGACTTAAACTGTGACACCTGTATAGAACCAGATCCAAACCCTCCTCACTGCACACACTGCACTGTGTGGTGCTGTTCATTTCCAAATCATTGCCACACATCAATCAAAATTAGACCAGTGACAAGTGGTGTCCCTCAGGGGTCAGTGCTGGGACCAGTGCTGTTTAACATCTTTGTCAGTGACATGGACAGAGGAATGGAGTGCACCCTCAGCAAGTTTGCAGATGACACCAAGCTGTGTGGCACAGTCGACTTGCTAGAGGGCAGGGATGCCATCCAGAGGGACCTGGACAGGCTGGAGAATTGGGCCCAGGCCAACCTGATGAAATTCAATAAGGCCAAGTGTAAGGTCCTGCACCTGGGTAGGCACAATCCCAAGCACAAATACAGGCTGGGTGGTGAATGGCTGGAGAGCAGCCCTGAGGAAAAGGACCTTGGAGTCTGGGTTGATGAAAAGCTCAACATGAGTCTGCAGTGTGCACATGCAGCCCAGACAGCCAACCGAGTCCTAGGCTGCATCAAGAGAAGC
>VWZE01013666.1:53748-89675 GCA_013396675.1 Eubucco bourcierii
AAAAAAAAAAAAGGTATTTGGTTGTTGAAACTCTGCAGCTTAGTATGAAAAAAGGGCATCTGCTTTGGCTATTTTTTTTAAATTTCCATCTTATCTCATGGATGAGAAAACTGAAAACCTGTAGCAGCTACAGGCAGCTTTCAAAGAAAATACTGTAGGAAACTCTTGGTAGCAAATACAATTAGTTTCTAAAAATAATGAGGTATTGTGGTTTAACTCCAGCCAACAACTCAGCACAATCCAGCCTCTTGCTCACTTCTCTCAGCTGCCAGTGGGGTGGAATGGAGTGGGATGGGAATCAAAACAAAACAAAACAAACCCAAGCCAAACCAAATCAAACAAACAAAAAAATTCAACCCAGCCCAAAACCCAACAGCAACAAGAAAACACACAAAAAGCCAAACCAAAGCAAACAAACAAAAAAAACAACCCCACAAACAAACCCAAAATAAAACCCAAACAAAACCTCATGGGATAAGATGAGAATGGTTTAATAATAAAAATAAAATTAATAGTTATAGTAATAGTGATGAAAAGGAATATAACAAAAAAAGAGAGAGAGGTAAATAAAACTCAAGATAGGCAAATGATGCTCAGGGCATCTGCTGACCAACCACTGACCAATGGCCTGGCAGCAGCTGGTCCCTCCAGGATATGATGTCCTGTGGTGTGGAATATCTCCTTGGCTAGTGTGGGTCAGCTGTCCTGGCCATGCTCCTTCCCAGTCTTTGCTGCTCCTACTCTCTGTCAGAGAATGGGAATGGGCTGTCCAGGGAGGAGGTGGAGCAACAGTTCCTGGACGTGTTCAAGAGAAGTCTGGATGGGGCACTTAGTGCCATGGTCTAGTTGATTGGGTAGGGCTGAGTGATAAGTTGGACTGGATGATCTTGGAGGTCTCTTTCAACCTGTTTGATTCTATGATTCTGTGATTCTGTAAGAACTTGTAAAGTCCAGAACTTAGGGCAAGCATTACTGAGCAACAGCTAAGCATCAGTCTGATGGCAACATTGCTCTCACACTAAGTCTGAACACAGCCCTACACCAGCTGCCTAGAAGGAAATTAACTCCATCCCAGCCCAAATTAGGACATCAGAGAATTACCTGATCTCAGCCACCTTGCTGTGTGAAGTTATCTGCTAAGGAGAACATCAGCACATCTGTCCACAGCTGGACAGCAGAGAGAACATGTGAGGGATCTCTCTGAGAGTGTCCTCTCCTAGCTTGACTCAGCCTCTATTCAGAAGAGCAAATGTAATACATTTAACAACACAAGCTGCATGCAAAGGTGGGCTGGGTGTAGGATGTCTTTTAAAACTTGCTGGGGAGGGCTGGAATCAGTGCAGTGGTGTGAGAAAAAAAAATGTTATGGTGAGCTTAAAAATAACTAGATGGGTAGGAGGGATGGATAAAGAAGACAGCATCTAGAAGTAACAGAGAAGGGAGGCAGCAGTCCATGAAAGAAGCATAGAGCAGGGAAAGCCCATGGTAACAAAAGGCTAGAAGAAGGGAAAGTGCAAAGGGAAGTGTTTTGAAAAGCAATAACAGGCAAACCAGCTAAGCAGGGAAGCAGTCAGCTGAGAGATTCTCAGCCTGGGCTGCTCTGGAGCAGCCATGAGGCACAGCACAGCATGAAGGGCTCACAGCCAGTCAGAGCCTTGGGTTTGAGAATTCTGGAGTACACCTAGACAAAATGCTGAAGGTGTTAGCTCTGCCTTCCTGATGCAGCTCAGGGTCATCTCACACATCCTGCATGCTTTATTTGTGGTCAGGAGGAAGCAGAGTGTTAGATCACATTCCCACTATGGAGTCGTAGAATAACAAGAGTGCATCAGGCTGGAAGAGAACCTCAAAGATCATCTTGTCCAACCCCCCTGCAGTCAGGAGGGACATTGTTAACTAGATCAGTCAGGCCCCCACTAAGTCTGCCTTTGAATGCCTTCAGGGATGGAGTCTCCATCACCTCTCTAGGTAACCTGTTCCAGTATTTCACTGCTCTCATTGTGAAGAATTTCCTCCTATTGTCCCATCTAAATCTTACCTGTTCTGGTTTCAAACCATTGCCCCTTGTCCCATCACACCAAGCCTTTCTGAACAGTCCCTCTCCAGCCTTTCTCTAGGTCCCCTTCAGATGTTGAAATGCCCTGAAGACACCCTGGACCCTTCTCCTTTCCAGGCTAAACAGCCTAAACTCTCTCAGCCTGTCTCCACAAGAGAGGTGCTCCAGCCTCCTGATTATCTTTTTGGCTCTCTTCTGGACCCACTCTGCCTGATGAGCACTTCAAACCCATTGCCCCTTGTCCTGTCATTGCAAGACCTTGTCAATAGTCCCTCCCCAGCCTTCCTGTAGGCCCCCTTCAGATCCTGGAAGGCTACTATCAGGTCTCCTGGAAGCTTTCTCTTCTCCAGGATTTTTGCTCCTGTGAAGTCTTCCCAGGGACCAAGCAGTGCAGAAGGGACACCAGATCCTCACAGTTCATCCTTGCAGGGATGTGTGTTCCCTTCTGGTCTTACTGCTCTGCAGTTGTACAGCCTTGGAGCAGCTCCAGTCACTCCTCAGTAGACATTTTCTATTAATTCAGCCTATTCCTAATGAAAAAAAAAAAAAAATCACAGCAGCACTACTGGGTCAGACCAACTGTCCATCTGGTCTGGCTTCCGACAAAGAAGGAGATTTTTAAAAGCTAATTACAGGAGTTGCTTGGCAAAAATTGAGTAGAGATGGGTGAACACATCCAGTTAGATTTTGCAAGTTTCAAACTATTTACTTAAGGGTAAACAATATTTATGCTGTCTGCCATGTTCTGCAGCATGGTCAGGACTATTCTGCAACTGAACTGTCAGATCATTGCCAGTGAAGGTTATTAAAGATGTGTTTTTAAATGGAGCATTTAGTTCGCTAGCCAAACAACCAGGGAGCAATGCTTGCATCACCTGGGAAGTGAACAGCAAGAGCCAGGACTGTAACAAATGGACCTTAGGAAGGATGAGGAAGATGACTGAAGGGGGCCTACAAAAAGGCTGGGGAGGGACTATTGACAAGGTCTTGCAATGACAGGACAAGGGGCAACGGTTTTAAACTGGCAGAGGGGAGATTTAGACTGGATGTTAGGAGGAAGTTGTTTGCAGTGAGGGTGGTGAGACACTGGCACAGGTTGCCCAGGGAGGTTGTGGCTGCTCCCTCCCTGGAGGTGTTCAAGGCCAGGTTGGAGTGGGCCTTGAGTGACCTGTACTAGTGGGAGGTGTCCCTGCCTATGGCAGGCGGTTGGAACTGGATGACCCTTGAGGTCCCTTCCAACCTTACCATTCTATGATTCTATAACCATGTAGCTCTGTAGAACTGGGGTTATCTTATGCAGGGCAACAGCAAACTCCAACAGAGAGTTGAGGTCTCTTACCCACTTCTTTCTCTAGATGTGGTTAATTACCCTGTGGTGTGGAATTTGTGTTAATAACTTGGTGACTCTGGACCACACTTCTATCAAGGAAGGGACATTAGTGAGACTGATGGGAGCACAGCAATTGGTGTTGTCTGCCCACAGAGTGCCCAGAACACTCCAGCACCAGGTTGTAGCTGAAAGCCCCAGCCTTAAATCTCCATGGAAATACTCTGCTTTTTGATGTGTGGTGTGTTCAAGTGCCACTGTCCTGATCTCTCTCACAGATCTGCAAATAAGGGAAACCTTCAATGCCTTTTCCTCTCCCAGCAAATTGCAGTGCATGTGAGCTCAGCCAGCACCCCCACAGAAACACAGACTCACAGACTGACAGAATGGCTTTGGGTGTGAGCTTTAAAGCTCATCTAGTCCAACCCTCCTGCAGTCAGCAGGGGCATCTGCAACTAGAGTAGGCTGCTTAGAGCCACAACCAACCTAACTTGGAATGGTTCCAGTGTCTGGGCACCTACCACATCTCTGGGCAACATGGTACAGGGTCTCCCCACCCTCAGAGTAAAAAAAAATAAAAAAAATCATCCTTCTTGCAAGTATAAACCTCCCTCTTTTAATTTCAATCCATTACTCCTTGTCCTTGTCACATCAGACCCTGATTAAAAGTCTGTCCCTAGATTTCTTCTAGGCACCTTTCAGTACTGAAAGGCCACAAGAAGGTCTCTCCAGAGCTTTCTCCATGTTGACCAACCCCAACTCTCTCAGCCTGCCCTCAAAGCAGAGGATTTCCAGCCCTTGCACCATTTCTGTGGCCTCTTCAGGACCCACTCCAGCAGGTCCAGATCCTTCTTGTGTGAGGACTCCAGAGTTGGACACATGGTTTCCATCCACCCAGCACAGCCCAGCCACAGTGAGAACAAAGATTTAATTTATTGGTTTTCAGTGACTGCTGCCACCAGTGCTCAAATCAGAGTCCCCACAATGAGCTTAGTCTGGCCTGCTGCTGCTGCACTGGGGGAGCAAACCCCAGCAAAGCCCCAGTAAAGCAGCCCATCAACTGCTGGTAGCCAGGATGGTCCCCACTGATAAACAGCAGCACAACCATCCCCTGCACCAGTGACCGAGACAGGCTGGTGACAGGCTAATGGGAAAATATCAGAGGGCATAAATAGGAAGGCATCCTTCCCACTGCTAGCAGCTCATTATGGCTCTGACCTAGGGGGATCTGGGCTCATTTCTGTAGCTGGTGCAACTAGTGTTTTACATATAAATTATTTGATGAATGTAGCCTTGTTTTCTGTTCATGAATCATTCATGCCCTGAGTCCAGTTTTGGCAAAAGTGTGCATTTTCTCTAAGTATCCTCTGAACCCTCTGAGGAGCACTGAGCTCAAGGCTGTTTGCTGCACACTGCCTGCAGCCAGACAGGTACCACTCGTGTTCTGATTTCTGCCTTCATCTCTGGATAGCTTAATTGTTTGAAACCAGGTGTAAAATGATGATGCCAAATGGTAGTTTCCTCCAGATATTAACTCCTTTACTTCCTTCAAAGATGGTTGTTTTATGAGCTGCACCTGTTCTTCAACCACCCTTACAGACAAAAAAATCTTCTTCCCCTGCAACTGGACTGCCATTACACAGCATGTTCGTGATCTGGCACACTGCAAGGGGGTTGGATGAGATAACCTCTGAAGGTCCCTTCCAACTTGATGCATTCTGTGAGTCTCTGATATTGCAGCTCACCATGCTCAGGCTGCCCAGTCCTTTCTGAAAATCACCACATAGGAGCATTCCCTGGTGCTGTCACCCAGGTCCTGTTGGCCTCTTGCAGCTCCATTAACAAGTTCTGTAATACCCTCTTCACCCTTCACCTCATGTGTCTGTTAAAACAGTTTGTCCCTGCTGCCTGCTGTGTAGACTCATCCCTAATTTCAAGCCTAAATTAACTCCTGGCTTATTTAAACCATTTGTCCTCATGCCCATCACTGTTAGTTCTTCTCAGCAATAATTGTCTCCTTTGGGTGTTTGACTCCCCATATGTTCCACTCCCAATCTTTACCTAACTAAACTAAGTGTTCTTTCCTCTCTCTCAGATGAGTAGTCCTTGCATTCCTCTGATTGTCCAAAATCCCTTTACTGGGCCATTTACTGTTTGAATTCTTCCCTCTCACACTTGGGGGAACAGAACTGTGCACATTGTTCTGATGAGGTCAGACCAACCTTTGTAAAATTGAATTAGTGCTTTGCTAGACTTGTAGGCTTAAGTGGCAATCCAAGGTGGGTACATCAGATCATTACATGAGACCATATAATTGGCACTTAATAGTTAACCTGTGACGTCCAAGTACTCTTGAGTCCTTCTCATCCTCAGTCATTTCCAACAAATAGCTGAAATTCTCTCTACAGTTCCACAAGTACTTGTCCATACGTTAGATATTATTGCATTTTATCCCTTTTCTATTCCTTCAGTTTTCAAGGTCAGCCCTCAGTTAATAGCCCCATCCTGCTTTGCATTGACCATGCTCCTGCCATCACATCAACTCAGAGTGTCATTGGTGTGTTCATTCCCTCCCAAGGTCAATACAGAAATGAAATATGTTCAGCCTCACTCCTCATCCTCGGGGATGTTTACTGGTAACCTCACTTCAGAGTGATAATTCCCTTCTCAGCGTTCCCTGTCACTGGCTTCCCTTCAGCCAGCGCTGTGCCCACTTTACAGCTCCTGTATAAATCCTCAGCGTTTTCGCTTGAGTTGATAATTTCCCATGTGGCACTATATCAAATGATACCTCCAGTCCAGATAGATGAGGTACCTTGCATTTCCTTTGTCTAGGAAAATCATTTATCTTATCAATTTTATCACAAATGGACACGGTTTGCCCAGAAGAATTTAATCGTCCACAGGACGCTCATGACTGCAACAGAAGATTGTGTGCTCCTCCACAGTTCTGCTGGATGCTCTCACTTATCCAGGGGATCCTCATTTCAGAGACAATATTTCCTGCACTGCTACCCCTTGAAATGATTCCTTCTGCCACCTGAGGCTGGGAGTAGGTGGTGACTCTCATTCCTGTTAGGGAGGCTAAATCCAGCAGGGGTGATGTGTTTTCATATAGCCGCACCCTGGCACTCGGAGGGAAGCAGCTGGAGCACTCACCTGGTTTATTTTGGTTGTTGTTATATATCCATTTGTTTATTGCAAGGGAAAAGGTGCACTTTTTTTACACAAACCTGATATGTTTAGTGCTTTCATTTTATGTTGTGAGCAGTTAAGCTATTCAGTGTTTTAAGGGTAGTATTGGATCTTTATAACTCTGCACCAACAATAGGAACCTAAGATAATGGAGCCTAAAGAGAGAGATTTTTCCATTCCCACATTGTTTCTGAAATATGGAGCAATCAAAGGCACTCAGTAGAAGGTTTCTATCAGTAAATCTTCAGTAAAAGTGCCTTTAAAAGTTAGGTAGAAAGATAGTGGAAGGGAAAAGGGCTTGAGGTTTTGGTAAGAACTCACAGAAGTTTTGAGAAATCCTTAAGGGTACTGGAGCAGGTTTTCTTTAATGGTGATATCCAAATGCCTCTCACATTCTTCTCACCCTGGAACTTTGGATCTATTTCAGCCAAGCTCATGAGTAATGAACATCTCTATTAACTGCAATAGAAAACAAACTTGCCTAAAGTGCTCACCTGAAGTACTGTGTCCAGCTGTCGAGTTCTCAACATGGGAAGGACATGGACCAGCTGGAGAAGGTCACCAAGATGATCAGAGGGCTGGAGCACCTCTCTCCTATGGAGACAGGCTGAAAGAATTGTTCAGCCTGGCAAAGAGAAGGATCCAGGGAGACCTCATAACAGCATTTCAGTATCTGAAGGGGATCTACAAAAAGGCTGGGGAAGGACTGTTTAAAAGGGCTTGTAGTGATAGGATGAGATGCAATGGTTTGAAACTGGAGCAGGGTGGTGTAAAGTTGGATATTAGAAGGAAGTTCTTCACAGTGAGGTGTAATACTGGAACAGATTGGAGATGTGTCTCTGCTCACTGCAGGGAGGTTGGACAAGATGATTTTTGGGGGTTCCTTCCAACCCAATGCAATCTGTGAATCTGTAAAGTTAAGCATGGGCTTAGTTCTCTGTAGATTTTGGTCTCTGTCATGAATGGAGAAGCAGACTTGAGTGAGAGATGAGAAATGGGTAGCACTTGTCCAAATGTCATCCTCCCTGCAGAGGGATGAAGAGACGCACCTCAAGAAAGGCCTCTGCACAGAGCAGTCTGAAATTCAGTTCCATCCCAGAAAGGACAGAGTGTTGCCATGGCCTGCAGGCCTGCACACATTGAACTCTCAGGAATCTATGCTGCTAGAAGGAAACTGCTTCGGTCAACTCCCCAGCTCAGTGTTCACACAAAGAGTCATAGCATCATTGAATCATTTTGGTTGGAAAAGGTCTTTAAGATCATCAACTCAAACCATTCTCTAACTTTACAATAAGAATGCCTGTGGCAGGGGCTTGGAACTGGATGATCCTTGAGGTCCCTTCCAACCTTACCATTCTATGATTCTATGAATGGAAACCCAAGGAGCAATATCTCACTTTTCTTAATCTTCTGCACATCCCTTGTCTTGCTCTGAGCAGGAGAGGGAAGGGTTAATATGAACCATGCAGTCCAAGCACAGTAATCTCCATCCGAGTCTGTGGAAGGCTGGTGCTGGTCCCCTCTGGGCACCTGGCTCCACCGTGGGGTATCCTGAACATGCATCATAAACATCTTCTCATTTCTCAGGTTCATAATCTTCACCAAATCCTGCTTGCTGATTACAGCCTGGACACTCACTGTTTCCTTTCCAAAGGAAGTTTTCATCCCTCTTGGGTGTCTGCTTTTCAATTCCTGCTTGTGCACATTTCCTGAAGTGAATAGAAATGTGGGACTTAATCTGCGCACGCAGCTGATAGGATCTTCTGCAAAACCTGCTCATGGGCAATTATGCATTGAAAGGGCAATTACACACACAGCCACCCCATTTGCATACAAAATCTAAATTATTGCCAAGAATTGCATGTACACTTCTGTGCAATATTCAGCAAATTGGACCCCAAAGACATCAACACTTTCTTCTGCTATCAAATCACTTTTTAATTCCACTGCAAGAAATGGAATGTATATGAGTCAGTCCTATTAGAACAAATATTATTATCAGAAAATGCAAATGTCCACACTAGGTCAGAGTGTAGGTCTGTCCCTGTTCTTGTCCCATCCCTCTGCCCTGGTTTCACTTGGGGTGGAGCTGATGAAGACAGCCAGCATGTCCCAGGGTTCGCCAGTGTCCTCTCTCAGCTGCCTGTACTCCATGGCTCAGGGACTTTCAGAATCAGAGAAGGCACTCGGTATTTAATCAGTATTTAACAGCCTGGATTATTCACTAATAAATGGATTATCCTTACAGATAAAAATTCAAATACAGAATAAACCAATTCTGTTGGCGCACATTTGTCCATATCAATACAGCATCTGATGGGTAAATATGTCACAGTGAGCAGATTCCCCTTTCCTGCCTTTGCACCTCGGTGCTGACAGAAAAACAGGTGGCACTGCTGGGGCTTGCAGTGTGTGTCCATAAAGACCTCTGCCAACACATCAGACTGCCAAGCCAGGGAATAGACAGTCCTTGGGCAAACCTCCTCACAGGGTGACTTGGGCCTTGCTTGCAACAAGGACCAGAGACAGATGTCTTCAGCTTCAAGGCATCTCTGAGCAGGACTGGTGGGAGCTGCTTGAAGGTCCTGCAGCTCACACTACAGCAGCCACACTCCCCTTGCAGTGCCCCTGCAGTGGGATGTCAAATCACAATTCCAACCTCTTTAGAGTTCAAAATGTGAGACCTGAGACAAGGTTAGAGTCACAGAATCATAAAACAGTTTGGGTTGGAAGGGACATTAAAGACCCATCCAGTTCCACTGCCTTGTGCCTTGGGTGGAGTGGGCAGAAAACTACTTTACCCCTTCCCAAAGGAGTAAAATAAAACCACTCCACCCTGGATTGGAAATTTAAATGGAAATACTATTTACAAATCTATACAGAGATACAAAGTCCGTACTCAGCCTCAGCCCAGCCCTCTGAACCTGGGCTTACCACAGTCTCATTAGACCAAAGCTTTCCAAAGCCCTCCCTGCACAATCAGGCCTTCAGCACAGGCCTCGGTGCCTTCCCAGTTCCCCCCTACCCAGGCCCGAAGGACGCAGTAAAACTTAGGCAGGTTGTTGGAGGCCAAGAGCCTCAACTGCCCTGGAAGTACCTGAGAGACATCAGACCTGGGAGAACAGAGAGGGGAAAACAGGGAAGCAACCAGCTGTGCAGTGGGTTGAGAGAGAGAAGGGAGGTGCAGCCTGACAGGAATGAAATGACAAAAGCTGCCGTTTGCCAAGGTCTGCCTCCTGGGCTCTCTGGTCTCTGCAGGACTGTGATCGATGCCTAAAGCATCCCAGTTCTTAAACTCCTAACAGCCTGCTGTGGACTGGGACACCTTCCACTAGAGCAGGTTGCTCGAGGCCCCATCCGGCCTGGCTTTGAATGCTTCCAGGGACTCATCCACACCTTCGCTGGGCAAACTGTTCCCTGCAGCACTGCTGCAGGTGGCCACTCCCGGCCTCTAGGCCAGTTCACCAATTGAGCTGAGCAGCTCCCACCTGAACAGCCCCTCCATGGAGCAGCCTGGGAGGATGGCACAGCTCAAGGCTCAGTTGAGAGAGTGTTTCCCTCTCCTGAGCCCAGCACTCAGCCCTGAGGGCCTTATGGGGCAGCTGTGGGCATGCTGCACCTGGCCTGTTCCAGGGAAGTGGCACGGGCAGCTAAGGGCACCAGGACGGGCAGAGGGGTCCTGTCAACCCACTGCTGCCCACTGCTCACCACCTCATCGTGGAGACAGCCCAGGGGCACGGAGCAGATAAAAGCTGCAGAAGGGCTGGGCTGCAGGGTCAGTTCTGTGAGCTGAAGACCACCACCTTCTCTCTTCTGTGAGACATGGGTGGGCTGCCCAGTGCTCCAGGTGGGGGAATCATGGGGTGAGCCCATGCCAGGACCTGCACCCAACATGCACTTATGGCTGCTGAGGAGAGGGCAAGGGATGTACCTGAAAAAGCTCAGGAAGGTTGAATGCAGAGATCCCTCTGCATGTGTGTGCCCACACCTGCTGCCCGCAGCAGCACCCCTCCAACCCCATTGGCAGTTTCCCATTGGCAGCTCCCCTTCTCTCCCTGCTTGTCCTGTTTCTCCCAGCCCACTCTGCCCTGATGTGTGGCCATGGTGACTCATGCCAGTGGCTGACGGTTGTCAGGGCATTGCAGGGAAAGGCCAGAGAGTGGGGAGCAGAGTTGAGAGCACTCATGGTTCTATCCTATGGGAGTAGTGGCACCCTAGAGACTTCTAATCAGATCCCACCACTGGAGACCCTCAGGGAATTGGAGCAAAGGATGTTCCTGACAGCAGCACCTTCCTGGTGCTCTCACAGAGAAGGAAACACAAGTAGGCCCCTACCCCACTCTACTCAGCTCCGCCCTGCCCCAGGACAGCCATGCCAGCACCCTGAGGTGCCTTCAGCCTGAGAACCAGAACAAGGGGAAACAAGGTAGACCCCACCAGTGCCCTAAGCCTGTGCAAGGATCAGACAGAGCCTAGGTTTGAAAAACAGAAACTGATCTATTTATTGGGGAAGATAAACAAAGAAATTTACAGGAGGGTAAAAGAAACGTGTTTTCAGAGGGGAATAAAGAAACGTATTTACAGAGAGAAATAAATAAATGAAACAAAAAAACAAACCCAAACAACAAATCTCTTTCTCTGCCATGCCACCTCCACCAGTCTCTGAATCTCCATCACACCTGGAAGAAAAGGCAGCAATGTGGTTATTGGCCCGACAAGCCCAGCAGAGCTGGGGGTTCCTAAGCAACTCAGCTGCAGGTTGGGCTTTATCCTGATGGGCACTGGATGTGCCACAGCCCTGGGACATGTTGGGCAGAGTGGGAATCTGCTGCCCAGTGCTGAGCCTGCCTGGCTTTAGGGTTACGCTTGGGTTGCTGTGCCCTAAGATATCACTTCCTGCCCAAAGTGGGCAGGTGCTCAGGGCTATGGTAGTGGTCATGCTACCAGGACAAAGGGACTTGTTGCTGTGTCTCTGCAGTGGGGCCACCCACACAACCCCAGACTGGTGGCAGGTGATCACCCCTCTCCCTGGGCAGGGAATGTGTAATATCTGCCTGTTTACTGACCAAAATCCATCAGCTTGTCCATATCCTAATCAATTTCCATCGGCTCATCCACAACCACATCTATGACCATCTCCTCCTCTCGTTCCTCCGTCATTTCCACATCCATTCCTCCTTCATTCCTGCTGTCATACTCAAGATGGAAGATCCTAAATCAAAAACAAAGCAGAAAAGTGCATTGATCCTGCCCTGACCGTTTGAGAGGAACAGCAGGACATGGTTCTCAGAACCTCTCCTGCTTCTCCCTGGCTAGGGAGAGCCATGGGGCAATGGAGGCTGTGCAGCTCCATCACCACCAGTACCCACCAGAAGCCGCGGGCCCGTGTCTTCATCCACCTCATCCTGTATGATTCTTTCTTTAGCCTCTTTGCGGCCCGCAAGGTCTTCTGGATCTGACAGAGGAAAGAGAGCAAGGGTGAGTGGTCCTGCTCCCTACCCTGTGCAACCACAGGCACAGAATCCAGCCTTGACCCTGCATTGGTGCCCAGAAGATCCTCTCCCTAGGCAGGAGGCATCTGGGGTCTCTCCAACTCCCAAGGCAGGACTGAGGTCCTCTGGGTCCACCTGGGAAAGGGTCAGAGAAGGCAGCAGCTGAGGCTGCCATAAGGAGCCAGCTCTCACAGAGGGTATCCCAGAGGAATGATCTCAGGGCGTCCCCTGGAGACTTGTCCCTCTCTCAAGGATGTTCCATTTCATCAGGGGAAGAGTAGCTCAGAAGGGCTTCTCCCAGCCCCTGACCTTGCAAGCCTGGTTGGAGAGCACAAACCAAGCTCCCCAGAGCAGGGTGCTAATCCCACACCATCCCCAGTTCCCTAGGGCTGTACCTTCATCAGCCTATCACTCCTTTCCTTCTCAAACTCCATCATGTAAGAAATCGCAGCCTAGGGAAAACTGGGAGAGATACTGGGAATGGTGAGAAAGGTTGGGAAGGGTCTGAGGCACTGGGAGCAGAGGAGAAGATCTGGGCTGGAAGCAAGGCAGAAGGGTAGTGTGGTAGCAGGGCGGAGGGGTTGTGTGTTGTGCCCGTTGCCAGGCGCCGGCTGGTGCACCTGCTTATGTAACAGTTACCTGGGGAGCAGGGGGGACACAGCACCTTAGAGGGCTGCAACTCCATGGATCTCTGGCATAGTTTGCCTTGGAAGGGACCTTAAAGATCATCTATTTCAAACCCTTCTGCTATGGGCAGGGACACTTCCCACTAGACCAAGTTGCTCAAGTCCCCATCCAACTTGGCCTTGAACACCTCCAAGGAGGGGGCATCCACAACCTGCCTGGGCAACATGTTCCACTGTCTCCCTACCCTCACTGTAAAGAATTTCTTTCTGATCTCTGGTCTCATTCTCCCTTCTTCCACCTCAAAGCCACTGTCCTTTCATCCTAACATTACAAAGCTTTGTTAAATGTCCATTCTCAGCTTTCTTTCTAGTCCACTTCAGGTCCTGGAAGATTGCTGTAAGGTTTCATTGAAGCCTTCTCCAGTCTGAATGTCTCTCAGCATGTGCCCACAGGAGAGTTGCTCCAGTCCTCTGATCATACTCATGGCCCTCCCCTGAACCAACTCAAACAGTTCTATGGCCTTCCTGTGTGGAGGATTCCAGAACTGGACACGGTGCTCCCGGTGGAGTCTGATGAGAGTAGAGCAGGGGCAGAAGGGCTATTTCACAATGCGTGGAGACATCTTCATAAAACTGTAAAGCTTTTAGTGTCTCTTCCTCAGAGACAAAAAGAGGTTGGGAGAAGGAAGCAAGGAAGCCAGACATCAAGAAAAATGTTTATTTGCTTCATAAACTACCTGTTAGCTGAGGCCAAGAGAGTCCTCCTGCCTGTCAGCCCCCAAAACACCCAGCGTGCTTGGCTTTGTCACCGAGATGTGGCCAATAAACTTGACTCCAGGAAATGTTCTCATTTAGCCAGTATATTTCACTAGCCCCACTTCCCACTGTCACAGGTATTCAGAGTCAAAAATAAAGCCACTCTTTATGGAAGTCCATTTAATGAGAGTTTAATGTTGGCGCAGTAAATCTGTGAGCAGCTGGATGTGTTTTTAAGTTTCCTTGACGCCTTTTATTTGTTTAATACATGGGTCTATAAAAGCAGCTTCCCTGAGCCTGCTAATGAGCAATAGGGGACTCACAGCTATTTAAAACCTGGAACAAGGCATCAAAATGAAGGATGGAGTAGAGGCTGCTGGAGCGGGGAGCTCCAGATGTGACAAACGGTGCTTTATGGTGCAGGAAGATGGAGCACCAGGCACGTGGCTGCAGTGTCACACCAGATAGGGCTTTGCACACAGGAATCCAGAGCATGGCTTTTCATTGAGCTGAACACCAGCCGACAAGCTTGCTGCCTGCAGCTGCTAATGAGCTTGGCTTTTCACAGAATCCCAGTATGGGGGGTGTTGGAAGGGACCTATACATCATCCAGCCCAAACCCTCTGTGAAAGCAGCGTCAGCCACAGCAGCCACCCAAATCATATCCAGGTGGCGTTGGAATATCTCCAGAGGAGAATTCACAATCTCTCTGGGCAGCCTGCTCCACGGCATTGGTAGTTTCACAGGAAAGTTCCTCCTCAGGTTCCTCCTCCTGAGTTCCAGTTTGTGTCCACTGCTCCTTGTCCTTTTCCTGGGGAACCACTGAAAAGATCCCACCCCGGCTTCTTGCCACACCCCCCCCCACCCTCCTTTAGCTCTTGTTGAACATTGATCAGATCCCCTCTCAGACTGCTCTTCTCCAGGGTCAACAGTTCCAGGACTCTCAGCCTTTTTTCCTGACAGAGATCCTCCAGGATCCTCAGCATCTTTGTAGCCTCTTCTGGAATCTTTCCAGTAATTCCAGTAAAAAAAATGTCTCTCTTGAACCGGGGAGCCCAGAACTGGACCCAGTACTCCTCACTAGGCCTCACTAGGGCAGAGTAGAGGAGAAGGGGATCCTCCCTTGACTTGCTGGCCACACTCTTCTGAATGCACCCCAAGAGACCATCTGTCTTTCTTGGCCACAAGAGCACGTTGCTGCTTCATGGTGAACCTGTTGTCCACCAGCACTCTCAGGTCCTTCTCCACAGAGCTGTTTTCCAGCAGGTCAAATTCTAGCCTGTGCAGAGATCCCCAAGTTACGATGGAAGTTTACAGCATGGAAGGCTTAAGAGGATGGTGTGGAAAGGGCCTCTGGAAGAGTCTGAATCTGAAGCAGACTTCTGCAGCTACAGGTGGGCTCCGACACATCTCTACTGCAGAGGTCACCTGAATCTGACTCTCCTAGCCCTATATGCACCATGCAGCCCACACAAAGTGAGAAACAATTCCCAAAAGCTGTACAGAAAGAGAGTGAGTGACCATGCCAACCAGCACCAGTGGCACAGGCAAGCACTGGGTGCAGCATCAGCTCCTGTAACACAGCAGCAGCACTGCAAGCCCCTGCTCCTAGAGGCTATGGAGAACATCAGGGCCACAACCACCTGCCCCTTCCATCCTGTCCTTTCCTCAGTGCTGGGGAAGTTGAGGCTTTACAAGAGAAAGAGTTATGAGAAGGCAGCTCATCAAAGCAAGCACCTGCCAGCCTCTAGAATTAGCTGTAGTTAAGGAGGACTTCTCTATGAACATTTCCCATCAGAAGGTGAAGACAGTGGTTGGGGGAAAACAAACAAGAAAAAAATAAAATAAAAAAAAACCAACCAAACAAAAAAAAAACCAAAACCAAAAAAAAACCCCAAAAGGATTTTCCTTGTGGATTTTGTTTTAAGAAATTGTTTCAGAAAAAGAAATCCTCTGGAAAAAGTCTAAACTGAGCTATCTTCTCTTGATGTCTTTGAACAAAGAGGCACTCTCTTAGGGTTTTTATTATTATTTTAAAAGAATGAAAAAGTAGATAATGAAACTCTTTGGTTTCGTGAGTAAGAATTTTTGCTTTAATTTCATTAGATGAAAGGCTTCAAGCTGATGTGAAAAGATTTCTTCTTACATCCTTATTCAGGTTGGCCAACAGACAGAAAAATCAGTCCTCAGCACATCTTAACTCTTGAATATATTGAATTTCTCTGTGAAGATGGAAAGCATGGGAATCCTTGCAAACTAACTCAGATGAATAGTGTCTTCAAAGTCAATTACACTCTGTAGAGATGACACCTATTTCTGTCTCACCTGGACTCTCCAGCTCCATTTTTCCTCTCCCCAGAACATTCTCAAGTTTTCCAGGCAGACTCACAAAGCGATCCCAGTGTTGTGCGTATATGTTAATCAAAGTAATGGGCGTTAAAACAAGTCCAGAACTTCTGTCTGCATCATGAAATAAATCACTGATTGCCAGATTAAGAATGGTTTGGGTTGGAAGGGACTTTAAAGATCATCTACTTCTATCCTCCAGCCATTGGCAGGATCACCTTCCACTATACCTCAAGGCCTCATCAAACCTGGCCTTAAACACCTTCAGCAAAGGGATAGCCACAAGCACCTTTGGGTAACACGTTCCAGTGTATCACCATCTTCACTATAAAGAATTTCTTCCTAATCTCCATTCTAAATCTGCCCTCCTCAAGCTTCAATCCACTCCCTCACACCACCTTCTTTATGAGTTTGCAGACAGTTCCAGTTCTATCTGCTTTGAACTCACCAGAAGAAAACTGTTCAGTTGTGAGAGCACGGTTCTCAGAAAGAGGATAGTTAAGCTTGCCCCCAAAAGCTGATGCTTGAATAGCAGTCCAGCCCCAAGCCACAACAGGTCATCAGTCTCCCACGATCTCCTAACCAGTCACAGCAGGTTCCCTCTTGCAGGCTATACCACATAAAGGGAAAACACCAATAACTATCTTAATAGCAGGACTATCACATATAGTACTGCTGATGAAAGGCAGGCATTTACCTTCCCTGTGTGCCTGCTGCTTTGAAATGGGAGAGCTGACCACAGCATCACTCCCTGCCTGCCCGAGGTACCTCTGAGCAAGCACAACCATGAATTTAAAGCACCTTATCTGCCTGCTGTAACTGTCCACCATGGGCACAAACCCACCACATTATTTCTTCCCCAATGTTCATGCCCATTATGGGCCTTCCTGTTTAGTCTGGCAAGGAGCCAGTAGACTTCCTACTCTCTATTGCAGGGGAGATAATAAATAAAGCCAATTACTCTTATCGGAGCCGCAGGAAGAGGACTGCTTCCTCCAGTGCAATGCAAATGCCACTTCTCATTCCTGCTTTTATGATTCTTTAGCCAGTTATGGATCCATGTAGCTGAGCTTATATCAAAGCCAGTTTTAATTTATTTGGAGATTAAAATTTGATGAGAGATTGCATCAGATGCTTCTCTACAATTCAAATGGACTACACCCACCACATCCCCTTCAGCTACTGACTGTAATTCTGTTTTAATAAGATATTGAATTTGTTGGCAAGATTATTGTTGGGTTTTCTTCTGCACAAACCCACCCTCAAAGAAACATTTATCTACTAATATTTGTTTTGGATTTTAAAAAAAAATCAATGTATGGTAACTGACTGTGTCATTCTTTCTCCATTTTTTTTTTTTTTTGATGACTAGGACGATATTTGCATTTCTCCCTTCTTTTGATGCTCTTCAGATATCTACCTATAGTTTCTCAGAGCTACATCAAGACAAGTGAATCCATCTGATTGTTCCTGGAATGTTGATTCCTGCTTTAATTTGATTTCTCTGTGTTTGAAATTTTCCAACTTTTTCATTATCTCTTAGAATCATAAAATGGTAAGGCTTGGAAGAGATCTTGAGTCCAACGCCCCTGCCAAATCAAGTCACACACAAAGACATTCAGATGGGCCTTGAAAGTCTCTAGGGAAGAGGACTCCACAACCCCTCTGGGCAGCCTGCTCCAGGACTCTGTCACCCTTACAGCAAAGAATTTTTTCCTCAGGTTCAAATGGAACCTCCTGGGTTCCAGTTTGAATCCATCACTCCTTGTCCTATCACAGGACACCACTGAGAAGAGCCTGGGTCCTTATTCTGACATCCACCCTTCAGATATTTGTAAACATTGATAAGATCCCCTCTCAGTCTTCTCTTTTACAGACTGAAGAGCCTCAGATCTCTCAGCCTTTCCTCATATCTGAGATGTTTCAGTCTCTTAATGATTCTTGTAGCTTCCATTGGATATTCTCTAGTCATGCTCCTCCTGAAGCAGGGAGCCGAGAACTGGACACAATACTCCAGATGTGCATTATTCTTTTTAAATTTTATTTTATGTACTGCTCTCTTTTCCTTCATGTTTAAAACCAGCTCTAAATGACTCTGGGTCCACTACACAGACACACACATCAGACATTCTGCCCTTTCTTCCTGCACCAACTCCTGTGTTTGCACAGAGCTGTTCATAGACTCATAGAATGGCCTGGGTTGGAAGGGACCTCTGAAGGCCATCAAATCCAACCCCCAAAAGGGCAGGATCCAGAAAAGTAACAGATGCTGCCCCACTTGCAGCTGGGTACATGAAGTTTGCAGGAGGCTTATTGAATTCAACTGCCACATACATGAGGGGTTTTGGTACTGCTTGATCTAGACTCTGGAAATATTTTTCTTTTTCATCTTATACAGGTGCAGGGATGGAAGAGGTACATACTACAGGTAGAAACTGACTGGATGAGCCAGGCTGAAATACACATTTTTAAGCACTACTGAGCTGCATTTTTTAGGACAAACTTCTTTGTTCTTATTGACATTTTCCTGTCTGGAAAGTTCAACCACATGCAAGCACAGCTGTGTTCAGCCAAAGGGAGGTCCCTTCAGCTGTGCCACCTGTGTGATCAACTCCCCTGAGCTGGCTGGAACACCTCCATCTCAAAACAGAAAGATGTATATTGGGAATGTCACTCCTTGAGAGTCTACTCCTGCCTGACAGGAAACTGTTTCAGCTGTACCATATAACGTGATGCTAGGATGTACATAACCTGCATTGCAACATCTCCCTTCAGAGGAGACTGAGGCACCTCTTCCCAGAGACACTGAATATTCACCAGTGCAGAAGGATATCCACAGCCCAACTCGTGGCCACCTCATATCCAACTCCCTGTTGCCTTGATTACAGCAACATCTGTCTCATCTTAGCAGATTCTCATCTCAGGCGGCCAAGTTGTTTCTGTCAATAATAAAAATAAGTAGCAGAGCATCCAATGTATTATTGATCAGATAATAAATTTTTTACTCTTTTTTCAATAATTCAACATTATCTTAAAAAAAAAAAATTAAAAAAAATCCCACAACCAAGCAACAACTGGAGAGCAGCCAAACAGAAAGGGATTTGGGGGTGCTGATTGACACCCGCCTGAACATGAGCCAGCAGTGTGCCCAGGTGGCCAAGAAGGCCAATGGCATCCTGGTCTGCAGCAGCAATAGTGTGGCCAGCAGGAGCAGGGAGCTCATTCTCCCCCTGGACTCTGCACTGCTTAGGCCACACCTTGAGTCCTGTGTCCAGTTCTGGGCCTCTCAATTGAAGAAGGACATTGAGGTGCTTGAGTGTGTCCAGAGAAGGGCAACGAGGCTGGTGAGAGGCCTCCAGCACAGCCCTATGGAGAGAGGCTGAGGGAGCTGGGATTGGTTAGCCTGGAGAAGAGGAGGCTCAGGAGAGACCTTCTTGCTGTCTACAACTACCTGAAGGGTGCTTGTAGCCAGGAGGAGGTTGCTTTCTTCTCTCAGGCAAGCAGCACCAGAACAAGAGGACACAGTCTGAAGCTGTGCCAGGGGAAGTTTAGGCTGGAGGTGAGGAGAAAGTTCTTGCCTGAGAGAGTCATTGACTGCTGGAATGGGCTGCCCAGGGAGGTGGTGGAGTCAGCGTCCCTGGAGGTGTTCAAGGCGGGTTTGGACACGGCACTTGGTGCCATGGTCTGGTCTTGAGGTCTGTGGTGATGGCTTGGACTTGATGAGCTTTGAGGTCTCTTCCAACCCTGGTGATACTGTGATACTGTGAACTAACCCAAAGGCCCATGAACAACAGAGAAAATCCCCCAAGTCCTGAGAGGGCTTTGGGAAGAATGTAAAAAGGATAAAAATCTGTGTTAAAAAGTAGTTGTGCCTCTCTCATTTTGGAAACTGTTTTCAGGTTTGATAGAATAGTAGAGAGTTTGATGCACTTAATGATTTGCCTGAGTTGGTTGGGAGGGTTAAATATCTTTCCTGTTTCAATAATTTATCACAAATAATGTTGTAGTAAGAAGTATACAAAGGGTTGAACCCTAATGGAGTAAAACAGCAAGTACATGCTGCAATACCATGTAGCTCTGTATTTATGTGCTGTCTCTTTCTGTTCTTAAGCAAACCATGAGCTCCTTCTCCTAGGCTATAGTTTTGTGCCAGATATACTTATTTTTAGCCCTAGGTGAAAAACTCGAGTCTCCTGCTTTCAGTTACAGTGGATCATATGAGCATAGACCTGGTGATAGCCTGCTGAACATTAAATACTCTTAAAGTTTTTCTCAGTGCATTTACTGGCAGAGCTATCACAGAATCCTAGCACTGTGGGTGACTGAAGGGACCTCTGTGAATCACCTTGTCCAACATCTCTGCTAAAGCAGGGTCACCCACAGCAGGTTGCCCAAGATCACAACGTCCAGTGGGGTTTGGGATCTGTCTAGAGAAGGAGGTTTGTCCCAGGTTGGGAACTATAAGGTTAAAAAGAATCCTCTGGGGACTGGAAGATTGTTATTCAACCCCATAATTCTGCTATCTCTTCATAAGCTCACGGCAAGGCCAGCTTGCTCTCCTTTCCTCCCCCTCCAGCCTTGTGCCAGGCAGGAGCTGCGTTATTGGGACAAATATATAAGGATAGGCCTGGTTTGGGGCCTCCAGAGGCTGTGCTTAGGCCTCTTGGATGGTAGAGGCATGGAGTGAGGGGAGGATTGGAGCACTGGGGATTGTAGATTCAGTTTTGGGTTGGGGGAAAGTTCAGAGGGTTCCCTTATGGATTCTGTATCTGCTTTGTAATTTTTATCTGTAACTCCCAAACCATCACAAGGCTCCACAACATCTCTGGGCAGCCTGCTCCAAGACGCTGGCAGCCTCACACCAAAGACTTTTTTTCTTCGTGTTCTGATGAAACTTCCCAGGTTCCAGTTTGTACCAGTTGCCCCTTGTCCAGTCACTGGGCACCACAGAAAATAGTCTGGCTCCATCCTCTTGTCCCTTACCCTTTTGCTCTTACTGAGCATTGATCAGATCCCCTCTCAGGCTGCTCTTCTCCAGGCTCAACAGCACCAGGGCTTTCAGCCTTTCTTCCTGATAGAGATCCTCCAGGATCCTCAGCATCTTTGTAGTCCCTGCTGGAATCTTTCAGTAGTTCCCTGTCTCTCTTGAACCATGGAGCCCAGAAGTGACCTCACTACTCTGGATGGGGCCTCCTCAGAGCAGGTTAGGCATACAAGCAGTATAGCTCCTCAAAACTGTGATCACAGGAAAAACATCTCTGCTCTGAAACATGACTTTGTAAATATGGCACTCCATGGCTGCTACCTTTTACCATATTTGTCCCATTTACAGCTTCAGAGGGATGGTTTCCCTAAGTGCTCAGTGCTACCTCATCACCCATACCTGCTGATGAAGCTCCTTGGCTCTGAACCAGTAATCAGTCAAAGCTTCAGCAGTGGTGCTATTTAAATGACGACTGCACCAGGTCAGGATTTTCTTTACTCCCTGAAATTCCACCACCAGCTGTGAAATAATGCAAATACCCTTTCCTCATGTTTTTCTGCAGGAATTGTTTGCCTCTGCAGTTGACAGACTTGAATTGGGAAAACAAAATCAATTTAATTTCTACAAAATCAACACCAATTTATGAACTGAATCAGAGTAAGAAAGTGGTAAACACTATTGCATCTGAAATACATCTCTGCTACCTGCTACCCATCAGTAGTGGAGGGGGGGGTAGAGGTTATAGTCAGTCCCAGTCTGTTCTACATTGTTCCTGCTACTCCTTCCTCAGGGGGAAAACTCCTTACAGGCCTCCCCTGCAGCAACAGGAGACAGCCCTCCACAAACTGCTCCTGTGAGGAAGCGTCCTGAGTCCTCTCAGCTGCAGCTTCTCCAGCAATGATATCCTCTCAGGGGTGCTGATTGGCCTGGCTTTGGCCAGAGGCAGGTCCCACTTGGAAATGGGGGAGTTCTACATCAATGATAAACTGGAGTCCATGGAACTCTACTTGGGGATGTGCAACACAAAAACAGAAAGCTTATAGGTAAAGGTTAAAGGGAAGGGAGGGGAAGGTCATCTTTGGTCACGTTCAGTGCTTCTGTGCTCCACAGCCTCCCTGGAGGTGTTCAAGGCCAGGATGGACGAGGCCTTGAGTGACCTGTTCTAGTGGGAGGTGTCCCTGCCTATGGTAGGGGGTTGGAACTGAGTGATCTTTGAGGTCCCTTCCAACCTCACCATTCTATGATTCTATGATTCTGGAAGCTTCTTACTTGAGCTATGCCATAGCCCTTGCTAGTGAAATTTTGCCAGAAGCAAACCCAAAACATTGATTAAAGTACAAAGGAGTCCAAGAGGACCCAGCTGCTGCAGGGCTGGAGCTGCTGGCAGCAGGCTGGCAGAGCTGGCAGGACTCCCTGCCAGGGAGCGGGGGTTCCCTTGGGCCAGGAGCAAAAGTAGGCCTAGCCTGGGGTGGCAGCACTCAAAGGCCATCTTTGGTCAGCAGAGCTTGGCCAAGGGATGTATCCAGGGCTGGCCTGAAGTAGATGGCAAATGGATGAGAGGCATCTGCTTGTGATGGATCTCTGCAGCCTCTTTGAAGAGCAGCTGGCAGTGACAGGGCTCTGCCTAGTGTTAAAGCATGAAAGTCCTCTCAAGGTGTAACAGAAAAACTCCTCAAGACCCTCCTGGAAACTCTGCTAGGGCACATGAAAAATGAGGAGGAGACTGGTGGCAGCCACCACAGCTTCAGCAAGGGCAAATGCTGCCTGACAGGCTGGGCAGAGAATGGATAGGGAGCAGGCCTGAGGAGAAGGACAAGGGGTGCAGGCTGAGGAGAAGCCTCTAACACAAGACAGACATGGAACTGCTAAGGTGGGTCCAGAGGAGGCCACAAAGACCATCAGAGGCATGGAGCTCCTTTGCTATGAAGACAGGCTGAGAGAATTAGCATTGCTCAGACTGGAGATGAGAAGGGAGACATTAGAGCAGCCACAAATCAGGGCTCCTCAGGGCAGGCGGCAGGACTGCTCACCCCTGTCCTCTCCTCCCTCAGATCCAGAAGGGCTTGTGGGCCCTGAGGAGGCCAGAGAGAAACACACAGTGCATGGGAGAGGGAGGTATGAGTCTGCAGTGGCTGGTGAGGGCTGGTGGTGAAGCAGCTGCACAACCTCCATTGTCCCACAGCTCTTCCCAGACAGCGAGAAGGGGCAGGAGCTCCAAAACCCCCTTCCCATAGGTCCTCTCAGATAGCCTGGGAAAGACCAAACACTTTTCTGCTTGGCTTTAGACTCAGGATCTTCCATCTTTGGGGATGGGGGTTCCAGGAGGGAGACCAGGCCTGAGATAGAGCCTGAGAGGCAGCAGGGCAGAGCGTGAGTGCCCAGAGAGAGGAAAGAATCAGCCAAGCAAGGTCTGGCCTGGTTGTTCCCTGCTGCTGGTGGTGGCCCCAGGGCCTGCTACCGCTTGGGATGCCCCTGGAAGCAGGCAGCACAGGCTTCAGGGGTGAGGAGGGTTGAGGTTGTGGGGAGAGTAGGGTGGTGCAGGGGGGTCCTGGGGCATCCAAAAGGTGGTGCAGGGGATGTTGATGTATGAGGAGGAGGATGGCATTGAGCTGCAGGGGCTGCACCAATGCTGTGGGGAGTACAGCCCCGTGCTGGGATCACTGCTTGTGGGCCCAGTCCGTACATCCATCCACCCATCCACCCATCTACCCACTCACCCATCCAGCCAGCCAGCCAGCCAGCCAGCTGTACTCTGCATTCCTGGCTGCTGGCAATAGTTCCAGCCCCCAGGACTCATCCCAGTCTGCACACTCTCAGCTTGGAAGAGCAGTAGTGGGGGGTTGTGCTGAGGTCTGAGCTATGGCATGAAGGGGTATCGGTTGGCCAGAGCCTAGTCCTCACCTTTCTTAGCTGCAGTCCAAGCTTCTCATTAGAGGATTTTCTCTCTATGAGATCAGCAGGAGTAGGATCATGTGGGGCTCATCTTCCTTAAAAAGAGAGAGGTTCCATCACAGGACTGATGAAAGTGGATACCTGTGAAAAAGAGAGGTGAGATTTACATACATAATTCTCTGTCCTCTTTCACTTCTTTAGCCATCACTCTTCTTTCCATGTTCACAATAAACACTTGTCTAGCTCTGAGAAGACTCCTTGTACCCCATAGAATGTTACTACAGAAGATAAGCTCATCTTGGTCCAACCTAGTGCAGTTCAGCTCCAACGAAAGTGGAAGTGGAGAATGTCTGACAGTGCTGACACCTCTCATGACCCGTATGCCCCCACACTCTGCTTGTGTGAGCACATGGTAAACGTTCACACTCTTGGAACATAGAATCATAGAGTTGTTTTGCTTGGAAAAGACCTTTGCAATCATCCAGAACAACCATTCTCTAAATCTACTAAGTCTAGTGCTAAACCATGGCACTTAGCGCCACAGCTCTGCCTCTTTGAAACACATCCAGGGATGGGGATTCAACTGCCTCTCTAGGCAGCCTGCTCCAATGCCTGAGAACTCTTTCAGGGTAGAATTTTTTTCTAATGTTCAACCTGAACCTCCTCTGGTGCAATCTGAGGCCATTTCCTCTTGTCCTGTCACTCGTTACTTGGGAGAAGAGACCAACACCCACCTCACTCCAACCTCCTTTCAGGGAGTTGTAGAGAGCCAGAAGCTCTCCCCTCAGCCTCATTTTCTCCAGGCTGAACAACCCAAGGTCACTCTGCTGCTTCTCACCAGCCCTGTTCTCCAGACCCTGCATCAGCTTTTTTGCCCCTCTCTGGGCCTGCTCCAGCCCCTCAATGTCCTTCTCATAATGAGTGGCCCAAAACCAAATCCAGTACACACCAGTGCTGAGCACAGTTACTCTTATTATCCCTTAGCTAGCAAACAGTCAGGTTTGCTTTGCTCAGCCACTCTCAGAAAGGAAGATGCTATTTGGTCTTATTTTAGATGCAGACCTTTTGTTTATTGATGTGAACTGCAGCAGCATGCACTACAGCTGATCCCCACAAACGGCAGCAGAATGTCCTAGCTGGGAGAGGAATGACCATTTTTTTAATATCACAGGAAGGGGGTTCAGGTGAAATGTGTTACTGATGCTGATTCTGTGCTCACTGAGCTCCAGCTCCTAATGGAGATCAAAGATCCCATTCAGCAGATTTGATGAACAGACAGTCCCTCATTTTAGACTTGGATCAAGCTGAGCGAAAAAAATCCATTAAAAACCCCAGGGACTGCCCTTCCTCTGGGCACAGAGCCTGGTTTTTTCTCCAGCAGGCATGTGCTGCTCTGAAGCATCCCAAGTAAAGATTTTACAGACTCATTTCCAGAACTTTCTGGAGTTCTACCTCATCTGTCCTGCTCTCTGACGTGGAAGAAAGGATACAGGAATAACTCTTTCGTTTAAATTAAAAATAAGCAAGTGGGAAGGAAAGGCTCTCAAAAGGAGACACCAAGTTATTAAGGCCTGACTGTAATCTAAATAGCCAACTTCTATGGGATGCAAGTGAAAATTTAAGAATTGGAAGAACTTGGAATCTGGGGAGTTTTTTGTTTTCTACACAAGAACCACAGCCATGATCTTCCCGCTAATGCCCAGGAGAAAGACACACTGAAAAAGAACCAGAAGCAAAGCTGGCAGGGCTGATATTTATCAGAGGCTCCATTTTAAAACAATCCTCTTGCCACTGCCTTCCAGAGGAGCTGCTACACCACCCCTGAAGCCTGCACTTGCTGGCCAAGCAGCCAAGCCATCTTTCCACCAGCCTTAATGTAGCCTACAGCAGGTGGCAAGGCTCTCTACCAGTCAAAGACACCATCTCCAGTACTTTTCCTGTCCTTTCTTGGCAGCTGTATAAATATTCATATATTCTGCCCACCCTTGAGGTCCCATAGTAATGGGATCTTCTAACAGACCATACACCAGCCCAGCTGAAAATCAAGATTTGCATTTCCATGGCAAATATATTTCAAAACTTTGTGTCATTCTGCACTTGAACTCTCTTCCCCTCCTTACTGATATTAAATCAGTATTCCTGGGGGGATAACAAACATATAAACTAAAACTCCTTTTTGCAGAGGGATGTCTCTGGGAGATGGTCCTTGATAGGGCTGCAAGGAGCCATGGCAGAGCTGAGTAATTGCCTGCCCTAACTGGGGAGGGACTTTTTACAAAGGTTTACAATGACAGAATTTGAGGCAATGGCTTTGAGCTTGAGGAGGGGAGATTTAGATCAGAGGTCAGAAATAAATTCTTTACAGTGAGGGTGGTAAGACACTAGAACAGGTTGTCCAGGGAAGCTGTGGATGCCCTCTCCCTGGAGGTGTTCAAGGCCAGGTTGGATGGTTCCTACAGCAACCTGACCTAGTGGAAGGCATCCCTGCCCACAGCAGTGGAGTTGAAACTAGATGATCTTTTAGGTCCCTTCCAACCCAAACCATTCCGTGATTCCATGATGTATCAGGAGAAGTTTAGCCTGACACCTTTTTGATTTCTAATCTGTGGGGTGTTCCAGCTGTCTCCTAGTTTTGTCTTCTCTCAGTGACTGGAAATGTCTTTCCCTAGAGTGGCAAGTCCTCTACCACTTCCCAGCTCCTGCTGTTTTGCTCTTACCTGCAAAGAACAAAACAGAAATTCCATGCAAGAAGCTTCCAGTTCATTCCCTTAGTGCAGCCCTGTGGCTGCAGCCTCAGTCAGCTGCTCACTAAACACTTTAGTTAATTGGCAACAAATTGGGAGCTATGAGCTGATTGCAATAAATATTTTATTAATTTCCAAAAACAAAAGGTTGCATCCCTTCTAGCCTGCTTTGATTGTGCACAGTCACACGTATTAATGTGTAATTGCCACATCAATTGCCAATCGTGTGCTCAGAAGGAGCTCATTATGAACAACTCTTATGCCTGTAGCCTCAGTAGGTGTCAATCAGCAGCCTGCCATCGAGATCAGTGGAGCTCAGCTTATTTATAGAGCTTCAGCACCAAAGATTCACCTGGAAAATAAGCCCTGTGCTGCTTTCTCATATTTAAGCTGGGCAGGGGAAGAACAAATTTTCCTCTGTTTTATTTACATAAAAATGCAATTTTATCTACATCTCCACTTATTCTTAGAAGCAAGCTTTTTCTTTTCAGTAAACCCCTCAGCTAAAACACAAATATTCAAACCCAGCAACGTTACACTTCTCCACAAGCCATGTTTGCCACCTCTGTTTTGAGGGGTATATTCATCAAGGGTAAAGGCTGGGCCAGCCACTAGATGAGTGACAGAGGCTCTCTGTGAATCCTCTGCCTTCCCAAAGGGAAGAGAAAGGGAGGAAGGGAGGGAGACTGATGGGGTGGGAAAGAAACTAAACCAGCCGGGGTGGAAATGAGAACAATCCAATGGAATAGAGACAGAGAGAGATAAACCAAAATGGAATCCAACCCCTGGTGGCAATAACATCTCCACTGTCACCACTGATACTGGGGACAGTCACTGGGGAAGTCTCAGGCTGGACTCAGGAGGTGATGGGAACCAGATTCAGAAGTTGGATTCTGGGACTGGATTCAGGAACATACAGATAAGGCAGAAGGGGCAGAGTCCTCCTTGGACAATGGCCACTGAATAAGAGGCTTGACCCACAGCTTGATCCTGATTGCATCCATGGGGTGTAATCTCTTGTTGGTCTGTCAAGGGTCACCTGTCCTGTCTGCTCCTCCCCACAGGTGCCACCTCTGACTGACTGCACCCCAAGGTGGGGCACAACATGTTGCAGTGTAGTTGGTTTGCAGAGGAGCAAGTCTAAGCCAGAGCACTTCTGCAGCCCCTTGCCACAAACTCTCTCTGCTAGAAGCAGCCCCTGGCTGTGCAATCCTGCCCTGAACTTCAGAAAGTGCCTTGCTGAGCAGAGCCTGAGCTGAGGAGTCGAATCCCTGAGCAGAATCAGTGCGCGTTTAGCTCAGACTAGGACAACATCGCTGACACGAGCCACGAGTTGCTGTGATGCTGTTGGTGGTACCTGGCTTCTGTCCATCCTCTGCAGAGATGCACCCCACAGCCACACGGCGTGGGGAATGCTGCTGGTGGAGGGGCTGGGCACCCACTCTTGAGCTCTTTCCATCTCCAGTTTTGAGGCTTCGACGACAAAATCAAATGCGGCGTGTGACAGAAACGTGTGGCGCAGCAGTGACAAGAAGCGGCTGAATTATTCATGGGGAATGAATTAGCGATGAGCACAGCCCCTTCCCAGCTCAGGAGGTGTCTCTGAGCTGATGGAGCCTTCCATAGACCAGGAGTATCTCCAGTTAACCCAAACGCCCTTTTGCTGAGGGGAAACTGGCATCAGGTTCAGGCCCAAGACTTAGAAGCGGCACTGGAGCTGTCGCTGTGTTTTGTTAGCGAATGTGGTTTTCATTTTCATCCAAATGTTGCAAGGGAAACTGCTGGTTTCCACAACATTTTTGATGGGGAAAAGTCAAAATAAAGTGCTTCTCTCATTCTGATGGGGAAAAGAAAACATCACGTCCTCTCCTTGGCTGCCTCAATTCAATTCTTTGCTTCTCTGCCTGATTCTGATGTTCTTGCATTTTGCAAACAAAGAGCCTCAACGATAGCAAATATTTTATTCTGGGGTTTGTAACATTCTTGTTCTGTAGAAAAGACAAACAGCTACTTGGGGTGCTTCAGACCAGCACAGGCCTGCCAGAGGAAGAACCAAGCTGGTGAAGGGTCTGGAGAACAGGGCAGTTGAAGGAACTGGGGAAGTTTAGCCTGGAGGAGTCTGAGAGGACAGCTTCTAACTCTCTCTCCTCTCAGGTAGGGGTCAGTCTCTTCTTCCAAGTAACAAGTGATAGGACAAGAGGAAATGTCTTGAACGGGCACCAGGGGAGGTTTAGGTTGGACATTAGAAGAAACTCCTTCACTGAAAGCATTCTGAAGCACTGAAACAGGCTGCCCAGGCAGGCAGTGGAATCCCCATCCCCAGGGGTATTTCAAAGAGGCAGAACTGTGGTGCTGAGGGCCATGGTTTAGAACCAGGCTTGTTAAAGAATGGTTGGACTTGATGATCTTAAAATTCTTTTCCAAGCAACACAATTCTATGATTTTATAATTTTTCTCCTCTCTTGTACTTTAGTTTAAGGGGTTTGTGTAGAACAGAAATTCCTTTCTCTGACCGATCTACTGTGTGGATGGGATGAATAATTTTTCAGGCTGTATTTTAATGAGAAGTTGTTGACTTTAACTACTGACTAGTCATTCTGTGGGGTATTTGAACTGTCACTGAAGTAATTTTGGCTTTCCTTCTGCTCCTGGAAGAGAGGACAATGCTTAAACAAACAAACAAAAAAAACCCAAAACAAAACAACAAAAAAAAAATGATGGAGAGCAACTCAAGAAATGTTAAAAAGTCATAAATACTTGTTTCTGACCATCCTGGTGCTTGTCCATGGCACAGCCCTTCTCAAGCAGCTACACAAACAGAGGCTGTTTGTGCAGCAGTGCTCACAGACCCTTGCCTGTCACTATTTGCCAACAGCAACCTGGAAGGAGAGCAAATAACTTCAACCAGTGGTACAGCAACAGCATTTTCCCATCACAAATAAGCATGATTAGTCCCATCTCATTAGTGCCTTATGTGATACAGGGTTCAGCTTGGTGCAAGGGCTCAGCACTTGCAACATGGTGATCGGCTAGTTAAAGTCTCACAGCTTAAGGTCATGTCAGGAAGCTGCATTCATCAGATTCATTAAATGTTTGGGGGTTTTCTCTACCTTTTTTTCAGACCTGCAGATGGGATGTGTGTTTTGTTAGTACAGTCTGGGACCCCAGCATACCTGAGCCAAAGGTGAGGTGATGATGGCAGCATTTATAAAGGGCTTGACTGAAGGCAAAAGATTAGCTTGAGGTGATGAAAGAAAACAACAAAAGCCCTTCAGTTAAGCCACAGAGTCAGAAAATGCTCCTTTGAAGCACTGTGATAGAATCCCCACCCCTAAAGGGGTTTCAAAGCTGTGTAGATGTGGTGCTGAGGGGCATGGTTTAGTGGTGACCTGAAGGTGCTGGGCCAATGGATGGACTTGATGATCCTAAAGGCCTCTTCCAACCAAAACTATTTATGGTCCAACAATAGCTAAGAAGAGAGTGCACAAAGTAGCTCCTGAGAGCAAGAGGCTTTGAAGGAGTGGTGGAGCAGGTCGAGGCCATGGACACTGGTGCCTTCCAGGTGTATCAGGCAGTGGAGGAGCAAGTTGGACTCATGGCAAGGGTCCCTGTGAGACTAAAGGTGGCCAGGTTGTGCCAAAGGAGGAGGAGTCAACCCAATAACCACACTCTCCAGCACAAGGTCTCTGGGAAATAATTCCACCAACAATGGGAAACATTTCCCAGGGACACATGGCTCCATCTAAATCTCCAGAAGCACTGAATCTGTCCAAGAAATAGAGACAGGCATTTCTCTTGGCAACTCCTCCACCTTTCCCACGGTGCTTTGGCGGCTCTGAAGCAGAGATAAGTCATTGCACAGCCAACCAGAACAACACCAGCTGCTCCAGGCTCCCAAGGAACCCCACACCCAGCTGCTCAGACCCAGTCTCCAGCCACAAGGCAGAATCTTCTAATGGTGGTGCCCATGGGTCACCCAAGAGTGGCTCCTCACCAGCCCATCCCAGCAGCTGGCTCTGGGAGATGTGTGCAGAGCACTCAACCTTTCATTTATAGGTATACTTGAGGAAATAAACAACGAAGAATAAAGTATTTTAGACCTTCCAGTTTGACATGGGCACCAAGAAGTGAGTGGATAAATTTGGATGACCCCTGGAGCCAGCTCTCCATGTGAATCATTTACCTCCATGAAAGTGCAAGTTTACTATCGGTTCCCTTCCAACTCTTTTCTCCCTTAATTTCTCTTTTCTTCACCAGCACAGTCAGTTGCTGAACTTTTCTTCTCCACAGCAAAGGGTCGTTATTTATACAAGGTGAAACAAGAAGGGAAAGAGAAATGGGTGGCAGGAGTGCCAGGACTCTCTCATACTATGAGTCTAACTCTCTATTGTGTTTTAGGGTAGGACATTAAAAGAGAACCAAACCAAACAAACAAATCATGAGCAAACATCCTTCTCCACCACTCTTCCAGCAAAGAAAATTTCCAGGGTTGGAGCAGAGTGGATGGAGTTTTCCAATACCCCCTGACGTTACCTTGCAGAGAGCTGCCAAGTCCCCTCGCTTTTAAATCCCTCTTTGTGTTTTACCCAGCCTAATTAAGTTGCTTAATTCCATTTGGTGGATATATTGTGGGAGCAAAGCTCTGTTCCAACAATGTTAATGAGCCTGGGTTAGAAGTTAAAGCAGCCACTAACGTGTTTAAATCAGTTCTTACTTGAGTTTCACAATCCACTAGAAGATGCCTGGTTGGTACTTTCGGTGGCAGTGGGACCAGGAAGGGTCAACTTCAGGTTGAGGTTCCTCTTCCCACACCTCACCTCTCACTCTAAGCTCCTCAGATTAATCACAGCCTGCTGAAACCTCTTGAGAAGGAGCTGAGAAGTTCCCACACACGTCTGGAGCTTTGCCCTTTGGGATATCTTTGAACATCAATGATTTGGGGTTTTCCTCAAGCAGTTCCTCTTGGGATGCGTCTCCATCCCAGGAGGGGAAGAGATTTTATTGCACATCAGCAGGCACAAACTCCTGCCTTTTCCTGCCAAGAAACCCTCCCAGTGCCCAGCAGCTCCTTCACCCCGCCAGGATCAATTCTGCAGAGATAATTGATGGCTCCTTCATCAAGCCTTTCTTCTCTCTGTAAATACACTCCCTCCTAGCAGGCATTAGCATGGTCAACTGAACTCTTTGCAATCAATGGCTGAGGGTGAGGAAGTTTTGCTGAGCAAAAGATTGTGTTAGCAAACTTGGAGCCTTGCTGCTGGGGCAGAGGGGGAGCCCTGAAAGGAGAAGCATTGGGCTGCTCTGGGGCAGGTTTATTCCTATACTTGTGTGTGTGTGTACTTTGCATAATAATGCAATAGAGTTGACAAAAGATTTATTCCTGGCGCCTATAAAATGACACAATACAATGAGTTTTAAATGGAGGGGGGGAAGGGAGGGGGGGGGGTGGAATCAAGAGAAAAGGTAATTATGCAGCCTCTTCTTAAAGCCTGTAAACGTTATGGACAGAAATTCAATTAGTGCAGAGGAAGCTGCAGAAGCATTCATTTTTTCCTTGCTGGGTTGTTTTGAGGTTGTTTTTTTTTTTTCCCAAGCCTTTTAATGTCCAGGCAACAGGGCATATTTAAAAGATGTCATTTGTGACGTGCCCCAGCATGCAGGCACTTAGCAGGTAGCATACATCTGCCTGTGTGTCATCATCACTGTTCTCCTTCAGATCCACGTGCAGCAGTTCTGCTCGGGGATGGAGCATCCCTTGCTTAAGCAGCAGTCCTGGATGTGTTTAAAAGGTGTTTGGATGTGGTGCTTGGGGATATGGTTTAGGGTGAACCTTGTAGAGCAGGGATATTGGTTGGACTTGGTGATCCTGAGGGGCTTTGCCAACCTGAACGTTTCTGCGATTCCGTTAATATTTCCATCTATTATTTACAATCTTAAACTGGTGGTGCTCAGCCAGGGGCTGGAGCCTGTGCATATCGGTTTTATAAATCAATACCTCTCACGGAGTGTATTTTGGGTTGAAATGCATGCTCAGACTGAAAAGGAGGTGGTTTATACAAGTGTGGGGCACCCAAAGCTTTTCCGGCATGCCTGGCTTTAGGAGGCCCTCTTGAGCTGTCACCCTGAACTGTAACAGTCCCCAGAGAGGACTTCACATGGGTTTTTATCCTCTTGGAAAGTATTTTTACCTTGAAACACTGACTCAGACTGCACAGAGAAGTGGTAGGTGTCCCATCCCTGGAGCCATTGCAGGTCAGTTGTCTGGGGCTCTGAGTAACCTGCTCCAGTTGCAGATGTCCCTGCTGACTGCTGGGGGGTTGGACTGGATGACCTTGAAAGGTCCCTTCCAACCCAAGCTATGTCCTGATTCTATGATTCTGCCTGCTGATATCTTCTCTCAGGTACAAAGTGCTGTCAGCTCCCACGCAGCCTTTCATGGAAGTGAAACCTAAACATGGAAGCTGTAATTGTTCTGACTCAAAATGTGTGGCTAGACAAAGCTGAGTGGTAGAGCACCCAGCATCGATGGGCTGAGCTCCATCTCTGCACTACTGCCAGGCCCAAGGCTCTGCTGCACCTGTGGTGGGTGGGTGTCCACCATCATGTTAGACTTCCCCAGCTCCATTTCAACTGGCTTCATGCTTCCTGCAAAGAGGACACCACGAACCAGAAATCTTGTTTCATTTCTCCTGTCAAGAGTAGAAACTGGCTGGAGCTGAGAAGAGTTTTGCATATCTGTGAACTCTATGCCAGCTGACCAGGAGCTGGAGCTCCTGCAGGCCCTGCCTTTGCCTGCAGCAGGCTGCAACACCAACCCACAGCCACAGCCAAGCACTGGGGGTGTTTTCTTGAGGCTTCAGCTTCCTTTTACAGAAGGATGCCTCCAGGAGATTGTTCTTGATAGGGTTGCAAGGAGCCATGGAAGAGCTGCCTAGCTGCCTCACCTTTACAGTGAGGGTGATGAAACACTGGAACAGGTTGCCCAGGGAAGTTGTGGATGCCCCATCCCTGGAGGTGTTCAAGGCCAGGCTGGATGGCACCTAGAGCAACCTGATCTGGTGGAAGGTGTTGCTGCCCACGGTAGGGGGATTAGAACTAGATGGTTTTTAGGGTCCCTTCCAACCACAACCATTCTATGATTTAAGCTTGTCTCGATTCCCACATTCTGAACTCTGAAGACACTGGAATTGTGACCAGGGGCACAGCACTGCAGGGGCAGCACGGTTGCTGTACACTTTCTTAGCACCTTCTTGTAGGACAGGTCAGTGCCCTGTATGCATGAAGGTACAGTATATATAGGAGACTGCTTCTAGCAGAAGACTCAGCAGGGCTAATAAAATGCTTGGGTGTCTCCAGTTTTGCTTTCTGAAGTACTGTTTCACAGAGGACAGGCTTAAGAGCAAAAGATCTCTTCCCAGCGTTTGCAGGCAGCTGATACAAACCAAGAGCACCATCTACTGTCGTGTTCTGCACGGTTATCGACGTGCCTGGCGCTCAATAAAGGGGCTGCTCCTCCAGTCAGGTTCCCTGCCTGTTGCGCTGAACGTTGCTCAATAGCTTATTAGAGTTTACTAATAAGGAAACCTCGTGGAGGAATGGATTTTTCAACTCAGCACCTGGGCTGCGTGCAGAGCTCAGCACTTAGAAGAGCACCAGAGAAGGGCACCAAGGCTGGTGAGGGGGCTGGAGCACAAGGTCCTATGAGGAGAGGCTGAGGGAGCTGAGGGTGCGCAGCCTGTAGAAGAGGCGGCTCAGGGCAGACCTCGTTGCTCTCTACAGCTACCTGAAGGGAGGCTGTAGCCAGGTGGGGTTTGGCTCTGCTGTCAGGCACCCAGGGACAGAACAAGAGGCCACAGCCTCAAGCTGTGCCAAGGCAGGTTTAGGTTGGATGTTACAAAGGAGTTCCCCCCAGCAAGCGTGGTTGGCATTGGAATAGGCTGCCCGGGGAGGTGGTGGAGTCCCCATCCCTGGAGGAGTTTAAAAGGAGACTGGATGATGCACTTGGTGCCAGGGTTTAGTTGATTAGATAATGTTGGGTAATAGGTTGGACCTGATGATCTTGAAGGTCTTTTCCAAGCTGATTGATTCTGTGATTCTGTGGCTACAGCTCATCCATCCTAACTGCAGGTGAGGGAATACCACACAGGACTCCTTTCCAGGGCACCATACTGCATGTATGGACTGTGCAGCTGAGTCCAAGAACCATAAAGCAAAAGACTGCCCTATATGTTTTGGATGGCACTATCAGGTTTGAGCAGGAGCAGAAGGAATCTGTTATCTTGGGCTTTGTCAGGCCTGTAAAATAGAACTGTTCTTAATGTAGTGTATGAGTCGCATGGCCCAGGGCTTGGCTCCATCACCACCAAGCTGTGCAGTGACCTGCCTGCAGCCTGCCAGCAGAAACACTTGTGTGCTCTAGATGGTCCTCCCCAGGTGTTTTTCCATGAATAACCCAAATTCCTAGAAAAAAAAGACCTTTATCCAGAGTGTGGCATGAGAGTGAAGACAAGAAAAGGTTGTGAGGCATAGAAGTACAGGATAGCACTTAAGGAAGGGCTATAAGAATGCTGGGGAGAGACTGCAGTGGGGTCTGCTGTGATGGTTTGAAGCTAAAAGAAGGAGATTCAGAGTGGAGAGAAGGAAGGAATTTTTTACACTGAGGCTGGTGGGAGCCTGGCCCAAGTTGCCCAGAGAGGTGCTAGATGTTCCATCCCTGGAACCATTCCAGGTCAGGTTGTTTGGGGCTCTAAGCAACCTGCTCTAGTTACAGATGTCCTTGCTGACTGCAGCAGGGGTTGGACTGGAAGAGCTTGCAAGGTCCCTTCCAACCCACTGCCTCTGCCAGTAGTCATGAGGATAGGGCAAGATTCTGCTCCACTTAGTATCTTATTATTGACTTGAACCCCACCTTGACTGAGAGTCCCTGCTGTGGCCACAAGAACAGAAGCAAACTGGATTTATCCCTTTCTTGATCATCATGAGACCACATCTGCTCCCCATTTGGGCCACCTACTAGAAGATAAACTTCAATGTGAATGCTGGGGCAGTGCTAAGAGGCACTCAGCAGCTGGCAGCATTTTACAATAGCATTTCACACCCACTTTGGTTTTGTGTAATAAACAGCCAAGGCACAGATCAACTGCCCTCATTTTTACAGGGATTCTTTGAAACCCTTCCCTGCCAGATCAAGAAATGCTTCATTCGCAGCCAGATTCATCTACAATCATTTCACAGAATCACAAAATGGTAGGGGTTGGACAGGACCTCTGGAAATCATGGAGTTCAAGTGCCCCTTGCCAAGGCAGATTCACCTCGAGAAGGTCACACAAAGACACATCCTGGTGGGGTTTGGGTGTCTCTGGTGATGGAGAATCCACCATCTCTCTGGGCAGCCTGCTTCAGTGCTCTGTCATCCTTAAGTCAAAGAAGTTTCTGCTCATGGTTAGATGGAACTCCTTATGTTTCTTCTCCTTCACTGGGCACCACTGAACAAAGCCTGGTCCCATCCT
>VWZE01013668.1:1561-20057 GCA_013396675.1 Eubucco bourcierii
GGGGCCACCTCTGACCCCCAGGATGGGGCTGACAGCAGAGCTCCCCATGGGCAAGCAGGCAGCAGCAGTGCCCCAGCAGCAGGGAGGTGCCATTAGAGGGCTCCCTCTGCCCACACCAGCTCCCACCACCCCAGCCACGGAATCATGGAACGGTTTGGATCGAAAGGGATCTTTAAACCTCCTCTAGTTCAATCCTCCTGCAGCCAGCAGGGACATCTGCAGCTAGAGCAGGCTGCTCAGAGCCCCAGACAACCTCCCCTGGAATGTTTCCAGGGATGGGGCAGCTCCCACCTCTCTGGGCAGCCTGGGACAGGTTCTCATCACTCTCAGTGCCAAAAATTCCTTCCTTCTCTCCAGTCTGAATCTCCCTCTTCTAGTTTCAAAACACCACCCCTTGTGCTGCCACAACAGGCTCTGCTCAAAAGCCTGTTCCCAGCTTTCTATGCAGACTATTAAGCACTGCAAGGCCACCAGAAGGTCTCTCTGGAGCCTTCTCTTCTCCAGGCTGCACATCCCCGACTCTGCCAGTCTGGCCTCACAGCAGAGCCCTTCCAGCCCTGCCAGCACTGCAGTGGCCTCTTCTGGCCCTGCTCCAACAGCTCTGTGCTGTGCTGAGGGCTCCAGAGCTGCCCCAGCACTGCTGGACACAGCAGTACTGCTGCCAGGTGAGCTTTTGGTTGGGGACAGCTCAGTGCTGTCAGCTCAGGGGAGGAGCAGGAGGCAGAACAAGGTGCCAGAGATGCCCAGGATGCTGGGGTTACACAGTGGTAGAGAGGGATCCTGCAACCCTGCAGTGACTGTGCCAGCAGCATGGCTGTTGGGCAGGCTCCAAGCCATGCCATGCTGCCCTTTGCCCCTGCTCATGAGCAGCAGAAGTGCTCCCCTGGGCAGGCTTGGGACAAGGCAGCACTGCCCATGCTGCCTGCATGCCCAGGGCTGCCCCTTC
Organism: Eubucco bourcierii; assembly: GCA_013396675.1. NCBI lineage: Eukaryota > Metazoa > Chordata > Aves > Piciformes > Ramphastidae > Eubucco > Eubucco bourcierii. Next base: position 2,508 of record VWZE01013668.1, read on the forward strand.
TCTACTCAGCCTACACTGGCTGCAAGGGCATCCCACCACACCATGTCCTGGCCCCACCATGCCACTCACATCTGGGCCCTGGGCTCCTGCAGCTCCTCGAGGGCCAGGAAAACCCTGAAAGCCTCCCTGGCCCCGAGTCCCTGGGGGACCTTTGGCTCCTTGTGCTCCACGTGGACCCTTGGAGGAACAAGACACAGCACATCACAGTGGGGTTTGCAAACTCAGTGTGGGGGTGACACAGCCAGTGCTGGGGGCTCCCCCATCCTGGAGAGCCTTTCACTTGCCCTCTCAGCTCTCTGCCCACCCAGCCCTTGGGTCACTCTTGGTGAACACTCCACCACCCCCTTCCAAAAGCACTCCTGGGGCACCACTCATGGGGCAACAGAATTTCAAACAGCCAAGGCTGGTGGAGCAGGGGAGGGTGGGGCAGGGATGGGATGGAGTAGGGATGGGATGGAGCAGGGATGGGATGGAGCAGCAGCAGCATCATGGTGGGATCAAGCACACCTTCAGCTGCCCAGGTCTCCCGGTCCCCAAAACTAAATGTCCCTGGGTCCTTGGCCATCCACACCCACCAGCAGCTGGAAAACAGCACATCTGGACAACCACAGAGCAAACAGCTGGAGGACTTCCCCCACAAGCCTGGGCACATGGTACCTTGCCTCCTTTGGCTCCCAGATCTCCCTTGGCTCCACCTGCACCTCGACAGCCCTGCAAGAGGTGGAGGGGACACTCAGGAAACCATCTTCTGCCACTCCTTGCAAGCAAAGCAAGCTGTGCTCTGGTGGTGGCAGCAAAGGAAGTCAGCTTAGCCCAGTTTAGATCAAGGTTTTCCTCCTGATTGGCCTTTCAGAGCTGGGAGCAGATCCAACAGAAGCAGCATGGATCTGCTCCTCATAGCAGGAGGGTTCCATCCACCAGCCAAATGATAGTGCCCCCAGCACCCTGTGCTGGTCCCACCCCAGCACCCTGGTGGGTGGGAAGCTGGCAGCAGGTAGTGGTGGCATTCCAGCTGCACCATCCTGCTACCAGCATGAAGGTGGCAAGCAGCTTGTCCTCATTGTCTGCTACTTCACACAGGCTACAGCAGCTCCCACTGCCCCTGTGCCTCCCCAGAGCAGATCTCAGAATCACAGAACTTTAGAGGTTGGAAGGGAACTCCAGAGAACATCCACTCCAAGCCCCTTGCCAAGCAGGATCCCTTAGGGTAGTTGGCACAGGAATGCATCCAGGCAGGGTTTGAAAGTCTCCAGAGAAGACTCCACAACCTCTCTGGGCAGCCTGCTCCAGGGCTCTGCCACCCTCCCTCTAAAGAAGTTTCTCCTCATGTTGAGGTCAAACCTTCTCTGTTCCAGTTTGGAGCTGTTGCTCCTTGGCTTATTGCTGCTGACCACCAAAAAGAGATTGGCCTCAGGCACTGACCTCCACCCCTCAGATAGTTATACACATTGAGGAGATCTCCTCTCAGCCTTCTCTTCTCCAGACTGAACAGCCCCAGGGCTCTCAGCCTCTCTCCATAGGGGAGATGCTCAATTCCCCACTCACCCTCATGGCTCTCCACTGGACTCTCTCCAGCAGGTCTCTGTCTCTCCTGAACTGGGGAGCCCAAAACTGGACACAGCATTGCAGCTGTGGTCTCACCAGGGCAGAGTAGAAGGGGAGAAGAACCTCCCTAGCCCTGTTGGCCACACTTTTCCTGATGCACTCCAGGATGCCCTTGGCTCTCTTGGCCACAATGGCTCTCTTGGCCACAAGAGCACGCTGCTGGCCCATGCAGAACTTGGACTCTTAGGACACATCATCGTGTCTGACAGCTCCTCTTACTACACCACGGAGAGCCCAGCTGCAGCTCTGCCTTCCCAACAGCAGCAGTTGACACTTATCCAAACACCAAGCCCAAAGAGAGGCCAAGAACACGGTGCTGGAGCTCTGGGTTGCTCTAACAAGGCTCTCCTGCATGCCAAGCAGGGATGGCAGTGGTGCCATCACTCACCCACTCTCCTTGGGTGCCTCTGGAACCTGGCAGGCCAAGAAAGCCCTGCAGAGAGAGATGCAAAGTGCAGGTTAGAGGAACCAAGAAGGAGAACACCAAATGCAGTCGTGGAGGCTGGCAGGGACAGGAAGGTGCTGACAAGTGGGAGGCACCAGTTTAGCTCTGCACAGCTGCTGCTGAAGACACCATGGTGAGACTTGCTCCCCAGCAGGGCATGCAGAAGCCCTGCCAAAGCTGTGCCCACCCAGGCAGCAGCACCCAGCACCAGTACAAGGTCCTTGCTAGCCTCTAAAATGCACCATCCCCACCCAGCACCCTCAGCCCCTCTGCAAGCAGCAGCTGCCAGCTCTGTGTGTTGGTTCCAGCATGTGAGGAGCAAATGCTCTAAGAACTGAACTCAGCTGGGCCACCATGGGCCAGGTAGGAGGCAGAGCAGGCTGGCCTGGCCCCCTCACCCTTTGGAAAAGGCAGCTCAGCACCCAAATCCCTTGGGAAAAGGAGTGCTCCAGGGAAGGGACAGGCAGGGCTGGGGCATCTCTGCTTGAAAAAAAGATCAAGGTTCCTGCAAGCAGCAGAGTCAGAGGAGCTTTGAAGGCTGGAGATGAGGAGTGTGGCCACAAGGATGTGGCCAGCATCCCCTCAAGCCTTGTGCTGGGAAGTCTGTGGGAAGCTGGGGATGACAGTGGGGAGCAGGGCATTGCCCTGCAGTGTCTGGGGGGCTGTGAAGGGGAGGATGGGGACCACCCTGCACCCAGCTACCCATTCCCATGGACTTACCCCAGGGCCCTCCTGTCCTGGCTGTCCCCTCAGCCCAGGAACACCATCTGTACCCTGCAAGAAGAGTGCTGGCATCAGCTTGTGCCACGCTGGGCAGAGAACGGCCAACACCACCATGCTGCCTCCCCAGGGCTGCCAGGGACCCCCAGACTTCATCCAAGGGGTCTGCTGGAAGTCCCACCTCCCCTCTCCCCTCCAAGGGCAGGGGCAGAGACCCCTCACCCCACCTCTCAGATCCCTGCAGGGCAAGCCCTGGAGCCCAGGCTTGACCCCAGCAAGAAGCTCTTACGGTGTCTCCTTTGGGACCAGCAGATCCCTCCATCCCAGCTGGACCCTGGGAAAAAGCAAAGGTTGGGGAGAAGGAGGATTGCTGCTCACTGTCCTGCTCTGTGGATGAGACCCCTGCCCAGACCTCCCAGGAGCTGCCTGTCACAGCCCAGGGACCATGTCCCTGTCAGTTCTCCCTGCCCTTTGCCCATCCACTCCCACCCCTCCCTGGGTGGCCAGAGAGACCCCCAGGGGCAAGGACTTCACACCCATTTGCAAAGCACATGGAGGACAACTCCCAGCAGCTCCTTCCTTGCTCAGTAAGCACATGGAGGGAGCACCCCCACCTTGCAGACAGGGTGGGCTCCATGCCAGGACAGCACCCACTTACCTGTGTGCCCCTGGGGCCGGGGGGTCCACGTCTGCCCTGCAAGCCCTGAGGTCCCTGCAAAGCAGCAGGGGACAGTGAGCTGCTGTTAGAATCGACTGTCTGGAGGCAGAGGGCAAAGCCTGTGGTGCAAAAAACCTCTCCTGGGAAATACTGCACTGCTGAGGAGCTGCAGGGCTGCCAGCTGCCTGCTGGCAGGGACCCCTCACCACTGCAAGGGCTACAGAAAGGATCCACAGCCCTACAGAACCACTGAGAGGAAAAGGCCTCTGAGGTCATCCAGTCCAAATACCAACCCAGCACCATCATGGCCATTAAACCATGTCCCAGAGTGCCACAGCCACAGGTTTTTGGAACACCTCCAGGGATGGAGACCTTCTTGTGGCCTCTCAGTGTCTGAAGGGGGCTACAAGAAAGCTGAGGAGGGAATTTTTAGGCTGTCAGGTAGTGATAGGAGTGGGGGGAATGGAGCAAAACTGGAAATGGGGAGAGTCAGATTGGATGTTAGGAAGTTGTTCAGCATGAGGGTGCTGAGAGCCTGGCAGGGGTTGCCCAGGGAGGTGGTGAAAGCCTCAGCCCTGGAGGTGGTTAAGGCCAGGCTGGATGAGGCTGTGGGCAGCCTGATCTAGAGTGAGGTGTCCCTGCCCATAGCAGGGAGGTTGGAACTGGCTGATCCTTGTGGCCCCTTCCAGCCATGACTGATTCTGTCACTCTCTGGGCACTCCACCACCTCCCTGGGCAGCCTGTGCCAATCCCTGAGCACTCTTGCAGCAAAAGAATTTTTCCTTAATCTCCAACCTAACCCTCACCTGCTGCAACTTGAGACTATTTCAGCCTCTCTGCAGGTGTTGGGGGTGGGCTAAGATTGCAGCCTTAGCTGGGGGAGACCCCTCATGGGCTGGGTGACCCTCAGGACAGTCTCCCACCCTCACCAGCTGTCCCAAATACCCCAGCCCAGGGAGTTTTACTCATCCTTTGGTGCAGCAAGCACCAACACACCTTGGGACCTCGGGGGCCAAGCAAGCCAGGAGGACCTGTTTCTCCCTGGGGAGAGAGAGCAAGGAAAGGATGAGGTGAGCACAGTGGCCAGAAAATCCCAGAGAGCAAGGGAGGGGAAGTGGAGCAGACCCACCTGAGAGCCATTGACACCTTGGCACCCAACAGCCCCTGGCTGGCCTGGGTCCCCCTGCAGCACAAGAGCATGGTGAGTCCATGCAGTGTGCAGGAGGAGATGGGATGGGACCCCCACCACGGGGCAGAGGCAGCCCTGGGGTGGGGGTGGGGATGCTGGGGGCACTTTACTGCTGTGTGTGTGCTTTAAGACCCTTCATCCTTTTGCTGTTCCTTCCCTCCCCACTCCCAGGAGGCTGCATTTTAAAGCAGACACCTCCTTCTGTGGCACCAATCAGCAAAAAGGGGATGGAACTGGGCAGGGGAAGGTGGCACACATGCCAGCCTGCCCACCCTGCTGCTGCCCTGCTCTTGCTGTGAGCCAAAGAGCAGCATCTCCCCCAGCCCAGCCCCCAGCTGCCTTTCAATGAACCAAAGTGCTGTGACTCACCATGGGGCCAGCAGGGCCTGGGGGACCTACTGCTCCACCTTCTCCCTGCAGCAGGACAGAGAGGAAGCTGCTTTTGAGCCTGCTTTGCTCCCACAGAACCACAGAAGCACTTGGGGTGGAAAAGACCTTCAAGGTCATCAAGTTCAACCATTACCTAACTCCAGCAGGGCTACACCATCCAAGGCCTTTCATCCTCTCCTTTTTTTTACTTTGCACAGCCTAAATTTTCCCTTTCAGCTTTCACATCCTAAATTTCTCCTTTTGGTCTTCACATCCCAAATGTCTTCTTTCAGTCTTCACATTCCAAATTCTCCCTTTCAGTCTTCACATCCCAAATCCCTCCTTTTGGTCTTCACATTCCAAACCCCTCCTCTTAGTCATCACATCCCAGATTTCCCCTTTTAATCTTCACATCCCAAATCCCTTCTTTTAGTCTTCACATCCCAAATTCTCCCTTTCAGTCTTCACATCCCAAATCCTTCCTTTTGGTCTTCACATCCCAGATTTCTTAATCTTCACATTCTAAATCCCTCCTTTTGGTCTTCACACCCCAAATCCCTCCTTTTAATCTTCACATTCCAAACCCTTCCTTTTAACCTTCACATCCCAAATTTCCCCTTTTAGTCTTCACATCCCAAATCCCTTCTTTTAGTCTTCCCACCTCAAATTTCCCCTTTCAGCCTTCACATCCCAATTTTCCCCTTTTAATCTTCACATCCCAAATCCCTTATTTTAGTCTTCCCACCCCAAATTCTCCCTTTCAGCCTTCCCACCCCAAATCCTCCCTTTCAGCCTTCCCACCCCAAATCTTCCCTTTCAGCCTTCCCACCCCAAATTCTCCCTTTCAGCCTTCCCACCCCAAATTCTCCCTTTCAGCCTTCCCACCCCAAATCCTCCCTTTCAGCCTTCCCACCCCAAATCCTCCCTTTCAGCCTTCCCACCCCAAATTCTCCCTTTCAGCCTTCCCACCCCAAATTCTCCCTTTCAGCCTTCCCACCCCAAATCCTCCCTTTCAGCCTTCCCACCCCAAATCCTCCCTTTCAGCCTTCCCACCNCCCCCTTTTCTTAACATCAAGCATCAGCTACTTGCTGTCCCTTTGAGCAGCCAGCCCCTGGCTCCCCATGCCCCTCCTGGTGGAAGATGCTTCCCCTCACCACCACCAAACCACTCTGATCTTTTCACTTTTTAAACCCTTCCCTGGCTGGATGCCTCCAAGAGATGTGTTGAGCTCCCTGGGTGCTGAGGGCAGCACAGATAAAGCCCTCCCAGTGCTGCCAGCTTGAGCTCCATCTCAGCTGGAGGTGGTCACCTAAAATAAACCACAGTGCCATGTGCTGTGCCAAGGTTTGTGTCTCTTCAGCACCAGCCAGGAGAATGAGCTGGGATACAAAGGTCCATGTGAGAGATGCTGGAGGTGAGGAGGTCCCCAGCATGCAGAGGGACAAGGTGTTTGGTTGCTCTGGAGCAACATCTCTGTTAATAAAAGTCACCTCCAGGGCAGAGGCACTGCTGTGGTTCAGGTTCAGCTCTCAGGAAAAAAAACAAATTGACAAAGACTTGGTAAGGATCAGGCACAAAGCAGTGCCAGGCACTTGCAACCCAAGTCCTGCCTCCTCAGATCCACCCTTCCAGTGGGGAGCAGCAGGCTCCTGCAGCTCTCTGGGAGAGCTGAGGACACAGAGAAAGCGAACCCACTCACCTCTGGCCCCACGGGGCCTTGGAAGCCCACCACACCCTTCACACCTGGCATCCCCTAGGAGAGAAGTGTGTCAGTGTGATGCCCACCCTGAGGTGCCCACCTTGAGGTGCTCATGGCCTTTGTCCCAGGAGGGGGCAGGGAAACACAGAGACCGCAAAGGTTTTGCCCAAAGCCAGGAGAAGGTGGGCTGGAGCCTGAGGCTACCACAGAGGAGCAAAGGGGTCAGGCTAGGAGAGGAGCTGGAGGGAAGGAGCAATCCCAGCACAGTAGGACCCCCACACACCACCAACTCACCTGAAGCCCAGCAGGACCTGGCAGGCCATTTTCTCCCTTTGCTCCCTGGAAAAGCCAAGAGCAAGCTGAGAGCTGGAGCAGAGCAGGAGCTGGGGCTGGGGGAACCATGGCAGGGGAGGAGCAAGGACACATCCTCACCTTCATCCCCTTCTCTCCTTTCTTCCCAGCTGGGCCAGGGTCACCCAAGAAACCCTGAAATGGGAACAGCAAGGATGTGTGAGCCCAAGCTGGGCCAGCAGGAGCTAAATTGTGGCTGCTGTGGCTGTGGGGCAGGGACATGGAGACCCTCAAGCTTGTGCTGTATCCCTAAAGGCAGACTGGCTGCCTGTCCCCACCACTGAGCCACCCCAGTGTGGCTGCTCAACCTCTGTGTCCCAAACTAGTGCTGCACCATGCAATGGTGACATGGAGATGCCTGGGTGAGGCTCTCCACAGGCAATGCCCATCACCATGCCATGGAGGGTGCCATAGCACCCCTGAGCTGGGCAGTGGGGAAGGAAAAAGCTTCATGGACCCATGAGAGTGGTGCAAAGCTTCGTGTGGTCCTCTTGAGAGGTTAAGCCCAAGGGCAGACATTCTCCAGCTAGATCTGGGATGATGCTCACAGGCAAAAGGGTACAGGAAAGACAGAGGACAAACCATGTGGGATTGCTGCCCCAGAGAGAAGAAGCTGGGATTGAAACACTCCAGGGTGACCTGCCCTTGGAGTAGCTCAGCATCCCCTGAGTGGATCTGGCTGAAGAAGACTACGTGAGGTGGAACAAGAGGATGGCAAACATCAGCATTCACTCTTCTAATGGCTGTTTTATGTCCTTGTGGATAACCCCTGGAACATCCTGGAGAGCTGGCAGCACACAGGCTGGGGCACTGGCATGGGCAGAGTGGGCACAGCAGTGAGGGAGGGTGGCAGTAGGGCACCTCACAGCATAACTCAGCACCAGGCTGGCACACGCAGGAGGACACAGGAGCAGTAACAGTGAAACCAGTCATGGAAAGCTCTTGCTGCTGGGCACGAGGTGTGCATGCTGGGGCTGGCACTGGTGCCCATGGCAGAACAAGTGAGAGCCACCTTACCTCTTCTCCTTTCTCACCAGCCAGCCCCTGGTCACCCTGGAAGCCCTGCAGTCCCTGGGGAGAGGGAGGAAGAGCAGGATGGGCACTGAGGGGCTGCCCAGTGCCTCCCACCCATGCCCAGCTCTAATCTTAATCCCTGCTGCTGCAGCAGCAGCTTCTGCCTCCTGGTGCAGACTCCTTGGGGGGCCTGCTGTGAGCTCCAAACCTCTCAGCGTGGTCCAGTCCCTGTCACCTTCCTCCAGAAGCCTCCTGAGAAAGCTTCCAAGCCCAGCTGTGTTCCCTGTACTCCCCAGGGATTGCTGCCAGGGCTCTGGAAAGGGGCAGGGACCCTCCCAGCACCAGGTGCCCAGTTTCATGGCTTGAACACTTTTACCCAGGCAGTGCATAACTGCTCTCACTTCTTTCCCCCCACTACACCCAAGTTATTTCCTCTTGTAAAAGCACCCAGGAGGTAGGGATGCAGAGGAGCAGCCCAGCCCAGCTCAGCTCCACCTACAAAGCAGAATCTGCAGCTGCCCCTTGACGTGTGCCATGCTCTACAGCCCTGTCCTTTGGGAGCCATGAGCCTCAAGGCACCAATCCAGGACTGCCTGCAGGCTTTGGAGGAATATTTTAGCTAGAGGAGGCAAGAGAGGATCAAGAGCAGTGGCATTAGGGAGGTCTTTGTCTGCTGCCCTGGGCTTGGAGCTGCAGCTTCCCCACTCAATGCTGGCCAAACCATGGCCCTGCTTGCCCAAGGCTCACCTGCTCCCCTGGAAGCCCCCATGGCCCAGGTTTGCCATCCAGGCCTGGGAAACCATCTGAGCCAGGGTAACCTGCACGTCCTGGCAAGCCCTGGAGACCAGGTTCACCCTGGGGAGGAAAAAAAAAAGGCAAGGATGGAACAGTCACAACTGCACATCAAGAGGTGAAGTGCTGAGCTCTGCCTGCCTCCTGCTTTTGCAGCACCTCACAAGATCTGGCACAAGGAGAAGCTGGTAAAATGTTGTCCCTGGGGGGCATCCCTGCTGCAAGGGAGTATGGCCAGGGCTGGCAGGACAGCTTGGCAGCAGGACACATGGTGAAGAGCAGATACCCAGTGCCCAGTGTGCCATGGCTGCATTTCCTGGCCCAGATATTGGCTCTGAGTTTTCCAAGAGCTTTTGGCACTCCAAGGTACAAGAGAGCTGCCAGGAACCAGCTTGTGTCCTGCTCACCAGCAGCACTGATCCATGCCAGCTCAGTCAGAAGGCAGAGGAAAAGCCACCCCACTTTTGGAGAGGCAGATGCAGTGGCAAAGAAAGGAAGGTCACTGCTGAGAGGCAGGAGATGGTTAAGGTCAGGGGAAGAGATCACAGGATCCTAGAAGGGCTTGAATTGGAAGGGACCTTAAAGATCACCAATTCCAACCCTGCTGCCATGGGCAGGGACACCTCCCACTAGCCCAGGTTGCTCAAAACCTCATCCAACCTGGTCTTGAACACCTCCAGGGATGGGTGAGATTCCATGGTAGGACTGGGAACACTGGAGGGCTGAAGCAAGGGGACTGCTCCAGCAGATGGGTGAGTGGGAAGATGAGGAGCAGCAGGGATGGGCACTGCTGACCTTTCAGAGCAGCCCAGCAGCAACTGGGACAAGCAAGCAAGAGGCAGGAGGGGTGCTGGGGGTCACCTGTTTGGAAGGATATATTTGGCATGCCAGGGCTCAGTGCCAGCGAGCAGAGGTGTGAGAGTGGCTGGAAAGCTGCAGTGATGCTGGAGGACTGGGACAGCTGCCAGTCTGGGACAGCTGCTCTGCTTTCCGTCTCCCACCTGGGCCTGCCACAGATCCAGGGCAGTTGGCCAGGTCCCAGAGGGCCATGCTGTGCAGCATCTCCCACCACAAAGCACAGGCAGAGCTCACACATCCCTTGGGCCAGAGCCATGAGGAAGGAGGTTTGCACCAGGTGGGACTTGGGGCCTGCTGGGTGGACACTGGGTGACACACAGCAGAGCCCAGCAGCCAAAGGGACTGTGCTGAGCAGCCACTGAGCCCACACACCCACTGGGGTGCTGACAGCACGGGGCAAGAGGAGCTGCAGCATGTGCCTGGGCTGGAGAGTCACCACAGCAAGGGCCCTAGAGACAGCTCTGGGACATCACCTCCCACCCCCCTCCAGACCAGCACAGCTCCCACACCTGCCTCTTCCAGTTCCCCCTCACTCAGCACTCCAGGGTTTGACCCAAGAGGAGAGACACCTCCAGGGGTCCTCAGATGAGCCTGGAGGACACACTCAGCCTCCCCAGGCTGTGCTCACCCTGCAGCCAGACTGCCCAGGCCCATGCCCACTCACCGTGTGCCCCCGGCGGCCCTTCTCGCCTGGCTCCCCTGGATCTCCGCAGGGTCCCTGAGCACAAACAGAGATCAGCTCAACAAACTGCCTTTGGTTTGGGGATCTCCAGTTTAAGGGCACAGGGATCTGCTGGAGAGAGGCCAGCAGAGGGCTATGAGGATGATGAGGGGACTGAGCACTGCCTGGTGAGGAGAGGCTGAGGGACCTGGGGCTGCTTAGACTGGAGAAGAGAAGACTGAGAGGGGATTGAATCAATGTTTAGAACTATCTGAGGGCTGGGGGTCAGGAGGAGGGGGGACAGGCTCTGCTCACTGCTGCCTGGGATAGGACAAGGAGCAATGGATGGAAGCTGCAGCACAGGAGGTTCCAGCTCAACACAAGGGGCAACTTCTTGCCTGGAAGGGTCCCAGAGCCCTGGCACAGGCTGCCCAGAGAGGTGGTGGAGTTTCCTTCTGTGGAGCCTTTCCAGGCCTGTCTGGATGTGTTCCTGTGTGCCCTGAGCTGGATTGTCTGGTCCTGCTGTGGCAGGGGGTTGGACTGGATGATCTCTTTGGGTCCCTTCCAACCCCTGCCATCCTGGGATCCTGTGCAGCATGACCTTGGCTTGTGCACAGCTGAGGACAGCAAATGTCCTCCAGAGCCTCTTACAGCTGTGGGAAGGCTGCAAAGTGCTTTCTGCTGGGCTGACCTCAGGGTGCCCAAGTGGGCATTTCATTTACTAGGAGAAGCACTGCAGCCCATCCTGTCTCTGAGCTCCTTTCCTTCTGCTTTGCAGCCTGGGCCAGTGTCACTCTTCCACCCTCTGAAGGCCACTCTGGAGCAGACCCAGCCCGCGGCGTTCACCAACGCCAAAGCCTTCCTGCGGCAGAAGAGCTCAGCCTCACTCAACAATGGGGGGGCCCTGTGAGTATCCTGAGACCCCCCCAAAGCTCTAACACAGGGAAGGGACACACTGGGGGGGGATGCAGCAGCCCCAACCACTGCTGGTGCTATAGCTCTGCAGGTGGAGCAGCACCCATGGGGACACCAAGACCAGCAGCCCCTTCACACCATGGCTGGGACAGTTTGCCACAGCTGGGGACACTCAGACCAGCAGCCCCTTCACACCATGGCTGGGACAGTTTGGCACAGTTGGGGACACTCAGACCAGCAGCCCCTTCACACCATAGAATCACAGAATGGTTTAGGTTGGAAGGGAACTCAAAGCTCATCTAGTTCCAAACCCCTGCCATAGGCAGGGACACCTCCCACTAGAACAGGTTGCTCAAGGCCTCATTCAGCCTGGCCTTGATCACCTCCAGGGAGGTTGTGGAGCACAGAAGCCCTTACTGACAGCACAGGAGAAGCCAGCAGGCAGCAGATCTCTTTTGGGGCTGTGTGAGTGACAGGGACATCCACTCTGCAAGCTGTCTCAGCTGGAAGCACCCAGCCATGGAGGACACATTAGGGTTGTCCTTACTTACTGGTGATCCTGTTCTCCCTGGGTGTCCTGGAGGGCCAGGGGCTCCTGGTTTCCTCTGGATTGGAAAGACAAACATTGGGGAAGCAAACTTCACTGATGAACTACTTGGAGAGGGGAGAACTGCCCAAAGTGAGGGAGAACTGAACCCCAGAAAGCTGCTCCAGAGCAATACTCACTGGCCAGCCTGCATGGAGAAGCTGGTAGAAGGATGATTGCTGAAAGGAGAAAGTGGGGAAGGGAAGAAAAATGTTAAAATGCACCCAACATCCCTTTTTTCTTTTTCATTTTTCTGAAGATCATCCAGTTCCAACCCCCTGCCATGGGCAAGGACACCTCCCATAGCCCAAGCTGCTCAACCTGGCCTTGAACACCTCCAGGGAGGCAGCACCCACAGCCTCCCTGGGCAACCTGTGCCAGTTTCTCCCCACTCTGACTCTAAAGAATTTCTTCCTCATCTCCACTCTCACTATCCCCTCTCCCAACCCAAATCCATTGTCCCTCATCCTATCACTCCCAGCCCTTCTCATAAGTCTCTCCCCAGCTCTCCTGCAGCCACTTCAGGTACTGGAAGGCTGCTCTGAGGTCTCCCTGGAGCCTTCTCTTCTCCAGGTTGCACAACTCCAGCTGTCACAGCCTGTGCCCACAGGGAGATGATTTCTCTGGTGCAGAACCACCCAGGGCCTTGGCTGTCTTTGGGAAGGTGAAGCTGGCACCAGCTGCAGGCTCCTGGGGCTTTGCCTGTTGGCACCTGGCCCACTGCTGTTGGCCAGAAGCCTCTCTGGAGGGGAAGGCAGTGTCTGGGCAGGGTGACATGGGGCACCCAAAGGCCCCACTGGGCTATTGTATCTGTGGGCCTGTGACCCTGGCAGCAGGAAAGGGGAGTGTGAAGCTGTGGGTTGGGCTTTGCTGCTCTTTGCTGAGCTGCTGCAGGGTGAGGAGCTGAGTTCTTGCTGCTGGGGGTCAGGGGGGCTGGGAGGGGGAATGCACACACTGGGAGGCTGGACAAAAGCACCTCCAGAGCCAGCTCCTGCAAGCAGCATCTCACTTCTTGACACCCTCCCTCTGCCTCTTCCTGCCCTTATCCCTCTGCCTCCTCCTGCCAACCTCATCCCTCTGCCTCCTCCTGCCAACCTCATCCCTCTGCCTCCACCTGCTCTCATCCCTCTCCTCCTGCCCAATGAATTAGGAACCACAAAGCACTGGGAATTCCTCCTCCCAGCAGGACAGAGAGGTGCCTGCAGAGTTGCTGGTGGAGAGATGGAAGTGGAGCTCCCCAAGCCCTTATGTAACTCACCATGAATGCCTGCCAGTCCTCCCTGGAGTTCCTCCAGAGGACAATGGTGGGGACACCAGGGATGCCTGCAGGGCCTGGGTCACCAGGGGGGCCCATCCGCCCCATGGCTCCAGGGTACCCCTGGGAAGACAAAGGTAGCTCCCTAAAAACACTCTGGGCTTTCACAGTTACCTCTGGGCCAAGGCAGCCCTGAGCAGAGTCAGAGTCTAGAGACATTCCTGGCTTGAAACCAGTTCTTCACATCTCAGTTCCCCCAGGCAGCAGAGAAAGCAAAAGGAATGAGCTTCATAGAATGGGAAGGTTGGAAAGGACCTCAAAGCTCAGCCAGTTCCAACCTCTGCCATAGGCAGGGACACCTCCCACTAGCACAGGGCACTCAAGGCCTCATCCAACCTGGCCTTGAACACCTCCAGGGAGGTTGTGGAGCACAGAATCACCCAATGTGATCTTTGATCACATTCTGTGCTCCACAACCTCCCTGGGCAACCTGTGCCAGTGTCTCACCACCCTCACTGCAAACAACTTCCTCCTAACATCCACTTTCAATCTCCCCTCTGCCACTTCAAACCCATTCCCCTTGTCCTGTCATTCCAAGCCCTTGTCAATAGTCCCTCCCCAGCCTTCCTAGAGCCCCCTTCAGATCCTGGAAGGCCACTCCAAGCTCTCCTGGAAGCCTTCTCCTCTCCAGGCTGCAGAGCCCCAACTCTCTCAGCCTGTCCTCACAGCAGAGCTGCTGCAGCCCTCTCAGCATCTTGGTGGCCTCCTCTGCACTGGCTCCAACACTTCCATGTCCTTCCTGTGCTGGGGGCTCCAGAACTGCACCCAGGACTGCAGGTGGGGTCTGAGGAGAGCAGAGCCAAGGGGCACAATCCCCTCCCTTGCCCTGTTGCCCACACTGCTCTTGCTGCAGCCCAGCACACAGTTGCTGTCTGGGCTGCACTCACACTGCAGCCTCAGGTTGAGCTTTTCATCACCCCACACCCCTAGGGCCTGTTCCTCAGGGCTGTTCTCAGCCATTCCCCACCCACCCTGAGCTGTGCTTGGCATTGTGCCTACCCAGGTGCAGAACCTTACACTTGGCCTTGTTGAATGTCCTGAGGTTGTCCTGGGCACAGCTCTGCAGCCTGTCCAGGTCCCTCTGGATGGATCCCTGCCCTCTAGCAAGTGACTGTGCCACACAGCTTGGTGCCATCTGCACACTTGCCCATGGCACTGACAAAGATGTTATCATAAAGTCTGCTGTGGTACTCTCCTGTACCTGCTCCAGTCCTCTGATCATGTGCACTCCTCTGTGCCCAGGCCCATCAAAAAAATCCATCAGCAGTGAGGCTAAGGCTTGTCAAGGCCTGGCATAGGCTGCCCAAGGCAGTGCTGGAGTCACAGAATCACAGAATGAAGCAGATTGGAAGAGACCTCTAAGATCACTGAGTCCAACCTATACTCTAACACCTTCTAATTAACCAACCCCTGGCACTAAGTGCCTCATGCAGCCTCCTCTTAAACACTTCCAGGGATGGGCACTCCACCACCTCCCCAGGCAGCTCCATCCCTGGTGGGGTGGTGGGAGTGGATTTCAAAGCCCTGTAGATGTGGTGCTGAGGGCCATGGCTTAGTGGTGAGCTGGCAGTGCTGCCTTAATGATCTGAGAGGTCTTTTCCAACCCAAATGCTTTTGTGACTCTGTTCTGTGACTCCAACACACACAGAAGTGCCATGGCTGGTGGGGTCACGAGTGTGCCCCTCTGCACCTTAGGACAGATGCTTTATTGATGGGGCACCACATCAATCCAGAGCATCACCAAGCCCCTGCCAGCTAATGCCAACCTAAGGGTGGCTGAGAAAGGGCAAACCCAGGCTGGTTTGGGTTGGAAGTGACCTTTAAAGCTCATCCAGTCCAACTCCCCTGCAGCCAGCAGGGACATCTGCAACTGGAGCAGGTTGCTCAGAGCCCCAAACAACCTGACCTAGAACGGTTCCAAGGATGGGGCAGCTCCCACCAATCTGGGCCAGGCTCTCCTCACTCTCAGTATAAAAACTTCCTCTCTAGCTCACATTCCTGTTGAAAACCAACCCAAACCATGTGTGGCAGCTGCCCAGGACCCTGCAGCCCAAGTGTCCTGCATACTCACTTTGTCTCCTTTGGGTCCCACCAGTCCACGTCTTCCAGGACAGCCCTGAAAGGCAAAGCAGAAGAGCTGTGTCACCTCACATGGGGACCTCCTGCAATCATAGAATCATAGAATGGGAAGGTTGGAAGGGACCTCAAGGATCAGCCAGTTCCAACCCTCTGTCATAGGCAGGGACACCTCCCACTAGCACAGGTCACTCAAGGCCTCATCCAACCTGGCCTTGAACACCTCCAGGCAGGGAGCAGCCACAACCTCCCTGGGCAACCTGTGCCAGTGTCTCACCACCCTCACTGTAAAGAACTTCCTCCTAACATCCAGTCTAAATCTCCCCTCTGACACTTCAAACCCATTGCCCCTTGTCCTGTCGTTGCAGGACCTTGTAAATAATCCTTCCCCAGCCTTCCTGTAGCCCCCTTCAGATACTGGAAGGCTACTATCAGGTCCCCTCGAAGCCTTCTCTTCTCCAGGCTGCACAGCCCCAACTCTCTCAGCCTGTCCTCACAGCAGAGCTGCTGCAGCCCTCTGAGCATCTTTGTGGCCCTCCTCTGGTCCCACTCCAACACTTCCATGTCCTTCCTGTGCTGAGGGTTCCAGAACCTCCAATGAGGAATGATCTCAGAGTGGCTGAGGGACCAGTGCCATGGGCAGGGCCATCCTGCCCCAGGGCAGCAGGAACTGAAATGGCTGATTCAGAGTAAACCAGCAGCACCAAGTCCTCCAGGGAACACCCCAAACTCTGGTGGGGTGGTAAGTGCACCCTTGTGTGACACTGCTCCTTCCCTCCTGCCTTGGCAGCACCTCAAACTCCTCATGCTGGGATGGAGTTTCTCCTTGTGCTCCCACCCAGGATACTCACAATCAGGGGAAAAAGAAACATCTGAGTGCTCTCCACAGGAGGGAAAAGCCATTCCCTGCTGGTTGGGTCCCATCCTGCTGGCTGGCAGCAGGGCAGGCAAACCCTGCCACGTTTCCTCTGCTCCCAGGACATTTTTTACTCCCTCAGCATCAGTTCCTTTTGCCATTTCCTTCTATTTTTGTAGGCCAAAGGAAGTGAGGTGGCTCAGGGGGCAGCTAGCAGCACTCAACTGAACTGCTGCCCTCCACAAGCCTGGCTCATCAATGATGAATTTAGTGCCAGGTCCCTCAAATGCAGCAACAGAAGCAGCAGTGTGTGGAGAGCAGAGGAAGCAGAAAAAGGTTGGGTTAGAGAATGGTTGCACTTGATGATCTGAAAGCTCTTTTCCAACCATAGTGACTCTGTGATTCTAACCTCCCAGGGCAGCCCAGATGGTCATAGAATCACAGAATGGTCTGGGTTGGAAGGTACCTCTGAGATCATTGAGCCCAACCTATCTCCTAACCCTTTTAAATAACTCACTCATGGCACCAAGTGCCTCATGCAGCCTCCTCTTAATCACCTCCAGGGATGGGGACTCCACCACCTCCCCAGGCAGCCCATCCCAATGCCAATCTCTCTTGCTGGGAAGAACTTCTGCCTGACATCCAGCCTGAACCTGCCCTGGCACAGCTTGAGGCTCTCTCTTCTCTCCTCTCCCCTTTCCTCTGTCCTCTCTCCTCTCCTCTCCCCTTTCCTATCTCCTCTCTCCTCCCCTCCCCTCTCTCCTCTGTCTTCTATGTCCTCCCCAGGCAGCCCATCCCAATGCCAATCTCTCTTGCTGGGAAGAACTGCCTGACATTCAGCCTGAACTTGCCCTGGCAGAGTTTGAGAGCTCATCCAGCCCAACCCCTCTGCACTTAGCAGGGACATCCTCCACTAGCTCAGGTTGCCCAGAGCCTTGTTGAGCCTCAGCTTGAACATCTCCCAAGGATGAGGCCTCAACCACCTTCCTGGGCAACTTCCAGTGTTCCACTACCCCCATGGTAAAGAACTTGTTAAGTACTTGTTCTTGCACAAGGGGGAGGAGAAGGTGACCATGGTCACTAGTGGCAGTGGGTGAATGAAGTGCAGCTATCCAGAGGGATGCAGGTGCCAGGAAATGAAGTGAGGGTGTTGATTGGCTTGAGGATAGAGAGGCTCTGCAGAGAGATCTGACCAGGCTGCACCCATGTGCTAAGGCCAAGTGTGTGAGGCTCAACAAGGCCAAATTCTGGGTCCTGCACTCGGGTCACACCAATCCCACAAATGCTCCAAGCCTGGGACAGAGTGGCTGGAAGCTGCTCAGCAGGTGGATTGGTTTGGCTGAACCACCTGGGCTGCAGCAAGAGCAGTGTGGGCAGCAGGGCAAGGGAGGGGATTGTGCCCCTTGGCTCTGCTCTCCTCAGACCCCACCTGCAGTCCTG
>VWZE01013670.1:0-29785 GCA_013396675.1 Eubucco bourcierii
ACCTTACCATTCTATGATTCTATGATTCTATGTGGCTCATTAGGCTTTTGGTAGACTTTGCATAACTCTAGGAAATTGTCAGATTCTTACTCTTCACAACTAACTGTAATTTATATTAGTTGTATCTATCTGCATTAGTCTCTTTTTTTTCCTCCCCCCAAAAAGTGAGGATTGAAGATGGAAGTCTCTGATGTGTAAGTTAATGAAGTTTAGTAGAATATACTGAGATATTAATGCCATAGATTCATTTTTCTCTGAGCATATGTCACAGCCTGCGTGAAATGGGAATAAGAGACTTAAAGAAATATTTGATTTGTTTTGTTTTTGTCCTGCTGTCATCCTGTTAGTATATGCAGTTCAATTCCTTCTTGAAGTTTTTCTCTACTCTCCATTTAGCTACCTCCCAAGAGTAGGTTAAGTGTATAATAACAGACAATGAAGACAAAGCATTAAAAGGAATAAAACAGCAATAAAAGGGAAGGAAATAACATATCAAGGAATGGTTAAGTGTATAATAATAGACAATGAACACAAAGCATTAAAAGGGATAGAACAGCAATAAAAGGAATGGAAATAACATATCAAGCAACCCCTCTCTTCACACACAAATGCACAAACGCACACAATCTACAATGAAAACCTTGGTTTATCCTTACAAGTAAACCCCCCTTGAACCTTCTGGGACAATTTCCTGGATGAATATCTGCATATATTTTCCCTCTGCACTTTGTTAAAATATAATCAAAATAACCATTATTTTGATTTAAGTAACTCACAAAAGCTGTTTATTGTTTAATATTGTGTCACCGCTAATTTTATCCTTCCATTAACTTTCTGCCATATGGTTATATGAGAGAAATATTTGTATGAAGTCGTCTTCTTAAAATTCATTTCATTTTCCTAGCTGAAACAGACCATCTGCATGAACACGTTGACAAAATGAAAGGAAAACTCCACATATTTAATTTTATAATTCAGAATTATTCATATGATTAAGCTTTGTTGAGTTTAAATAACAAGTTGATTTGACATGCCCCTAATCAATTTGCATAATTCTTATCTCTGAGATACGTAACTGAGATACGGACTGCCTGACTGTAGATGGAATTAAGCATGGGAAGCCTTGCTGGAGGCAGGGAGGGAGGGAGAGGGGCCTCTACTCTTTCTCATTGCACAGGATTTATTCTTTCAAGGTGGGTGGTTGCCAGGAAACAGTAAATACAACTGAAGAAATGAATTTATTTGATGTGAATCCCACAAGCAGGGTAAGGCAGAAGAACTCTATGCAGTGACTAAGCTGAGGATCAGTTCAAGAAGTCCTCATTTGTTCGGGCGATTACTGAGGAAGCTACGTCAAATAATTTAGAACCATAGAATCAGTCAGTGTTGGAAGGGACCACAAGGATCATCCAGTTCCAACCCTCCTGCCATGGCCAGCGACACCCTACCCTAGATCAGGCTGGCCAGAGCCTCATCCAGCCTGGCCTTAAATGCCTCCAGGGATGGGGCCTCAACCACCTCCCTGGGCAACCCATTCCAGGCTCTCACCACTCTCACGCTGAAGAACTTCCTGCTCACCTCCAGTGTGAATCTCCCCACCTCCAGCTTTGCTCCATTCCCCCTGCTTCTGTCACTCCCTGGTAACCTAAAAAAACCCTCCCCAGCTTTTTTTGTAGGCCCCTTTCAGATACTGGAAGGTCACAATAAGGTCACCTGGGAGCCTCCTCTTCTCCAGACTGAACAGCCCCAACTCTTTCAATTTGTCCTCGTAGCAGAGGTTCTCCAGTCCTCTGCTCATCCTCGTGACCCTTCTCTGGAGATGCTCCATCATGTCCACACCCCTCTTATAATAGGGGCTCCAGATCCGGATGCAGTACTCCAGGTGGGATCTCACCAGAGCAGAGCAGAGGGGGAGAATCACCTCCCTTGACCTGCTGGCTACACTTCTCCTGGTTATTTTCATATCCTTTCCTACCTTCATTCTGTCCATCACACAAAAAAAGAGGAAGATAGGTGTAGCACTGACAGACCACTGCACTTTGAGGGTAGCTTTTCTGGGGTGGTTCCAAAAAGAACCTCTGTTGTTCTTACATGCTGGTGTTAACCCTGGCGGAGAAGGAGCTACCAGGTGGTACTGGTCAGGTACCAGGGTGTCCTCATAGGCCAGGCTTCACTCTCACCTCTCTGACTCCACTCTTTCCTACACTGTTTTTACCTCCTCTCTTTTTTTCTTCCTCCTCCTCTCCTGCTAAAACTGTGGAATTAACCTCAGATTTGTTTTCAGCTCTGATTACACAACATTCATTTCCCATGCATATCTTTCATCCAAACTGAAATCTGCTGGTTGCAAAGCCCATATCCTTCTCAGTTGGGCTTTTTGGGGAGTTTTTTTGTTTGTTTATTTTCATTTTTTTTAGTCTGGTACAATCAGGCTCTATTCTTGTTTGTTTCTGCACATGATCACTGCAATAAACTTAACTAATAACAGTACGCACAAATTATCCATGATTAACTGTTTCTGCAGTGAGTTTATCAGTTCTCTGGGACACACCCCTCCCACAACAAGTCTAATCTGTCAGGAATAGTAAATCATTGAAGTGATTCAGAAATGTTAAAGCAGAATCACAGAATGTCAGGGGCTGGAAGGGACCTCCAAAGCTTATCCATCTCTGCCAGAGCAGGATCACCTGGACAGGAACATGTCCAGGCAGGTTTTGAATATCTCCAGAGAGGGAGACTCCACAACCTCCTTGGGCAGCCTGTTCCAGTGTTCTGGCACCCTCACAGGGAAAAAATTCCTCTTCACATTTACATGAAACTTCCTATGCCTCAAAGCAGAAAGACTTCAGCAAAGGAAGCTGAAATCTGCAGTTCTCTATCAACTACAATATTTTTATGCAAAATATTTTTCAAAACACATTTAATTGACACATTCTGCTACAAAACTTGCAAGTATTCTGCATATGTACAAATATGGACAACTAAATTGGAAGTGTGCTGGAGGAAGAATTAGTGCAATAAATTTGACTGTAAAAACAGTGAAAAGATACATCATTTAAGACTAGATTCAAAACTATCCCACCTATTTATTAATTTGTGAAGACGATGGCTGCTGAGAAATTCTTGTTTCATAGCTCATCCTTCTGATCTATCTTTGTTACAATGTTTTATTCTAGAAAAGCTGTTTTGAGATGTGTAAAGGGATATGTCTACCTAAGCAGTTAAAGTCACAACTCCTGCTGCTCCCAGATTTGTCATATTTTATTCATAGACTCTCCAAATTTGAGTTAATAACTCTGATCTTGGTAGGAGTAATATCCTTTATCTATTAAAGATGTACCTGCAATTTATACAGCTTTGAGAACAGTGGGATCTTCTTGAGTTTGAATCACTGAATCTCAGAAACACAAGGTTTAAGGACTAGTAAAAATTTCTCCATGTAAGAAGGAAGTTATACTACACCTGTAAACCCCCAGTTTTTTTCAGAGACATTGGAAATTAAAAAATGTAAATTTATTTTGCACTGTATAAACATCTACATCAGCTTTAACATTAATGCCTGCCCTCTTTTACAGAACATATTTTTGCAGAGCTTAATACTTGGAAAGAAAGATTAAAAATTAAAAACTAGTCAGTACTTATGCAATCCTGGCCCACAAGAATCACAGAATCACAGAATGTCAGGGGTTGGAAGGGATCTTGAAAGCTCATCCAGTCCAACACCCCTGCCAGAGCAGGATCACCTAAACCAGATCACTCAGGAACACATCCAGGAAGGTTGTGAATATTTCCAGAGAGGGAGACTTCACAACCCCTCTGGGCTGCCTGTCCCAGTGTTATGTCACTCTTACAGTGCAAAAAAATTCTCCCTCATGTTTCCATGGATCTTCCTATGCCTCAGCTTCCACCCACTGCCCCTTGCCCTGGCATTGGGCATCACTGAGCAGAGCCTGGCTCCAGCCTCTTGGCAGTCACCCTTCACATCTTTATAAACACAAATGAGGTCACACCTCAGGCTCCTCTTTTGCAAGCTAAAGAGCTCCAACTCCACCAGGTTCTCCCTGTTCTATTCCCTTAATCGCCTTTGTGCCTCTGCACTGGACTCTCTCAAGCAACTCTATGTCCTTCTTGAACTGAGGACAAAAAAAGCCTGGGGAAAAAAATTCTAGGGGAAAAAAAAATAGGGGGAAAAGCATAACTTCTCATGGAGTCTAGATAAGAACTGAGAGGATGATTTTGGTGGCTCATGTTGCTGAAAAAGAAACAATTTCCTGGAAGTGACACTTGCTTTCCTGCCATGAGAGTATGTACAATGGAAATCTGACCTACACTTATGCTGAGCAATGTGGACGTTCACCAAAGCAGAGAAGTCACAGTTGTATGACCTACCCCAAATGACTTTCATCATGTCCAGCACATATACTGTCAGGAGCATGTTGATGAGAAATCAAAATTTCTTGAATTGCAGTCCCACATTGCTTTTCTGAAATCCCCTTCTTCCTAAGTGCTTACAATGTTTACAGTAACATTTACACAGGGAATTACTCTGAAGGTAAGTCACAATTCAAGTTTAACAATTTCAGAATATATTGCTTTTTCCAAAGGACCAGTGTGAGTAACTCTCACATCTTATTATGTAAGAATATTTGCTGATCTTACTAATTTGTTACTGGTTGAAGGTATGATGAGCTTTTAGGAAACCATGTGCTCTACAAATATCAGACTTTAGCCAAGTACTAATTATAGAGTCTAAGAATCATAGAATGGTCTAGTTGGGAAGGGACCTGAGAGATCGTCTACTCCAACCTGCCCACCATGGGCAGGGACACCTCTAAACTAGATTTATCTGCTCAAGGCCTCAAACAACCTAGCCTTAAACATTCTCAAGGAGGAGGTATCCACAATCTTCCTGGGCAGCCTATTCCAGAGTCTCACCACCTTCATACTGCAGAACTTCTCCCTAAATCCAGTCTAAACCTACTCTCCCTCAGCTTAAACCCATTCCTTCTGTTCCATTGCTAGACACACTTTTGAAAAGCCTCTCTCCAACCTTCCTGTAGGATCCCTTCAGGTAGTGGGAAGCAGATGTAAGGTCCTCCCCAGAATCTTCTCTTCTCTAGGCTGTACAACTCCAACTCCTTCAACCTATCCTCATAGTAGAGGTCTTCTAGCCCTTGGATCATCTTTGTGGTCCCCCTCTGGACTCAATCCAACAGCTCTGTGTTCTTCTCATGATGGGGAAACCAGAAATGGATGCAGTATTCAAGGTGGGGTCTCACATGAGGGAAAGAAACCCATCTCTTGACCTCCTGGCCACACTCCTCTTGATGTAGCCTAGGATACAATTTGCCTTCTGGGTTGCATGAGCACACTGTCAGCTCTTGGTGAGCTTCTTATCAATCCACACAACCAACTCTATTTCTTCAGAGTTAATTCATACTATATCCATACTATATTTGTTTTAAACACATACGTAGCTTCCAATGCATACTCAATAGATAAAACTATTCTTTATACTATACAATCAATCATGGAAAATTTGTTAAAGTTTCCTAATGTATAGACATAGTGACACAAAATAAATCTTTATGGTGTTTTGTTATTATTATTGTTGCTTTTGTAGTTCTTAATGTTATAAGATATAACTCTGAATTAAATAAACCCATTCAGTAAGCTACCTGTTAAGTGTATGCATATGTGTGCATACTCAAATATCCCTAGAATGATGAACACAAACACTTGAAATGAATGCTTGCCTGGTTTTGGTATCATTGATCTGTCCATCTCTTTGTTGTTATGTTCATTGTGCTTTTCATAGAATCACAGAATGGTAAGGGTGGAAGGGACCTCAAGGATCAGCTAGTTCCAACCCCCTGCCATAGGCAGGGACACCTCCCACTAGTACAGATTACTCCAGGCCTCGTCCAACCTGGCCTTGAACACCTCCAGGGAGGGAGCACCCAGTATTTTCAGAATACCACTCATAGTTTATTTCACTTTTTACTCAGTTTTTAATCTTTAAACATGAAAGCACTTTAACAAAAGAGGTCAGAGTTATTACTTACATTTAGTTGGGAGGTAAAATGAGGCAAAAGAAGATAAACAGGTCTATAAATGATCATACAATGTCAAGCATGGTATTTGCCATGCCAGAGGTTCACTTTTTAGTTCCTCTGTGCATTACAAGATCTTGCCCAAGCTCAGTAGGTTTTCTAGACTGTCCAGTAATGTAATTTCTTTAAAAAAAATATATTTAGGACAAGAATCATGCAGAAAATTCTGGTGTGAGCAAATTCCATGGGATTTTTACTGTCAACTCTGATATCTTTTGGTTTATTTTGGTTTTGTTTTGGTTTTTGTTTGTTTGGTTTTGTTGGGGTTTTTTTCGTTTCTTTGCATGTTTGGTTTTTGGGGTTTGTTTGTATTTTTCTTTGTTGTTGTTTATTTTTTTAGGAGTACATCTATAATGCCCAGATGTCTTCCAAAACCAATGCTTAATAGTTATTTAAAACAGCAGTAGTGTTTCCTTCCAAGGAAAATCCTTCATCTGCCTTTGTGTTTCCTTGTTTATTCAGTGGGCTCCATGATGGTCAAAGAGTCAGGCTTTAGGCAGTCAGAGTTCAATGCATTCCCTGATTCTACAGAAACTACAGACCAGTCAGCCTCACCTCTGTGCCTGGCAAGATCATGGAGCAGATCCTGCTGAA
This sequence comes from Eubucco bourcierii, assembly GCA_013396675.1. Lineage (NCBI taxonomy): Eukaryota > Metazoa > Chordata > Aves > Piciformes > Ramphastidae > Eubucco > Eubucco bourcierii. The sequence continues at coordinate 6,708 of VWZE01013670.1, forward strand.
AGTCCTGCTAAGGCAAATGGAAAACAAAGCAGAGGTGATTGGTGGGAACCAGCATGGCTTCACCAAGGGCAGATCTTGCCTGACTAATTTAGTGGCTTTTTATGATGAAGTCACAGCGACAGTGGACAAGGGAAGGGCAGCTGATGTCATCTACCTGGACCTGAGTAAGGCATTTGACTCTGTCCCACATGACATCCTGGTCACCAAACTGGAAAAACATGGACTTGATGGGTGAAGCACTGCTGGATAAGGAATTGGCTGGATGGTGGCACACAGAAAGTGGTGATCAACGGCACAATGTCCACCTGGAGACCAGTGACAAGTGGTGTCCCTCAGGGGTCAGTGCTGGGACCAGTGCTGTTTAACATCTTTGTCAGTGACATGGACAGAGGAATGGAGTGCACCCTCAGCAAGTTTGCAGATGACACCAAGCTGTGTGGCACAGTCGACTTGCTAGAGGGCAGGGATGCCATCCAGAGGGACCTGGACAGGCTGGAGAGGTGGGCCCAGGCCAACCTCATGAAATTCAATAAGGCCAAGTGTAAGGTCCTGCACCTGGGTAGGCACAATCCCAAGCACAAATACAGGCTGGGTGGTGAATGGCTGGAGAGCAGCCCTGAGGAAAAGGACCTTGGAGTCTGGGTTGATGAAAAGCTCAACATGAGCCTGCAGTGTGCACATGCAGCCCAGACAGCCAACCGAGTCCTAGGCTGCATCAAGAGAAGCGTGGCCAGCAGGGCAAGGGAGGTGATTCTGCCCCTTTACTCTGCTCTCGTCAGACCCCACCTGGAGTACTGTGTGCAGTTCTGGAACCCTCAGCACAGGAAGGACATGGAAGTGTTGGAGCGGGTCCAGAGGAGGGCCACAAAGATGATCAGAGGGCTGGAGCAGCTCTCCTATGAGGACAGGCTGAGGGAGTTGGGACTCTTCAGCCTGGAGAAGAGGAGGCTTCGAGGGGACCTGATAGTAGCCTTCCAGTATCTGAAGGGGGCCTACAGGAAGGCTGGGGAAGGATTACTTACAAGGTCCTGCAATGACAGGACAAGGGGCAATGGGTTTAAACTGGTAGAGGGGAGATTTAGACTGGATGTTAGGAGGAAATTCTTTACAGTGAGGGTGGTGAGGCACTGGAACAGGTTGCCCAGGGAGGTTGTGGCTGCTCCCTCCCTGGATGTGTTCAAGGCCAGATTGGATGAGGCCTTGAGTAACCTGTACTAGTGGGAGGTGTCCCTGCCTATGGCAGGGGGTTGGAACTAGCTGATCCTTGAGGTCCCTTCCAACCTTACCATTCTATGATTCTATGATTCTTCATATTGCTCTTTTACAAGCATTTCTCACCAGAACAAGGTTGCACACTCTCTTGCTCATTTCCTTGCCTCTGCAACATAGGAAATGCAGTGTCACAGCTGTGCAAAATAATTTCATCAGTCTGCCTGCAGTGGCAAAGCCTGGATAGATGTGACTTTAATAATCCAGAGATGTGAGTGCTGAAGCGAAGCAGACGTAGTACAGCAGAAATGCATTGCAGGGAATGAGAAGGAGAAGGGGACAGGGATCCTCATTTATTCTGGCACTTTTTTCTAGCTGCTAATCCCAAAGATACCAAAGTCAATAGCATTCTTACTCTGTTCGAGACAGAAATGTATTAGCTGCTTCCCTAAACAATTCACTTAGATCCAGGATGATTCTTTCCTATACTTATTACCATTTATAATCACATCACTGCTAAGCTATATGTTAGGAAGAAGTTCTTTACAGTGAGGGTGGTGAGACACTGGCACAGGTTGCCCAGGGAGGCTGTGGTTGCTCCCTCTCTGGAGGTGTTTAAGGCCATGTTGGATGAGGCCTTGAGTGACCTGTACTAGTGGGAGGTGTCCCTGCCTGTGGTGGGAGGAGGGGGGTGGAACTAGGTGATCTTTGAGGTTCCTTCCAACCTAAACCATTCTATATCTATTTAAGCAGCTAAATAACACAGGATACTTGATGGTGGCAGTTTTGTTTACTTGCAGTATAAAGAAAGGTTTCCTTTGTAAAATTTAAAACCCCCCAAAAAACATATTTGCATTTGTGTTATTAAAAATATGTATTATTTCAAAATAAGATTTGAGAAATAAAGATACTTCTGTTTGAAAGGATATTTCTGTATTAGATATATTTATACATCAAAATATATATATCAAAGATACTGATAGAAAAGCCAGATCATGTCACTCTCCACTGAAATTTGGAATGAATACCAAAGGTTTCTGAGAGCATATGCTGACCTTGCATATTACTTTTACTTTTTGCAATATAAGGTATAATCCATGGCTGTAGCAGGGTTCTAAATCAATTTAAATTACAGCCTGATTTTATTTATCAAACAATAATAATTTTTAAAAATAAAAAATAAAAAACAAACAAGATTAAAAAAAAACCTAAAACAAAATAGAAAACCTCTCAACTTTTTTTTTTTTTTTTTTGGTCTCAACTGATCCATTTCTGTCTCAATAATGAGGGACAGGAACCTACAGCAATTTCATTATTTTCAATATCGATAGGCAATTAAGAAGTGCAATTTGGTTCTTTTAAATGAACATTTGACACAAAATGACAGAAGAAAATAACAGCTCTCTGAACCAAACATAAATAGGTAGAAAAATATGCTTCCATATATTTCAAAACATCTAAAAGCAGCTGTAACCATGCAGTCCTAGCTTTCCAGAAACATACCTAGTAAGCAAACCAGGGTTTATTTATGACCAGCTTTCCTCTTTATTATGGACTTAAACTGCTTCTGGTACTGTAGTGTGCAATAAACACAGAAAAAGCATAAACCAGCAAGGCTACTGGAAATAATACCTTTTTCTTTTGAACTCTGCAGAGAATTTATTCTGCAGGCTGCCTTTTTGAAGTGTTGTATTACCAGCCTGACATGATGTATGTCCAGTTCTTGACCTCACTGGCATAATTCCTATTGAAACTGCTATTAGAAAAACCCAAATAAAAAACATGCTGATGCAAATCACACAAATAATATTGCTACCATTGTTAATAATATGGTGTGATATAAGGAATACAATGACTTTTTGTTTTGCTTTGGTCTGATTTTCATCACTTGAGTTCAAAGGATCAGCTTGTGTGGTGGGTTGTTTCAAGCCACCAGCTAATCGCTCACACAGCTGCCCACTCAGTCTTCTCCCATGGTGGGATGGAGGACAGAACAGAATGACAAAAGGCAAGAAAAGTTGTGAGCTGGGATTTATTCAGTTCAATGAGTGAAAGAGGAAAAAACATAAGCAGTGCAAACTGAAAAAGCCAAAAGTAGCCAGTAACAACCATCAGCACTGAAGTTGCAGCAAGAAAAGTAGTGAGCAACAGATCAGTCTCATTATCTGGAGGCTTTCAAAACCTGCTTGAACGCATTCCTGTGTGGACTACCCCAGGTGAACCTGCTTTTGGCAGGGAGATTGGACTCAATGATCTCTGGAGATCCCTTCCAACCTCTAGCATCTGTGATTCTGTGATTCTGTGGTCAGGTGAAGCAGCTAGTAAGTCAGCATTGGCACCAGCAACAAAAAGCAAGAACTTCCCAAGTCATAGCTAAGGAGATATACCAACTATAAACTCAGTATAGCATATTTTGATAAGGTCTATCATTATCTTGAATTCCTCATGTCCCACTCAGGACACCATAAAGAACCGTGGCAGGTTGACTGCAACCAGTAACCAAGCACCCACACAACTGCTCACTTATTCCCCACTTTGGCAAGACGAGAGAGAACAGGAAGGAAACACAGAATAGTTGTGGGCCTAGACAAGACAGTTTAGAAGGGAAGAGGGGAAAAAAACTTAACTAATGCAAAGGAAGTCACTCATCACCTCCCATAAGCAAACCAATACTCAGTTAATTCTGAGCAAAAGACATCTTGGAAGCCAAAATGAAAGTCTCAACCTCAATTTTTGTTGTTGAGTGTGATGTTATGTGGCATTAAAAGTCCCTTCAATCAGTCTGGATCGGCTGTTCAGGCTGTGTCCCTTCGCAGCTTACCCACTCCCATCCTGCCTAGTTGTTTGAAGGGAAGGGGACAGAGTAGGAAAACAAGAAAACCTTGATGCTGTACAAGCACAGCTCAGTGAGAGCCAAAACATTTTAGCCACAAATCCAAAACACTGCACTATATGGGTTGAAAAAATTTAATCCCATCCCAGAGCAAATACAACTTGCTACAGGTGACACTTAATCATTTATACTGTAAAAGTAGAGGGGGAAATGTAATTAGCAAAAGGAGACCATTACATATACAATAGACTTTGTAGGCAGAAAACAAGATCTTTCTAGCTCCTGGGCAAGTCCCAGGATGTTTTTGGACAAACCTGTAGTCTCCATCACCTGCAACGGAGGAGGCCACTTGCAGAAGTACTTCCCCATATGGCAGGTGCTTGGATAACTGCAGCATTAGTTAATCAGATCACATTCCCATACTCCTACATAAATATCTGACTCAATACAGAGGCTGGATTCTGGGCTGTCTTGAACTGGAGAGAATTAAACTAGCTCATTGAAATGGGAAATGTAGTGTTAACGTCACCCAGCTTTATGTGCCATCTTAAAGCTAACCTATCAACGACCCCCATGTCATCACTGCAGGGTATAATCTATTTCCTTAGGGAATTCAGCCAGCTACTTTACAGAGATATCTTAGGATGAGATGAATCATCCACTTTAAGTACTTACTGCTCTTCAGGTATTGATGTAGTTGTCTAAGTGCTAAAATGCAGTATCAGAAAGAGAAACTGTGAATATAACTAATTGAAGAACTGTCTTGAAACAACAGTACAGGTCCAAACTTAGCAAATCTGCTCAGTGTAGTCATAGTTCATAACCAGTTAGGGTTTATATGCTCCTATTGACTGACTTCAATCCTTGTCCTCCTTAAAAAGGAAATAAACCCCAAACAACAACAAAACCAAGCCAAAGTCATGGTCAAGAAAGATGTACAAATGCAAAATCAGACTTTTCCAAGTGTGAAGTAAATTTTGGCTGCCATTATCTATTATTTACAAGTGATTTTGCAACACTAACAAAACATAAAGCAATCCTTAACATAAAGTCAATTTACTTCAAACAAGCTAAATTAGAGACTGTACACAATGAACTGTTATCAGAACCAGGTGGAAAAGAATTATTCTAGGTTTATTATTCAAGACATAATCACAGAATCTCAGAAACATTCCAGTTGGAAAAGACCCTCAGGATCATTGAGTCCAACCGTTATCCCTACTCTACAAAGTTCACTCTTCAACTATACCCTCAACCAGCACATCCAAACAACCTTTAAACACATCCAGGGTTGGTGACTCCACCACCTCCCTGGGCAGTCCATTCCAAAGCCTGATCACTCTTGCTGTGAAAAAATGTTTCTTAATGTCCAGTCTAAAGTTACCCAGTGGCAGCTTGAGGCCATTCCCTCTTGTTCTATCACTATTTACCTGTTAGAAGAGACCAGCAGCAGACTCCCCACAACATTCCTTCGGATAGTTGTAGACAGTCATGAAGTCTCCCCTCAGCCTCCTCTTCTTCAAACTGAACAGCCCAAGCTCCAGTTGATCTTCATAAGGTTTATTCTCCAGGCCCTTTCCCCACATCCTTCTTGCAATGAGATACTCAAAACTGAACACAATACTCAAGGTGTGGTCTCACCAGAGCCGAGTTCAAGGGGACAATCACCTCCTTACTCCTGCTGGACACAGCATTTCTAATACAAGCCAGGATACCATTGGCTTTCTTGGTCACCTGAGTACACTGCTGGCTCATATGGAGTTGTCAATTACAACCCCCAGGTCCCCTTCTGCCAGAGAGCTTTCCAGCCACACTTCCCCAAGCCTGTTGCTTGGGGTTGTTGTGGTCCAGGTGCAGGACCTGGCATTTGGCCTTACTGAAGCTCATAATGTTTCTAAACATTCAGCTAACACTATTAAAAAAGGAGTTAACTCATTTTGCTCAGGTTCCATGAAGAAACTGGTAACAACAACAAAGTATTCTGATGGAGTATTTTCAGCAGATGCCTTTGCTCCAAACTGTCCAGTGCATTTACTGCCACTAATTAGTATGCTGCAGTGCCATCAGAATAATAATTAACTTAGGCCAAAATCAAGCAAGTTTGGCAAATAAAATCACTGCCTATGACAACCCTATATGCTGCAGTCATTAAAGATGGGCAGGCAAACAGAATTATGGATGTTTCATTCACTTAAGGAATGCATACCTGCATAAGCCTGCTGAAGAAAGCCATTCAGGCACATAAATGAAACAGACTGTTCCTTCCTCAGGCTTGGAGGACGACTGTTTCTTTCACTCATTAAACCCTTCTTCTCTTTGGAGCTGCTCTAAAGATCACATGGTTGTACAAATAATATGAACTATCCTAAAGGCTCTATCATACTGTTAGGACAAAAGACTATGAGAAGTTTAGGAATACCAACTCAGTGATCACTCTTCATAACCAGGGGCAGCTTTTACTTGGTTCCAATCTCCTTTCTTAATTTGAATTAGTACAGAAATTCACATATTAATATGCATTCAGAATATTCTGGCCCTTGCACCTAGGCTGAAAGGAAGCATAAATGTCATCTGCCTTTACAACACAGAGGACTACCTATCTGTAAGCTGTAAGCAACCATGTCTGCTCTGCTCTTTATTTTAGTCTATATCTTGATAATCCAAATTGGAAATTCCAATGGAAATGACAGATATGGACAAGATTTCTTCTATCAGTTCTTTTTTTTTTTTTTTTCACATTAACAATTTAAAAGTACTTCTTGATGATTAGTTTGGATTAAGGTTTGTTTTTTTTTTCTGTTTTGTTTTGTTTTTTTTCTGGTAGCTTCTTGGTTTTGAAGAAAATGAACAATTTCTCTCTGCAAATATAGCTAATAAAACAGCATTAAAGAGGGAGTAACAAACTTTTCACAAATTAAAACTGAAAAATTTTCAGATGACAATGACAATACAGAGATGATTCACTGTTTTGTACAAGAGAAATGAATCACAGCATAGAACTAAGGGGGTTTTTTTGTGTGTTTTTTTTTTTTTCTTAAGTGAGAGATTGTTCATAGTCTGTTTTCAATTATAACCCCATAAGTTTTATTTTCATTTTTGGAATTACTTGGGGGAGGGAGCAAATATCCATTAAAAGATGCAGTGAAGAAATTAACAAGTTATGGTTTCATCAATATGTACTGCTGTAAATGCCTAACCCTGAAAAAAATTTTCTCACTGAAGAGAAAATGAGGAAAATAGGTAAAATATAACTTGTACTGTTCCTGTAATATTTTCCACAGTTGTTCCAGAAGTGTTACCTGGTCTGTGAAGAGCTGCAAAAGTCACAGGCAAATTGTAAATGGTCTAGTAAATCCCAAACCTTTCATTTCACAGACTATCAATTGTCAAATGTGTGGGCTGCAGTATAAGCTTTACAAGGCAATCATTCCATTGCAGAGTTTGCTTTTTTTTTTTTTTCTGCCCTGAAATGTGACATTATCACCTGTCTCCCTGTTTCTTCTTTGGGTAACTTGTATGAAAACTCAAAGCCTTTGCCGTAATGTAAGCTTAATGAAAACAATTTCCTGTAAAGTGGTTAGTATTAAATCTAAAATGAATGGTTCTCTTCTGTCCAAATATGCAAATGATATTTTTAATAATGACTGTAAAAGATAATAAAACACTTTAAAATAATGTGACTGAGAAACCACATGAGGCTTGTCACACTCCCAGAGAAGCTGTTCAGCAACTACAGTCCTCTCCATATCAATACTTACATTCTACTGTTTGTACTGTCTTTGAAGATATCACCCTTGAGGATCAACATATTTTCATGTAGTGCTGGCCCTCTTCTGAGAACAGGCTATACCACAATTCCTAAAACAGGCCTCCGCCCTATGTCAGCCCGAATCTTCCCTCAGTTGTTAGGTTGATGGTTGGATTTGATGACAGAATCACAGAACTTTAGAGGTTGGAAAGGACCTCCAAAGACGACTGAGTCCAACCTTGCTATCAAGGTAGGATCTCCTAGGGCAGTTGGGTTTTTAACGTCTCCAGAGAAGAACTACAACCCCCCTGGGCAGCCTGTTCCAATGCTCTGTCACCCTCACTCTAAAGGAGTTTCTCCTCACATTGAGATGAAACCCTCTGTGTTCCAGTTTGTAGCTTTTGCTCCTTGTCCTATTCCTGCTGACCACTGAAAAGAGATTGGCCCCATCCATTTGACACCCACCCCTCAGATATTTGTACATACTGATCTAATCTCATCTCAAGTCTTCTCCAGACTAAACAGACACAGGTCTCTCAGTCTCTCTTCATAGGGGAGATGCTCAAGTCCCCCAGCCATCCTTGTGGTTCTCCCCTGGACTCTTTCCAGCAGGTCCCTGTCTCTCTTGAACTGGGGAGCCCAAAATTTGACACAGAACTCTGATCTTAGAGGTCTTTTCCAACCAAAATGATTCTATGATTGGATGATTTGCCCAGAGAGGTTGTGGTTGCTCCCTCCCTGAAGGTGTTCAAGGTCAGGCTGGACGAGGCCTTGAGTAACCTGTACTAGTGGGAGGTGTCCCTGCCTATGGCAGGGGGTTGGAACTAGATGATCCTTGAGGTCCCTTCCAACCTTACCATTCTATTCTATGCAGATTTTCTCCATTTCACATCTCATCACTACTTCCTCCTTTGTTAATATGCTGAAATAAAAAAATCTCAGCATTCTGCAATAATTATCAATGCTTGCACTGTTTTTGATAAAGCAATATTATATATCTCTTGAAACACAAGTGATAGATTAGGATGAAAAAATGTATTGAGAAGATAACTTAGGTAAATAAAGATACAGAACGTTTTGGTAAGTTGAGGGATTTCTGTGAAAGGCCATTTTAGCTATTTAAAATGAGACTCCACTTTCAAAGTTGATCAGAAGGATGCTTTGTTCTGTAGATTACATATTTGTTCCATAAATTACATATCTGTGGGTTATCCCTATGAAACCTTCTTTAGTTCATGTGAGTTCTAGGAGTTTTCAGTGGTTACAAAACATTAAGGTTCTTGGGGAAACAGTCAGTCAGCGAAGTAAAGCATTTTTCCTAGCCATAATAATATGACAAATGAGCTACTCTTTAAAGTATTTCAACAGCTTCAGTTAACTGCAACAGGAGTTGAAAAGACACCCCATTGTCCAACCTGTATCTCTCAGGGACAGACATCAGCATGATTTATTACAAGAGTTTGATCTGAGCCTACAGCAAAGGAGCAGCAGTTTCTGATCACTAGGGAGAGCTGGGCTGGGATGACTAATGACTTGACTGAAGTTGATCTCTCTTACACAAAGCATCTGTCAGGACTCTGCTACAAGACACTTGCAAATCGCAGACTGTGACAAGTACAGAATGTTCTGTGCTTTCACTTCTAGTTTTTGCCTGGTTGAAGTTAGAACTAAGGTGATTTGTATTCAGTTGTCCTGGTTTGTACCATGTTACACCCTATTTTGCTTCAAGTATAGTTACAAATTCTCACCACAGCATAGCTGGATTAACTCCAGTTCTCTGATTTTGTTTATGTAAAGGAAGCAGGGGAGAGATCACTGGGAACAGACATATTGCACTTGTTTCGTGTTGCACATACTAAAGTTTTTTCCTCTACCATCTCTGCCCTGTAAACTGATTTCAGCATATCTCCTGAAGCCAAACTCTACCACAGAACTGACTTTATAGGCTGTGGTTAGGGTAAAAACGCACTATATGATGGCAGTCAAAAGTGTGTCCAGGTGGCAAAGAAAGCCAATGGAATCCTGCCTTGGATTAGAAGCAGTGTGGGCAGCAGGGACAGGGAGGTCATCATCCCTCTGTACTCAGCACTGGTGAGGACGCACCTTGAGTGTTGTGTTCAATTCTGGGCACTACACTATAACAAAGATACTGAGGTGCTGGAGCATGTCCAGAGAAGGGTAATGAGGTTCATGAAAGACCTGGAGCACCTGACCTATGAGGAGCATCTGAAGGAACTGGGGGCATTCAGTGTGGAGAAGAGGAGGCTGAGGGGAGACCTCAGTGCTCTCTACAACTACCTGAAGGGAGGTTGGAGCGAGGAGGGGGTAGCCTCTTCTTGGTGGCACATGACAGCACTAGAGGAAATGGTTACAAGCTGTACCATGGGAGATTTGAGATGAGTATAAGGAAATATTCTTTCCCTGAAATAGTTCTCAAACGTTGCAATGATCTGCCAAAGGCAGTGGTGGAGTCAACATCCCTGGCTGACTTCAAGTGGCTTCTGGACATGGTGCTTAGGGACGTGGTTTAGTGTTGACCCTTCAGTACTGTGTTGAAGTTTGGACTGGATGATCATCAAGGTCTCTTCCAACCAGATATATTCCGTGATTCTGTAATTTATTTAGATTCTCACGGAAAACTATCACCATTTTGACATTCACAGTTGCCAAATCCTCTGTGTTCCTCCATGTTTTTATCTACTCTTCTTTTCCTTTTAGCAACTTCCAAATGTGATAAAGTCTAATTATACATAGTAAGATACAAAGTATAGCACTATTACTTTACGATGTTTGTCAAAACTGCATGTAGAAAACTGTATGGGTTGCCAATATCAATGCACTTCCATTGCTGTCTCTGTGAATTTGGAACTAAATTTTGATAGTGATGTTTTCAGGGAGAATTAGGCGATGAAGTATCAAAATACAATTATTTATATGACTCCTTCAAGTGCTTTTAAATGAAAGAGCATGAGCAGGTCTATACTTTAGTTGATTAAAAGAGCTAGGTGATAGGTTGGACTCAATGATCTCAAAGGTCTTTTTCAACCTGGTTAATTGTGTGATTCTGTGACGTGCTTGGAGAAGAGGAGATTGAGGGATGACTTCATTCATGTTTATAAAGATGTAAAGGGTGAGTGCCAGGAGGATGGTGCCAGGCTCTGTGATGCCCAAAGGGAAATGGGTGGAAGCTGAAGCATGGGAAGTTCCATAGAAACATGAGGAAGAACTTTTTTCACTGTGAAGGTGACAGAACACTGGAATAGGCTGCCTAAGGGGGTTGTACAGTCTCCCTCTCTGGAGATATTCAAGGCTGGCCTGGATGTGTTCCTGTGTGATCTGGTCTAGGTGATCCTGCTCTGGCAGGGCAGTTGGACTGGATGATCCTTCGAGGTCCCTTCCACCCCTAACCTTCTGTATTCTGTGATCCTGTGATACTTCCGGTATTTTGCTCATAGGTTTTTTCCTGTTTAGTTGAATGAAAAACACTAGCAAGAGAATTAACAGGGCACTTCCATTTATCATTTGAAATGTGGTACATATTTTACAATGTGATTTATCATGTATTTTTAATGCTAAATGAGTGATAAATGTCTGCAATAATGTAGAGCGAATCATGCTGGATATCATATTCTCCAAGCAAGATATCAGGATCTTCTAAAAACTATCACAGAAACAAAACCAGATTACATTTCCTGAAAGAAGAGCTTTAGCCCAGAATCTGTATGAAAACGACATTTAATTTCTACTATCCTTACACTGGGAAGTAAAAAAGAGCCAGACAACTGAATACAAAAGAGTTCTGTATTATTGATGGATTTATAGACAAGTGTAAACAAGCCTGAGCCTGGCTGGATTAGAGAATACAGATCAGAATTCATTCAGAGTGGATGATAGCATCTTTACTCTTTCTGACTTTCTAAAGGATGAGAAAAGGTGACAATTGTCAGTACTTATGCAACACCTTGTTAAACATGAAATGTGCTCCACTTCCAGGAAGTGTCTTTTCATTTTAACCTCAAAATGTCACAATCTTTCTGTTTCCTGATCACCCTTTTTCCCAGTGAAGCTTGTTTGCAGTAGAAGAAATGAAGAGTTTTAGTCTGCAATGGAACGTGTCATAGGATCAACATTCTGACACTGATTTCAAAAGCTTAGTTCTTGCGTTCCTTTGACTGATTTTATAGTCATATATTATGTTCAGCAGGGATCTTTTGGCCATTAAGGATGAGACCACTGAAACTTAAAATACATATAGTTGCCAAAAAGTAAGCATATTTCTTGTCCAAGAAAGGTTTGGGTGGTTTTGTGCTTTAATTGGCACAGTGTTCACTCCAATTTCAAGAACTGCATCCTGATTTCAACTAAGACGTCGTATTAGTTTGAAACAATTGCCTAATTAACTTTCTTCCAGTTTAGCCAAGAGATGAACTTGGACACTGGGAAAAAACAAGGCTGACAGACAATAATGCTTTTTTAGAGGGTTCTTTTGTACTGTTTTCATCCCTAGTAATGAGATTAGCTTTCCTTCTGTTCAGTCTTTAGCACACAGGTTACATTGCAGCTAATTTTCTGCTCTGACAGATTGAAAGATTAAGAACTGCAAGAACTATGTCCTCATGGGTGATCCCAGAAGTTATTCTGCATAAGATCTTAATGGAAATAAGTAAAAATAATGGACCTTTCAGCAGCTGAAACGGCTTTTGTAGGTTTTTACCTACATTAAACAAATTCACAGTATATTATTCCATGTGAAAAAAAGGAGCACGTTGAAAGAATTTGCCTTTCTCCATCTCTCATGTGCAAGCTTTGAAATGAACATAGCCAAAAGAGAAGTAAATTTAGAAAGGAGGTTTGAATTTTTTTACTGCAAACCTAATTCAAATAGAGACATAGAAAAATCTAAGTGAAATATAGATAATAATTTTTGTACAATGGAGTCAAACTTTTTGCTCTACACTGCAAAATAGGCTGAGGTTGAGAACTACTGAAATCACTGCAGTTGCAGAGTTTTCTACCAGCTGGGAATATCTAACAGCTTTTATTAGACTGGCAATTTTAAAGCTTTCAGTAGGACCTTTTTAGGCTTGAATTTAAGTCTCCTTACAAATCACCCCAAGTTGATCCTTTTTTGGTAGGATTTTTAAAAGGGGAAATGACATCTATAGTTTTCCCTATGAGATATCTGTAGACTGAACTACATTGGCTGATACACCTTATATTATTATTATTAATGTATGGTTAATGACAATAATTGTACCTTCATTAACGTATTTGTTGTAAATATTTGCATTTAATTAAATGCACACAAACCCATATATACATGCATATATATGTATACATATGTATGTGTGTGCATGTGTGTATATATATTTATTTATCTAGAAAAGCAACTCCAGGGAGACCTTATAGCTTATAGCTCCAGGGGGACGTTATAGCCTTCCAATACCTACAGGAAGGCTGGAGAGGGACTTTTAAATTTTTAAGAATGTCTAGTGATAGGACAAGGGGAAATGGTTTTAAGTTGAAGGAAAGTAGGCTTACACTGGATCTTAGGAAGACGTTCTTCAGTGTAAGAGTGGTGAGACTCTTGAATAGGCTGCCCAGGGAGGTTGTGGATGCCTCCTCCCTAGGGGTGTTTAAGGCCAGGCTGGATGAGGTCTTGAGCAGCTGAGTCTAGTTGAGAGGCATCCCTGCACAGGTTGTGAAGGTTGGAGTTGATGATTTCTCAGGTCCCTTCCAAACTGAGCCACCAGATGATCCTATGATCCTGGGAGCCTCAAAATCCTTAATCTGAGAAAGTATGTGAAAACAGACAGTAATTCCTATGGCAGTCTAAATTATAGACTATGCATGACATGGAAGTCAGTATTACATGAGTCTGTGACATGACAGATCACAGCTTCCTGGGAATCCAAAAGAAGAATATTAGCTTTTCTTATTTTGTATAGTCACTGTATTTAAGTGTGAGTGTACAGTATTCCTTGAAAATGTCTCAACATTAGAAGCCAATGACTAAGAACTTGGTGACTTTTATGGAGGAATTTATTTCTAACAATAAAATATTTAATTTTCTTCAATTTAATTTCTAAATGAATAACACCATAAAATAGCAGTAAATTTAAACATAATCACATTACTGACATGTAATATAAACCCTAATGGAAAAATACATGCTATACATGAAATTTCCCACAGGGGAGACACTTCAAATCTTAAATAAATGAGTAATTTTGTGTTGTCTTTTTAATGTTATCCAGGGCAATCATTTTTATTACAGGAAAAAAAATGTTATTAACTGAAAATAAGTTTGTGTTAATGAACTACTTTGACTAAATATTCTGTTCTTATTATTTGTACATATACATTTGTCTGAGAGTTTAATTTAAAATTTAATTTCTTCATTATTAATTAAAATATGATGCAAATACTCCCTGAAGAATAAGAATGTATTAGATGTCTCCTGTTGTTTCCTTTTAAATTGGATTTTGTGTCCCAGAAGATGGAATCTATACCAGAGAGAAAGAAAACAACCAAACCCATAATTTTCCCATATTTAATTCCAAAAGGTATCTCCTTTTCAACAACTAAGCACATAGATTATCATTTAACACTGATACTGAATAGGCTAATTAGTCTCATGAATTGTTCATACTGTGTCAGGGCTTCTGTAGCTCAGTCACGATGGTCAATGGCACAAGTTCTTTTTCTACAGATGACAAATGGCCTAGGGGAAATTCTTAACTTTTAGAGAATAAGGTTAACTTTGTGATCATTCAGGGATGCAAAGAAATCTTGTTGTTGGTCCAATTATTCCACATTTTCTTCTACATTAAGCATTTCTAATTTTTTCTCAAAGAGCCAGAAGGACCTCTGATTTTCACCAGCATGCAACTCCCAAACTGCTGTACACTGCAAGTGTCCACAGCCAAGAAGCTCCCTGATGGAAGTACAAACAGAGGAACAGTAATGGCTTAGTACAAGGGCTAACCTTCCTGCTCCCCCAACACAGAAGTCAAGGGAAAAGTAAAACTCAGAAGTCAAGGGAAAAGTAAACCACAAAAGTCAGGGGAAAAATAACACACAAAACTCAGGGTTGAGACAAGCAGGTAAGAGTTGAATATAACATATTGTAATCATGATGCATAATTACCTTAGCTAATAATCCAATTAATCTAATAATACAATGTGTGATTACCTTAGCTTACCCTATTTGCAGAAGTGCAGTGAAACACAGGATAAAACCCAGCATAAGGTAGAAACCCAAAATGAGTGCTACCAGACTTCCACTCATCTTGATGCCATGCCTGCCAACACCCAAAAACCTGGAACCCAGAAGCAGCCACTAGAACAGCAAGCCTCCCAAACTGCAATCTGAACTTCAAGCTCCATGATATTTTGCTTCAGTTAGCACTTTTCCTTTTTGAAGCTGGAATGACTAAGCATAGTATGAGTAACAGCAGCAAGATTCAACTCAATCCATGACAGGAAGATACATATTTTTCCTAGTGTCATGATCACTGGGCAGTCTGAAAGGTGGTAGAAATCTCCTGGACAGAAATAACAAAAACTATCATGTCACCAATGCAGGCCAGTCCACATTTCATGTGTTGCTTTTCTCTGATCATGCCACGTGAGCTATTTCTTCAAGCCCCAATACTATTATGTGTGGTTATGCAATACATAGGCACTGTTACAGACAGAGTTTCTGTGACAACAAGCAGAGCTGATCGGCTCCAAGTTATACGTGCTTTCACTTACCATCCTTTTCTTCAGCTGTTTGCTCCTAAATTTCACAGATGTCAGTCTCTAGCTGTATTTTTTTCCCCACTGTCTATAGATCTCCACAGGACTTGACTTAGGACTTGACTTTGCTCAATTGTCATACTAAGTGTGAGTGAAAGCACTCGGGAGCTTATTGTGCTGATTTACTGTGCCCACCAGTTTGTCACACTAGCCATTCTCTGCACAGACTTTGCAGGAGTGATTTATCTCCATGAGATCAGCCTCCAAAGTCCTTAATCTGCCATTGGCACCAGGAAAGTCTCTTCACTCTATTAGGAAATCTTTTTGGTCATTTCTCCTACTAAAAATAATGTTACTGTTAAAAATATCTCTCTTCCATGTGCCATGGGACTTCACATCATTTCATGTAATTTTTTTCCCTTCTTTTTTGACTCCTCTTTGGAGAAATGTGATGTTCTTTGGAAAGTTTAGCTGGACCAAAAAGTCTTGTATGTATGCTCAGTGTGCTGGTTTGAGACTAATTGGAATATTTTAATTAAAAAAAAAATAGATTATAGGTTGTGAAAAGAAAACACTGGTGATGTCTACTTCAATCATAGGCTTGCTGAGATGTATAAAAACAGGGACAGAAGTATAGATATGACAGAGAGTCTCTCTGAGAGTTGGTGTGTCTTCTGGGCTTCTGCTGTTGACCCAACTAATCATTCTGTTTCTAAACCCCTCTGCCGATCCTCCAAACTCACCTTGCACATAAGGCAGACCCTGGGATAAGGTAGAGGGGTGGAAAGAAGATGGAAGAGTGGCTGGGAGCCCCTCCTGGGGACTCTGATTTCTGGGAGGGGTGTTGTGTTTCTGTATTACCTTTAACTTGTATATTTCTGTAAATATTCCTGTCTATAGTGTATATCTCTGCTTGTATATTGTGTGAAGCTGTAAATAGAGTTTCAGTCCTCAACTTCCAGCCAGCCGAGTCTAGCCTGGGTGATTTTCATAGAGTGGGGGGGCAGGGAACTCCCAAACCATCACACTCAGGAGACAATGTTACCTCAAAGCAACTAAACATGCCTCAATTTAAAACTTGTAATAGTCTTTCTGTACTGCTCTCTCTGTAGGTTACTGCAATAATCAAGGTACTGCTCTATCTATAGGTTTCTGCAGAAGTGAAGGCAAGTATAGACAAAGTCTAGGCAAGTATATAGAATATTAAATTCCTTTTAGCTTAAAGATATAAAAAGTATGACTAAGCATTAGCCACTCAGACCACAGAATTTCCTTTTCCTCAACCTGCAGGTTGGACTTTCTACCTTCATCTAGAAACAGATTTTGCAGCAAAGTAAAATATGTATTCTGAGGCTGCACTAATTTTCCAACAGTGTCTCTTCCTCCTAATGAACTGAATCTCCTTTGTGGGCAACTGTTACTAAAAGAGTCCAACTTGCTGTCTTAAAAAACAGAACATCTGGCTTCCACTCCATCTCTTGATGACCAGAGGACCAACCCTGTCAGTAATGAGCAAGAGATACAAGACAGCAGGTAACACTCATATGCTGAACAGAAAGTCCTTGACACCACCATGAAAACTTTATGCTATGCTATTTAGGGCAACAATCTGTAATATTGCATCAGGGAGAAGTGGAAGATGAACATTGGTCACTGCAAACAAAGTTACCTCAGAGGTGCTTTTGGCTCTGGCAAATCTCTTGGTCTTATGTAAGGTATTTTCATCAACTCTGAGAAACCTTAAGTAACGGCTGTTAGCTTTAAAGGAACAATTTTGTTCTCTGCAGAAGCAGAGTTTATAAACCAAAGGGCAAAGTGTTGCACCAAGTGGTTCTCTACTTCTGTTAAGAGTTGTTTATTTTCATTTGTCAAGAGCACTAAACAGATGTAAATAATTATCTTCCCATGCAGTAACAATTCCTTCTGGAGAGGTTAAGTGCCTGAGGTTAAAACTATATATAAGTATTCCCTATTGTACCCTAGGAAGCATCTTAAATTCACATTATAGAGCTGAGTACTTGGCCTGAGGATGCTGAGGTGGAGGTTTTATAGGAGGCTTTGGAAACAGCGATCAGAGAATGTTAGAGGTTGGAAGAGACCTCCAGAGATTATCGAGTCTAATCTCCCCGCCAAAGCAGGATTCCCTAGGGTAGTCCACACAGGAATGCATCCGGGTAGGTTTTGAAAGTCTCCAGAGGAGACTCCACAGCCTCTCCAGGGCAGCCTGTTCCAGTGCTCTGTCACCCTCACTGTAAAGAAGTTTCTCCTCATGTTGAGGTGAAACCTTTTGTGTTCCGGTTTCTATATATTGTTTCTTGTCTTAGTACTGCACACCACCGAAAAGAGATTGGCCCCATCCACTTGATACCCACCTCTCAGATATTTATAGACATTGATCAGGTCCCCTCTCAGCCTCCTTCTCTCCAGACTACACAGCCCCAGAGCTCTCAGTCTCTCTTCATAGGGGAGATGCTCAAGTCCCCTAACCATCTTTGTGGCTCTCCCTTGGACTCCCTTGGTCTAGCAAATCCCAGATGAGAACTAAGAAATACTTCCTTAATCCTGGAGCTATTTCAGAGGATTCTGCACGATTCTTATTCCTCTGGAAGGCAAGAGTGGGGAATTAGAGGAATTTGTGATTCTGAAGAGATGCGCCTTGTTTTCTTGCCTAATCCTGAGACTAACTTTTTTTCTTCAGAGCATGTCATAGTGTTGTGATGAACCCTGAATACTTTTTATCTTTTGTTTATGAAGCAGCAATGCAAGGGAGCCTCCTGTTCTGGATGATGACTGTAACACAAGTGCAAATATGGATACTATGATAACTAGGAGATGGACTTATATTTCAAAAAGAAAAAAAAAAAAAACCTAAACAACATAATGTTTGGAGGTGTTTTTGGCAAGTTTCAGAAATGCACTCTTGTTTTCCTGGGGGAAAAAAAAAAAAACAAAACAACAAAAAAACCCACCAAAACCAAAACCCACACCCAGAAATTTCCTTAAAGAATCAAAAAAAAAAAAATCACAGAATTAACCAGGTTGGAAAAGAGACAGGTGGGTAAAGATGTCATATACGAAGCATTAGATCAAAGAGCTTTAAGGTTTCCTTGCAATAATGCAGTTCACAACTGACCAAGAGTAAACCATACCCTGTTATTTTCCCTAAGGACCAGCCACTAACGTGTGACATGAATCTGTCCATTACAAAAATAACATAAATAGGAAGCCAGGGATTGTGGCCTGTTTTGCCTGCTCCAGTGATGTTTCTGGTTTTTACTCTAAAATGGGAAAGAAGACATAAATCTTCTTGCAGCTTCAACAGATCCCATAAAACTCATTAGAGTGTTCTTATGCTCTTGAACATTAAGCATGAAAAATCATTTAAATACTAAACAACAAAGTTTCACCTCGAAGTTAAAAAAAAAATTACTTTAAAGTACAGTGTTTATCATGTGTCAAAATACTGCAAGTCCCCACTGATAAAACTATGCTATTCTTCAATCAGTCTAAGCTAAGAATAAATATTTATATTGATGACTGAAATGTATAACAAAAAACCAATTCAAAGCAAATTTCAACCCCTAATTAACAGATAAAATTAAATCTGAAACATATTTGGTGATGCTACCAGAGCACCAGGGATTTTTCTTCTGTCGTTCTCTATTATGTGCAGGGCAATCTATCATTTAGCCTAGAGCTGAGGAGAGAACAGTGAGGAACTGTACTTTGTTGTAAGCTGTAGTTATCTGTACAACTCTTATAGTTTCATTGTTGGCTTCCAGAGTACAAGGTGTCCTTATTCTTCCTCCCTGAGAGGTAAAAATGTCATTTCTTGATAGTATATCAAATCTACTCCTGTAAAATAGATTTTAGTTTTGCTGGCCTTCTTGCCAGGCTTGAAGGTTGCAGGTTTGTCAACTCCTTCCAATCCCCCTTGCAGGAAACAGAGAAAGGGCAACCGAAACATTTAATCCCCCTTTTAGTCTTGTCAAGGGTGAAAAAAAATTCTTAGCATTCCCCAATGTTCTAGTACATTTATTGACTGATCTCAGGTTCTCTGAAATGTAGCAGCAGCATAGTACAAAGACTCAAGCAGACATTAATCTAGTTTCACTACTCTTCAACTCTGGGTCAGAATAAATTCCAGAGTGATTTGAGCACACATTTTCATTTATACCTTCCAGCTTTATAACTTCTGCAATAGGGTATTCCTGTAAGGCCAGAATCTATGCATTGAAATCAATAGCAAAGAACAATGGAATCAGAGTGTGAGTTGTTCTCATTAAAGCTTTGTTGGTTAAGGAGTTCATCACCCACTGAGTGATTGTGAAGCCCTGCAGTGCTAATACTGAGGTGGTATGCATACAGGCTCCTCTGGCACTTGGGTACCTGGAGAAGAACTTGTTTTTACCACTTTAGAGATGATCACTGTACAATGGAGACTATAGCTATAATGTGAACACACATTAAAAAATACTTATGTGATTCAGTGAATACTCTGTCTATTAACTAATTGCACTGAATGACCATGGTAGTTTGGGGGTGGGCTAGGTTCCCTTAAGAAAACTACAAAGTCCTGTCCCAGGGGATGGACCTGGTCATCCCAATGTACTGTAACATTGTTATTCTGTTCCACTTCTTAGTATCACAGTATATAAGCCAGTCCCTGGCAGGCTGATACTGCTCTTCCCCCATCCCCATCCCTCCTCTCCCTCTCCCTCTCCCTCTCCCTCTCCCTCTCCCTCCCTTCCCTTCACATCTTTCTCCAAGAAGAGCAGTGTCCTTACTTATCTCATGGTGTGGGAGAAGGTTGATAGCCGGCAGGGAATTGGTAGCTGCCTCATGCAGCCCAATGAGCCCTTGTAGGCCTGAGGTGGGGATGGCAGTTCTGGGCTACTCTCAGGCCTGCTCAGGGATGAAGATGTGGAAGATTCTAGAAGGTTTTAGTCTGATAGACTTGGCCTAGCTTGTCGATGTATTCATTCTACCTGATTGCCTTTTGCACGTAAATAGAATCTCCCTTTAAGCTTCCAACGGGTGTGCAGTATCTTCATTCTCACTCTCCAAAAGGAGTAAGTGGCATTTCTTTCCTCCAGTCACAGGTAGCTTGTGGCCCTAAACTGGGACAATTACTTAAATGCAACTAATAGACCCCATCTGGAATACTGTGTATAGTTCTGGAGCCCCCAGCACAAGAAGGACATTGAGCTGTTGGAGCCAGTCCAGAGGAGGCCACAAAGATGCTCAGAGGGCTGGAGCAGCTCTGCTGTGAGGACAGGCTGAGAGAGTTGGGGCTCTGCAGCCTGGAGAAGAGAAGGCTTCCAGGAGACCTGATAGTAGCCTTCCAGTATCTGAAGGGGGCTACAGGAATGTTGGAGAGGGACTATTTACAAGGTCTTGCAATGACAGCATGAGGGGCAATGGGTTTAAACTGGCAGAGGGAAGATTTAGACTTGGATGTTAGGAGGGTTTGAGTGATCTGTACTAGTGGGAGGTGTCCCTGCCTATGGCAGGGGGTTGGAACTAGATGATCTTTGAGGTCCCTTCCAACCTTACCATTCTATGATTCTGTGATTCTACGACAATCTGCTCAGGTTTTTGCGTTTCTGTCTACACTAGAATAACCCAGGATGGACCAATGGTCTAAGGCCAGGTGTATCAGGTTTAACAAGTCCAAGCGCTGGGTCCTGCACTCGGGTGACAAGTCTTATGAAGAGCAGTTGAGGGAACTGGGATTGTTTAGTCTGGACTCTGGACTCTTCCAGCCAAGAGGCTGGAAGGAGATGTTATTGTTTCCCTCAAAGCAACACAGCAATCTTATGGTTACTGATCTCTTCTCCCTGTGTAATGCCACAAGCATGGGGGAGAGTGGATGGAAAGCTAGAGACTAAAGGAGAATGAGGAGTGGTTGAGGTACGTCAGATTGTTTAGGCTGGACACAAGGAGGCTGAAGGAAGACCTTATTGCTCCCCTCAAGGCAACACGGCAACCTTATGGGTGTTGGTGTCTTCTCCCAAGTAACTGGTTCTAGGATAAGAGCAAATGACCTCAAATCGCACCAAGTGAGGCTTATTAGGAAAAAAAAACCCACATATTTAAAGAGTATTCAGGAATTGGAATAGGTTGCACAAGGAGGTGCTGGAGTCATCATCCCTGGAGATAGACATGACACTGCTGAACCTGGTTCAATGGCCATGGTGCTCCTAGGCTAAAAGTTGGATTCAGTGATCTTCCAGGAATTTTTCAACCAAAATGGTTCTATGGTTCTATGAACTTACTGTCCAGAAGATTTTATAGAAATATATATATGAATACTAAATAACTACATAAACAGTTTGCCCAACAAGGGCACACATGAACTTTGAATATCCTGTTTTCATTAGCCAATAGATACCGGTTCAATTTCAAAAACAAGGCAAAATGCAAAGACTGTCTTTGAAGGCAATTGGTCACAAAAAGTGTTTGTACAAAAGTGTTACCCCTCTACTCTGCCCTGCTGAGGCCACATCTGGAGTATTGTGTCCACTTCTGGTTCCCCCAGTTCAAGAAGAACATAGAACTACTTGAGAGAGTCCAGCGCAGAGGTACAAAGATGATTAAGGGAACAGAACATCTCTCTTATGAGGAGAGACTGATGGAGCTGAGGCTCTGCTGCTTGGAGAAAAGGAGACTGAGTTCCCCCAGTTCAAGAAGAACATAGAACTACTTGAGAGAGTCCAGCGCAGAGGTACAAAGATGATTAAGGGAACAGAACATCTCTCTTATGAGGAGAGACTGATGGAGCTGAGGCTCTGCTGCTTGGAGAAAAGGAGACTGAGAGGTGACCTCATTCATGTTTATAAAGATGTAAAGGGTCACACCTCATAAATGTTTATAAAGATGTAAAGGGTGAGTGCCAGGAGGCTGGAGCCAGGCTCTGATGAGTGAAGCCTGATGACAGAACAAGGGGCAATGGGTGGAAGCTGAGGCATAGGAAGTTTCATGTAAACATGAGGAGGAATTTTTTCCCTGTGAGGGTGACACAACACTGGAAAAGGCTGCCCAGGGAGTTTGTGGAGCCTTCCTCTTTGAAGATATTCAAGACCTGCCTGGTAGCATTCCTGTGTGATCTGGTTTAGGTGATCTTGCTCTGGCAGAGGGGTTGGAATGGATCCTCCTTTGGGGTCCCTTCCAGCCCCTGACATTCTCTGATTCTGTGAAAAGTGGTTTCACATTTTGCTTATGGCTAAACCTAGGATTACCAAAAAAATTCCATTACCTTTTAATGCCAGTTAGATAATATAACTATGCTTATTTCATGGTTGCATATATAAGTAAACAGCAATACTATATATATTATTATAAATAATATAATATATAAAATATATATATACAAAAATATTTAAAATATATATATAAATAATATAATCCTTGAAAACTGAAAAAAAAACCCCAACAAAAACCAAAACACTTTCAATTACTCTCCAAAAAGAATTAGACATTGCTGACTTTGAATTCAAATCCACCAGTCAAAACAGAAAAAAGACTGATACTGTATTCCAATTC
>VWZE01013671.1:59960-78028 GCA_013396675.1 Eubucco bourcierii
AGGACACAGTCTGAAGCTGTGCCAGGGGAAGTTTAGGCTGGAGGTGAGGAGAAAGTTGTTGCCTGAGAGAGTCATTGCCTGCTGGAATGGGCTGCCCAGGGAGGTGGTGGAGTCAGTGTCCCTGGAGGTGTTCAAGGCAGGTTTGGACGTGGCACTTGGTGCCATGGTCTGGTCTTGAGGGCTGTGGGAATGGGTTGGACTTGATGAGCTTTGAGGTCTCTTCCAACCTTCCAACCTTGGTGATACTGGGATACTGTGATACTTAAAGGCATGCTAAATACCTTTGCTGCACACTGTTGCAGCAGGAGACACTCTTAATATTTCAGGCAATGCAGTACAGATTGCTAAGAATACTATTTATAAAAAGAAAAAAAAAAACCCAGGAACAGCAGCAATTATTTAGGAACATGAAACCATCCCTTCAGCAAAAGAGACAGTGCTAGGTTAGAACAGATGGGCTCGAGCTGACAGCAGTGCAAAGCCATTATCAAAAAATAAAATAAAATAAAATAAAAATCAATCCTTTCATATCCAGTGAAGCTTGGCAACTGTTTTTAGATATTGAAAAAAAAAATAAAATTATGAAACCAAGTAACACTTCACCTGGACTATTTTCATGTCTAAAATTTGGCAGTCACATAACTTATAAAGGTTGCAAGTCTGTAGATATCGACCAGGGCTTTGTACATCTCCAGTGTCATAAAAATGATCTGCAGCTCTAAAGGAGATAACATGATTGTGAGCACGCCACATTGTAATTTCCTTTGGGCAGTCAGAAAGCAAAGACATTCTGAGAGTTTCTGAAAAACAAACAATAAGCTTGGAGGATATCCACTGACCATCAGAGAAATCATTTTACAGTACTCCAGATAAAGCACCTTCCAAACTTCACCTAATAACATCAACAAATAACAACAGAAAACTTAACAGTCACCTTTCAACCAAAACACATCAGGTAGCTGGAAAGCTAAGCAGCTCACAACCTACCTGAGAGCTTGCATAGAATGGTAAGGTTAGAAGGGACCTCAAGGATTATCTAGTTCCAACCCCCTGCCATAGGCAGAGACACCTCCCACTAGCACAGGTCACTCAAGGCCTCGTCCAGTCTGGTCCTAAACACCTCCAGGGAGGCTGTGGAGCACAGAATCACCCAATGGGATCAAAGATCTCATTGAGTGATTCTGTGCTCTACAACCTCCCTGGGCAGCCTGTGCCAGTGTCTCACCACCCTCACTGCAAACAACTTCCTCCTAACATCCACTTTCAATCTCCCCTCTCACACTTCAAACCTATTCCCCTTGTCCTGGCATTCCAAGACCTTGTCAGTAGTCCCTCTCCAGTCTTCCTGGAGCCCCTTTCAGATACTGGATGGCCACTCCAAGGTCTCCTGGAAGCCTTCTCTTCTCCAGGCTGCAGAGCCCCAACTCTCTCAGCCTGTCCTCACAGCAGAGCTGCTGCAGCCCTCTCAGCATCTTGGTGGCCTCCTCTGGACCCACTCCAACACTTCCATATCCTTCCTGTGCTGGGGGCTCCAGAACTGCACTCAGGACTGCAGGTGGGGTCTGAGGAGAGCAGAGCAAAGGGGCACAATCCCCTCCCTTGCCCTGCTGCCCATGCTGTAGCCCAGCACTCAATTGCTGTCTGGGCTGCACTCACACCACAGGCTCATGTTGAGCTTTTCATCACCCCAGAACCCCAGGGCTTTTACAATGCATTTCAGACCTGGAAAACTGTTCTCATTTGCATCAAGGTGCCAAATGTCAGCAGATTTCCCCTTCCAGTATCTGAAGGGGGCCTACAGGAAGACTGGGGAAGGATTATTTACAAGGTCCTGCAAGGACAGGACAAGGGGCAATGGGTTTGAACTGGCAGAGGAGAGATTTAGACTAGATGTTAGGAGGAAGTTCTTTACAGTGAGGGTGGTGAGGCACTGGAACAGGTTGCCCAGAGAGGTTGTGGATGCTCCCTCCCTGGAGGTGTTCAAGGCCAGACTGGATGAGGTCTTGAGTGACCTGTGCTAGTGGGAGGTGTCCCTGCCTATGGCAGGGGGTTGGAACTAGATGATCCTTGAGGTCTCTTCCAACCTTACCATTCTATGATTCTATGATTTGCTCCTATGCTTATTATTTGCGCTGCGGTGGGGGAGCGCAGCTGAACCTTGTGTGCCTCTACTGCTGCTTGGCTAGGGAGCCAACGAAATAAAGCAAGATTTAATCCTGTCCATATCACTGTGCAGGCTGTCAAGTCAGCATTGAGCATTCCAAGTGGTATTGTGGCCTAGAGGGATCACATGGAGCCTGCACAGGAGAGCGAAGGAATAGCTTGGTTCTGCTTCGGTGTTTGTAAATTTAATTTGTTCAGGCAAAAGCAACTCTGGAAGGGATTACTAGCTAGGATCAACACTCTCACCAAAGAAAAAGGGAAAACACAAGTAGAAATAATATTGACATTTTTGTAATAGCTTTTGGGGCTTAAGTGAATACATAAAAGTTGAAGGCGATTGCAAGCTCAGGCCTAGCATATGCAAATACTCCACTCAGCGCTCCCAAGGAGCAGGGCCTGGGAAGGTTGAGTAGTTCACACAGGTTGTGCAGGTATTTAAAAACATCACAGTTTCCAAAATGTCACCACTTCACTTAGTAAGTGTGATGGTTTGGGAGTTTTCTGCCCCCCCAAACTTTGTAAAATGACCCAGACTAGAACTCAGCCAGCTGGAAGTTAAGGACTGAAGCTCTATTTACAGCTCAGCACAATGTACAAGCAGAGATAGACACAACAGACAGGAATAGTTACAGACATAGACAAGTTAAAGGGAATACAGAAACACAACTCCTCTCCCAGAAATCAGAGACCCCAGGAGGGGCTCCCAACCACCCTTCCACCTTCTCCCCATCCCTGTACCTTACCCCAAGGTTTGCCTTGAGCACAAGGTGAGTTTGCAGGATCAGCCAGGGCGGTTCGAAGAAAAGTGGTTAGTGAGGTTACTCAGCAGACAGGAGAAAAAGCCAGAAGCTGCTAGACTGAGACACTCTACCCCAGAGACTGACTTATCTATGTGTTGAGTACTTAAACATCTCAGCAAGCCTATGAGTGCAGCAGACATCACCATTGTTTTCTTTTCACAGCCTATAATACAATTTTCTCCATTAAAATATTCCAAATAGCCTCAAACCAGCACAGCAAGAAACTGCAGAGCATTATC
The DNA here is from genome assembly GCA_013396675.1 of Eubucco bourcierii. Taxonomy (NCBI): domain Eukaryota; kingdom Metazoa; phylum Chordata; class Aves; order Piciformes; family Ramphastidae; genus Eubucco; species Eubucco bourcierii. The sequence continues at coordinate 63,163 of VWZE01013671.1, forward strand.
TCAGTCCAATGGTTATTTCTTCTAATAGCTGGGCCAGTAATCATGACAGCATAGCAACATATTGACCCTTGGCTGTTGCCAGGATCTAATTGCACAAGGTGATGGTTTGGGAGTTATCTGCCCCCCAACTCTATGAAAAATCCCCCAGACTAGACTCAGCCAGCTGGAAGTTAAGGACTGAAGCTCTATTTACAGCTCAGCACAATGTACAAGCAGAGATAGACACAACAGACAGGAATAGTTACAGACATAGACAAGTTAAAGGGAATACAGAAACACAACTCCCCTCCCAGAAATCAGAGTCCCCAGGAGGGGCTCCCAACCACCCTTCCACCTTCTTTCCACCCCTCTACTTTACCCCAGGGTCTGGCTTACATGCAAGGTGAGTTTGGAGGATGGGCAAGGTGGGGTTAGAAGCAGAGTGATGAGTTGGGTTCCACAGCAGAAGGCCAGCAGACACAGCAGCTCCCAGGGACACCCTCTCTGCCTTATCTATCTTTGTGTCCTTGTTTTAATACATCTCAGCAAGCCTATAAGTGAAGCAGGCATCACCACTATTTGCTTTTCACAGCCTATAGTCTATTTTTTTTTTTTTCATTAAAATATCCCAATTAGCCTCAAAGTAGTACACACAGGTTCAAGGAAGGTTGTCTCTGGCTCCAAACATCAATTTCAGGTGGCTGAGAAAAGACAGAGCCTGGCAGCACAGCTGTGCACACAGAGACTGAAAGGAATAAGCAAGCCCAGCAATGCACTTTTGCAATAAGGGTGCAAGAGAGAGCTGTAAATCCCCTCTGGCAAGCATAGCTCTGCATTTCTGCTACCTGCTGGAGTTCTGAATAGCACAACCATTCAGCTGGTTAAAAGCCATCTCTGGTCCTACAGCAGAAAATGAGCAACTTATTCTTCAGTCTGTAGAAAGCTCTTTTTGCTGAAGACTGCAGGGGGGAAGATGCTGGTAAGCCTGCTGGGAGACAGCAGGGGATGGAGGGTGCCCTGAAGTTACATTTACTCCCTGAGCCCTTTCAATGGAAATTAGGGACAACCACAGCAGAAGGTGAGGAATGTAGGTGAAAGTGGTGCCAGACAAGGCCCATTTTATTTACTGTGGGTCCCTGGGATGATTGAAAAGTCCAAAAAAAGTGTTTAATACAGATTTTCCTAGAGTGAAGGACAGCAAATACCTTTGAATCATAGAATCATAGAATGGTAAGGTTGGAAGGGACCTCAAGGATCATCTAGTTCCAACCCCCTGCCATAGGCAGGGACACCTCCCACTAGTACAGGTTACTCAAGGCCTCATCCAATCTGGCCTTGAACACATCCAGGGAGGGAGCATCCACAACCTCCCTGGGCAACCTGTTCCAGTGCCTCACCACCCTTACTGTAAAGAACTTCCTCCTAACATCTAGTCTAAATCTCCCCTCTGCCAGTTTAAGCCCATTGCCCCTTGTCCTGTCATTGCAAGACCTTGTAAATAATCCTTCCCCAGCCTTCCTGTAGGCCCCCTTCAGATACTGGAAGGCTACTATCAGGTCCCCTCGAAGCCTTCTCTTCTCCAGGCTGAAGAGCCCCAACTCCCTCAGCCTGTCCTCATAGGAGAGCTGCTCCAGCCCTCTGATCATCTTTGTGGTCCTCCTCTGGACCCGCTCCAACACTTCCATGTCCTTCCTGTGCTGAGGGTTCCAGAACTGCACACAGTACTCCAGGTGGGGTCTGACGAGAGCAGAGTAAAGGGGCAGAATCACCTCCCTTGCCCTGCTGGCCACGCTTCTCTTGATGCAGCCTAGGACTCGGTTGGCTGTCTGGGCTGCATGTGCACACTGCAGACTCATGTTGAGCTTTTCATCAACCCAGACTCCAAGGTCCTTTTCCTCAGGGCTGCTCTCCAGCCATTCACCACCCAGCCTGTATTTGTGCTTGGGATTGTGCCTACCCAGGTGCAGGACCTTACACTTGGCCTTATTGAATTTCATCAGGTTGGCCTGGGCCCAACTCTCCAGCCTGTCCAGGTCCCTCTGGATGGCATCCCTGCCCTCTAGCAAGTCGACTGTGCCACACAGCTTGGTGTCATCTGCAAACTTGCTGAGGGTGCACTCCATTCCTCTGTCCATGTCACTGACAAAGATGTTAAACAGCACTGGTCCCAGCACTGACCCCTGTGGGACACCACTTGGCACTGGTCTCCAGGTGGACATTGTGCCGTTGATCGCCACTCTCTGGGTTCGACCATCCAGCCAATTCCTTATCCAGCGAGTGGTCCATCCATCAAGTCCATGCTTTTCCAGTTTGGTGACCAGGATGTCATGTGGGACAGAGTCTTTGCTCACAGACTGGTACTCCAAACACGGAAAGACAAGCACTGCCAGCCAGGGATCTAAAAATATGTCTTGTTAAGCTTGATTAATGAGCTAATAATAAAAGATGTAATAAGAAAAACAACCCCAAACAATTAAGGCATCTTGTGAGATTTCTCTCAAACAGAAAGAACTCAAGAGAATGGTAAAACCTTGAAAAATTAGTATCAGCCAGATGACAGCCTTAGGATTCAAACCTACAGTATATCAGTTTTATACTCTGACTGGCTGTCATAGAACCATTGAATGGTAAGGTTAGAAGGGACCTCAAAGATCATCTAATTGCAAGCCCCTGCCGTAGGCAGGGGCATCTCCCACTAGTACAGGTCACTCAAGGCCTCCTCCAACATGGCCCTGAACACCTCCAGGGAGGTTGTGGAGCACAGAATCAAACAATGTGATCACATTGGGTGATTCTGTGCTCCACAACCTCCCTGGGCAACCTGGGCCAGTGTCTCACCATCCTCCCTGCAAACAACTTCCTCCTAACATCCACTTTCAATCTCCCCTCTCACACTTAAAACCCATTGCCCCTTGGCTTGACATTGCGAGCCCTTGTCAATAGTCCCTCCCCAGCCTTCCTGGAGCCCACTTCAGATCCTGGAAGGCTACTCTAAGGTCTCCTGGAAACCTTCTCTTCTCCAGGCTGCAGAGCCCAAACTCTCTCAGCCTGTCCTCACAGCAGAGCTGCTGCAGCCCTCTCAGCATCTTGGTGGTCTCCTCTGGACTGGCTCCAACACTTCCATGTCTTTCCTGTGCTGGGGGCTCCAGAACCGTACACAGCACTCCAGATGTCATTTATTTACCATCTCTGATGTATGTTCTCTGGAATTCTGATCCTCAACTAGTTTTATTTTTGTATCGCCTCCCAATCTGAATTTAAATACAGACATATTAAAAACTCAGGTATTACAGGGCTGTTCAGAAAACCTACAGGCTCCCAGCACAAGATGTGGCACTTGGCAACAATGAAATAAAAGATAAAACCAGAGGAAACAAAACTCATACATCACCTGCAGAGTCGGAAAACAAACTGGCTATGCTTGTCAGATCACTGATGTATGAAGGGCAGAAAGAGTAGAAATTCTGTATTCTGATATCCACTTCCAAGACCTTGGAGTCTGGGTTGATGAAAAGCTCAACATGAGCCTGCAGTGTGAGTGCAGCCCAGACAACAACCGAGTCCTGGGCTGCAGCAAGAGAAGCGTGGGCAGCAGGGCAAGGGAGGGGATTCTGTCACTTTACTCTGCTCTTGTCAGACCCAACCTGAAGTCCTGTGTGCAGTTCTGGAACCCTCAGCACAGGAAGGACATGGAAGAGTTGGAGTGGGTCCAGAGGAGGCCACGAGGATGATCAGAGGGCTGGAGCAGCTCTGCTGGGAGGACAGGTTGAGAGAGTTGGGGTTCTGCAGCCTAGAGAAGAGAAGGCTTCCAGGAGATCTGATAGTAGCCTTCCAGGATGTGAAGGGGGCTCCAGGAAGGCTGTGGAGGGATTACTGACAAGGTCTTGTAATGACAGGACAAGGGGTAATGGGTTTGAAGTGGCAGAGGGGAGATTTAGACTGGATGTTAGGAGGAAGCTGTTTGCAGTGAGGGTGGTGAGACACTGGCACAGGTTGCCCAGGGAGGTTGTGGTTGCTCCATCCCTGGAGGTGTTCAAGGTCAGGTTGGAGGAGGCCTTGAGTGACCTATACTAGTGGGAGGTGTCCCTGCCTATGGCAGGGAGTTTGAACTAGATGATTCATGAGGTCCCTTCCAACCTTACCATTCTATGATTCTATGGTTCCACCAGTACCTGGTACCCAAGGGTAGCCAGAAGATGCAAGAGTAATGAGGATGCTGGAAAGAAACTGTGAACTAGAGAGGCAGGAAAAGCTGTAGATTTGGTGCTGGATGAGCAGCTCATGCATCAAAAAGAACCCTACCTTGCAAAGCCTGGAAGTGAGCAACCCCCAAAAGAGGGCCAGCTGCGGCCTGTGAGATAGGTGGTGCAGCAGGGAAACTCGGGCTCCTCAGAGGCACACAGCTGGGGCACAGCAGCAGCAGGGCACGGTCAGTCTGTGAGGTCAGAAGAAAAGGACACCTGTGCATCTTGCACCAGGGCCAGGTTTAATTTGAAAACCACAGAGCCTGGATTAGCTCAGTGAAACACACTCTGCCACCAGCCTGTATCCCAGTACCCAGCCCAGGCACACCCCACCTCCCACTGCCAGCTTGCCCACAGAAGAGAGGCACCTGCTATGCCAACCTTGTGTTCAATCACTTCTCTCTAAAGGTCAACCCACCCTCAGCCCGCACTTATCTCTGAGGTTTAGGTTGGGGTTTTGATTATCTTTGGTTTATCACATGAAAAAGCCTTAGTATACAATACTCTCTAATCATACAGCTATATTCTTTTTTTTTTCTTTGCAAGGTTCAGTGAATCTTTAGTGGTTGTTTTTTATGTTGGTCTTTCAAGGTGTGCCTCAAGACTTCACTAAAAACCAGGAAAGACCAAATGCATTCCCCCATCAACAGCCAAGAGCGTTTCCTGAATGGATGCTTTACAACATACTTTCATTTCATTATGGGCTTTGTCTCTTCTGATTTGACAGAAGGAAACCACCATACTCAAAAGATTATATTGTACTTAAGTACCCAACCAGGACTCCTGCAATGGTCCTGCAATGACAGGACAAGCGGCAATGGGTTTAAACTGGCAGAGGGGAGATTTAGACTGGATGTTAGGAGGAAGTTCTTTACAGTGAGGGTGGTGAGGCACTGGAACAGGTTGCCCAGGGAGGTTGTGGATGCTCCCTCCCTGGATGTGTTCAAGGCCAGATTGGATGAGGCCTTGAGTGAGCTGTACTAGTGGGAGGTGTCCCTGCCTATGGCAGGGGGTTGGAACTAGATGATCCTTGAGGTCCCTTCCAACCTTACCATTCTATGATTCTATGACTCCTGAAATCTGCTTTAACAACAAAGTTCCCATTGACTTCAGGTGGAATCTGTAAAGCCACACCTTGTTCTACCCTGTGCAAGCCTTGGTTATATGCCCAGCCCTGCAGAGAAGTTCCTGTGTTCAACACAGAAGTTGGTTGCCCAAACCCTGGAACTATGGAAGGTGAGGCTGGACAGGGCTGTGGGCAACCTGGTCTAGTTCAGGATGTCCCTGCTGAGTGCAGAGGGGGTTAGACTGGATGACCTTTGAAGGTACCTTTCCAACCCAGATCATTCTGTGATTTTGTGATCCAGATCTAGCATTGAGCTGCACACCTCTTACACCATCATTCCCTTCCCTTGACTTGCCTGCTTGCTACAGAGCCCTGAGTTCTGCAACTAGCAACACTGGCAACTTCAAAATCCCTCAATTATTACGACATTACTTCATGCACCTATGCTTGGTGCCCTTTTCCCTACTGCTTTTTAAATGCAATGTGGTATCCATTTGTTCTCACAAAGCAATCAGCTCCCAAAGCAATCTGTGGCCTCCACATCAGAAAGCAGACCAGACTCCAGGACACAGCACAAATCACAGAACTGCAGAATGCTTTGGGCTGATAGGGAACTTTAAAGGTCATCTAGCCTAACCTCCTTGCAGTGGGCAGAGGCATCTTTATCAGACTGCTTAAAGTCCAGCTGAGCAGGGCTTCAAAGTTTTTCCAGCAGAGATTCACCTCTTTGGGTAACCTGTTCCAGTGTTTGGCCAGCCTTGTAAACAAAATTCTTCCTTATATCTAAACTAAATCGACCTTCTTTAAAGCCACTACCCCTTACTCTCTCTCTTATAAGCCCCCTTTAAGTATTAGAACACTGCTACAAGGTCTTCGTGGAGTCTTCTGTTCTCCAGACTGCACAATGCCAACTCTCTCAGCCTCTCTTCATAGCTGAGGTGATCCAGACCAGTTTTCTGGCCTACTCTAGACCCACTCCAACAAGTTCGTGTTCTCCTACTGAGAACTCCAGAGCTGGACACACTACTCCAGGTGGTCTCTCTCCCCAGAGTGGAGGAGCGGAGCAGAATCGCCTCCCTCAATCTGCTGGCCCCAACTAAGCAAGTAGGTTTTCAGCTACAAACGTCAGAACACGAAAGGCAAGAAGCGAGACAGGTTCGCCAGCTGCTGCCCCGCTGGCGATGGCGTGCAGCACGGATGCCCACGAGGGAGGAAGAGACCACCCCGGAGAGAGAAGTCTGGCGCCCGCCGTCCTTCCCAGCACTCGGGGAGCTCCCAAGGCCACACGCTAGTGGCTGTTCGACCCCACCAGGCTGTCCAAGCCGAGGCACAGAGCGCACACGGTCGTCTTGCAGCGAGCCACGCCGGCAGCGACGTCGCTGCCCGGGCTCGCCGCCGCGGGAGGCTAAGGGAGTGTGGCTCATCCTTCCCCGACTGCGCCCGCCCGGCCGACCCGCCCCGTCCCTCAGCAACCTTGGAAGAGGCCGAAGCGTGGAGCTGGCGACACGCGAACGAGCGCGACGCCCCCACGGCTCCATGCAAGCGCCTGTGGGCGTTGTGAGCAGCAGCAGCCGCCTCCGCCGCCTTGCCCCCGCCATGGCCAGCTCCCAGAGAGGCTGCGGCCTCCGGCGCAGTTCCACCTCCCTCCGAGGGGCAGGCCCCAGCTGCCGGCCTGCCAGGAGGCACATCCCTCCTCGGCTTCGCTTCCCGCTTCCTCCTAACTGAAGCGCGGCAGAGCTGCCCTCTGGTCCCCGCCGCTTCCACTCCTGCGCACTGGGCGCGTCCCCCGGGCGGGCCGGGGCCGGGCAAGGGGCGGAGGAGCAGCGGGCGGCCAATTGCGGCCCCCGGGGAGCGGCTGTGGCGGGGCCGCCCGCACTCGGACGGGAGGATGGAGGCAGAGGGCCGGGTACCGGGGCCNGGGGCCGGGTCCGGGGGCCGCCGCTGCCCCAGCCTGCCCCTGCCGGCGGGGGAGGGGCTGGGGCCGGGGGCGATCGCTCCGCGGGTGTCCCTGGCGGGGCACGGGGGCCGCTGCTCGCCGCCGGCGCCGAGGTGCTGGCTTTGGACGATGAGGAAGACGACCTGGAGGTGTTCAGTAAGGTAGGGCAGCGCTCTCCCCGGGTCGNTCGGTGTCGGTATCGGTATCGGTGTCGGCATGGATCGCGGTCTCTGCCCAGTCTCTGCCAGCCCGCCCCGCGCTTGGCCGGGCAGTGCACTCCCTGTGCCCCGACCATGCATGCCAGGACGGGGCAGGTCCGGCAGTCCGCCGTTCCCCAAGGAGAGGTCGCCGGCGCTCCAGGGCCGGAGCGCTACCCGAGGCAACCCGAGCCGCTCAGCAGAGCCTCGGGTACGAAAAGGGAGGTTTGCTGCATCAGGTGAGCTGTGCAAGCCGTGACTGCGTTCACCTTAAATTTGCGAAGAAATCGGGACTCGCCGTAACCTTCTTATCACCTTTGTCACATACCGTGCAGGTATCCGCAATTTAGATAAGCAGTCGCGTTTAGTAATTGCAGTTTTGCTTAAATATAAAGAAATATTTCGGAGTTTCAGGTGTTTTTTAAAAGACAAAGGAAAATCTTGCACTTTCACATAAAAGGTTCAAGAAAGCTAACATCTGTATTTCGACGAAGGGAATAAAATCAATGTAATTGACCATATATTGGGGTCCGCCTTCGGAAAGCATGCGGGTAGCAAGGTAGGTGGCCCTCAGCCTCGCTGATTTTAATTAAAACAAGTGACAGTGTAGTGTGTCGACCACAGAAATCATTCCTCAATCTGTAATGATATGGTTAAGACAAGAATTGCCGCTTGCCTTCTTGGCCGTTAAAAATGAGAGTGCAACCATGGCTCTGTTTGCCTTGGCAAGGCAGCAGCTAAAAGACATCATCTGGGCACGGGTGGGAAAAAATATACACGAGGGACTGAGGCTGTCTTAACCTCCTGAGAGTGCTTAACTGTTGTGTGACAGGATGTGTGACACTGGAGAGAAAGAGCAGATAATGCAACACTTTCAGTCCCACTTTCAGTTGGGCTTAGGGTCACACGGATTAAATGTCAGGGCTTTTCTGTTTCTCTAAACAAGTTTTGTGGGTTTTGTTTGGGTTTTTGGGTTTTCTTGTTTCATTTGTTTTGTTTCATTTGTTTAGTTTGTTTTGATTTGTTTCATTTGTTTTGATTTATTTGTTTCGGTTTGGTTTGGTTTGTTTTGCTTTGATTTGGTTGGATTTGGTTTGGTTTAGTTTGGTTTGTTTTGCTTTGGTTTGGTTTGTTGTGTTTTGTTGTGCTGTGTTTCATTTGTTGTGGTGTGTGTGTGGTGTGGTGTGTGTGTGGTGTGGTTGTGTGTGGTGTGGTGTGTTTGGTGTGGTGTGTGTGTGGTGTGGTGTGGTTGTGTGTGGTGTGGTGTGTGTGTGGTGTGGTGTGGTTGTGTGTGGTGTGGTGTGTGTGTGGTGTGGTGTGGTTGTGTGTGGTGTGGTGTGTTTGGTGTGGTGTGTGTGTTGTGTTGTGTTTGTTGTTGTGCTGTGTGGGTTGTGTTGTGCTGTGTTGTGGTTGGGTTGTTGTGTGTGTTGGGTTGTGTTGCTTGTTGCATTTGTTGTGTTGTTTGTTGTGTCATGTTTTGATCGTTGTGTTTTGGTTTGTGGGGGGTTTTTTTGGTGGTTTTTTTTTTTTTTTTTTTGTATGAATGGATCCAGAACTTTATTCTTAGGAGCTAGGTATATAAACTTTGAATGTAGCAAAGTTCTTGAAACAAATGGATTTTAAGGCCAGAAGGCACTGTTAGGTGATTTAATAGTCTGTAACACGCCAAAAGGTCAGGCTAAATTCCACCAGGTTATCTGGGTTTTTCTGAAGCATAACCAGCACCTAGCTAAATATTTTCCAGGAAAGCACCAGTCTTGATTTTCATTTGGGCTGATTGTCACATGGTTTAAATATCAATTTTTTTTGGTGTTTTCTATAAACAAGGTTTTGTGATTTGGTTTGGTTTGGTTTTGGTTTTGTATGAATGGATCAAGAGCTTTATTCTTAGGAGCTAGGCATATAAACTTTGAATGTAGCAAAGTTCTTGAAACAAATGGATTTTAAGGCCAGAAGGCACTGTTAGGTGATTTAATGGTCTGTAACATGCCAAAAGGTCAGGCTAAATTCCACCACATTATCTAGGTTTTTCTGAAGCATAGCCAGCATCTAGCTGAGTTATATTTTCCAGGAAAGCACCAGTCTTGATCTGACATAGATGAATAATTCACAAAAGCAGTGCTAAAATCCAATTTTAATTGTGTGTTTCTTACTTTGGATCCTTTGCCCAGACGAGCTTAGGCAGCTGTGCACGCAGCTATCTACCTATCACCACAGCACATTGGCAGTTGATCTGCTTGCTTGTCAAAAAGGATGCTCCTTGGGAAATAGATACAAATAGAATAGGAAATAAAAGCAGATGCAGTTGGGAGAACTTGCTGTTGCCACGTGGAGATTACCTGTGTATTTAAAGACAAATGTGGAGGAGATTTGGAACTTTGTTGCACAGAAGTTGGAAGGCTATATGAAATGAGTATCCAGAAAAAAGAAGGAAACTAACTGGGCAAGGGAGGGGATTGTGCCCCTTTGCTCTGCTCTCCTCAGACCCCAGCTGCAGTCCTGTGTGCAGTTCTGGAACCCCCAGCACAGGAAGGACATGGAAGTGGTGGAGTGGGTCCAGAGGCGGCCACCAAGATGCTGAGAGGGCTGCAGCAGCTCTGCTGTGAGGACAGGCTGAGAGAGTTGGGGCTCTGCAGCCTGCAGAAGAGAAGGCTTCCAGGAGAGCTTGGAGTGGCCTTGCAGTATCTGAAGGGGACTTCAGGAAGGCTGGGGAGGGACTGTTGACAAGGGCTTGGAATGCCAGGACAAGGGGCAATGGGTTTGAAGTGTCAGAGGGGAGATTGAAAGTGGATGTTAGGAGGAAGTTGTTTGCAGTGAGGGTGGTGAGACACTGGCACAGGTTGCCCAGGGAGGTTGTGGCTGCTTCCTCCCTGGAGGTGTTCAGGGCCAGGTTGGATGAGACCTTGAGTGACCTATGCTAGTGGGAAGTGTCCTTGCCTATGGCAGGGGGTTGGAACTGGCTGATCTTTGAGGTCCCTTCCAACCTTACCATTCTATGGTTGTATGACGCTACTTGGATTAACGCCAAACGTTTCATACCTTTATTGACTGTTATGTATGTACTGTTGTATTAACAGTACATATGTACTGTTAGTTTGTGCCAGATGATCCCTGTGTATTGCTGCAAACAAGTAATGCTGGTCACACTATTTGAAGATACACCATTCTTTCCAAAGCTGGGAGATCTTCATTTAGTGGTTATAGACCTGGACCAGAAATTCACAGCTCATTTTCAGCTGCAGTTTGCTTAGAGACGGTGAAGTTGGTTGGTGTATTACACTCCATTTGTGTTACACCCCATTCGTTCCCGTTGCACCCACTGAAGGGAAGCTGAATGCAGTTTCAATCTAAGTTTTGTAAAACTGATTTTTCCATAATATACTATTCCAGGACCACTTTGTTTTAAATTGCATCTTAATGGAGTTCCTCACCCCCACCACCTTTACCGTGGTGCCGTAGCATTTGCAGGCAGCAGTAGTGCAGTGCTTCGTGCCCCATACTGCCATCGACTTCATCTTTCTCACTTTAGCCAATGACATCTTCCAGCTACCAAAATGGTGAAAAATGAGCTTCTTAAAGAATTGTCAACTTCAATACCCTCAGTTATTACTCAAGGCACAGGCGCATGGGCTTTTATTTTATGAAAATTCATAGCTGCTCGCCGGTATCATAAACCATTGGGCCTGATACTCTGTGGCATCTCTCAAATATCACAGACTAGCATCTTCTTTGGCAGCTGTGATAAAGCATGTCATGATCTGACAGGCATTTCACTTCATCCTGTTTTTTGTTTAGGGTGGAAAAAGTCCCTGCTGGAAAGATTGCAGGATTTCTTGCAACGACAGGACAAGGGGCAATGGGTTTAAACTGGCAGAGGGGAGATTTAGACTGGATATTAGGAGAAAGTTCTTTACAGTGAGGGTGGTGAGACACTGGCACAGGTTGCCCAGGGAGGTGTTCAAGGCCAGGTTGGAGGAGGCCTTGAGTAACCTTTACTAGTGGGAGGTGTCCCTGCCTATGGTAGGGAGTTGGAACTAGATGATCCTTGAGGTCCCTTCCAACCTTACCATTCTATGATTGTATGACTTTCCAGGGCTGAGTCATGAGATGCACCAGTAAGATGTTTTCCATGTGCTTTCTCGTATGAACTTCAAAGGATGGAGCACCACATATACTGCAATACCCCTTCAGTTAATCTTTGCCTTTCTTAAGTCTTAATGGTGACTTGGCATTGACAAAGCTGTCAGGACTTTGGTTAATGCATGAAATTGCAGTGCTTGAGGGTGTCCAGAGAAGGGCAACGAGGCTGGGGAGAGACCTCGAGCACAGCCCTATGGAGAGAGGCTGAGGGAGCTGGGATTGGTTAGCCTGGAGAAGAGGAGGCTCAGGGGAGACCCTCTTGCTGTCCACAGCTACCTGAAGGGTGCTTGTAGCCAGGAGGAGGTTGCTTTGTTCTCTCAGGCAAGCAGCAGCAGAACAAGAGGACACAGTCTGAAGCTGTGCCAGGGGAAGTTTAGGCTGGAGGTGAGGAGAAAGTTGTTGCCTGAGAGAGTCATTGCCTGCTGGAATGGGCTGCCCAGGGAGGTGGTGGAGTCAGTGTGCCTGGAGGTGTTCAAGGCAGGTTTGGACGTGGCACTTGGTGCCATGGTCTGGTCTTGAGGGCTGTGGGAATGGGTTGGACTTGATGAGCTTTGAGGTCTCTTCCAACCTTGGATGATACTGTGATACTGTAAATCTTTAGCAGCTCTCTTTTCAAACTCTATCCTGCGGTCTTTGCCTCTGTTTTGTCCTTACAAAAGGTTTAGTTAGTGGCATTTCTGTAAAAGATGTCCATGCCACTTCAGAATTGCATAGAGCCTCATTTTTCTTACAACATGAGTTGATAAAGGATTTGAAACTGATTTCTAAGTTTTGTTTTTTGTTTTTTTTCCCCTTGATTGGTTGGTTGGGGTTTTTTTTTTTCTTTGTTTGTTTTTGTGGGTTGAGGGCCAAGGAACTATTTTGTCTTCCTAAATCTCTTTCCTGCTTTGAAAAATGCTCCAGCAGCTGAACTCTTCTCTTAGGAGACAAACTGAAACCACATCCTCTATTTCCTAACCCATTTTAGATTCCTGGGCTGAGAACGTTGCAAGCTCTTGATCCTCATTTGGGGGTGGGGAGGGATGGATGAGGCACGGAGGCAACTCTTGAGTTAGGTATCAGTCCTCTGGGGAGGAGCAGTGTTTAGGCAACCCCCTAAGCTTAATGTGTTCAGCCTACTTTGAGGCAGCTTCTGCTGGATGAGTGTTTTCTTCCCCTTCTCCATTTTAGCTTTGCAGACCCATTTCAGCCAAATGTGAGAGTGAGGCAGAGTAACTGCAAGTGTTAGAGCAAGGAGGTGAATAGAGTTCACAGAGTGGTGATCAGTGGTGTCAGGTCCAGCTGGAGAGCTGTAACAGGTAGAGTCCCCCTGGGATCAGTGCTGGGTCCTGTGCTGTTCAATATCTTCATCAATGCCATTGCTGAGGGCACAGACAGAGTCTGCTCAGCAAGTTTGCTGATGGCACCAACGTGGGAGGCTTGGCTGAGACAGCTGCAGGCTGTGAGGCAATCCAGCAAGACCTGGGCAGAGGTGGGCACAGAGGAACCAAATGAGGTTCAAAAAGGACAAGTGCAGAGTCCTGCACCTGGGGAGGAACAATAAACTGCAGCAGTACAGGTTGGGAGGGAATCTGCTGGAGAGCAGCACTGTGGAGAGGGTCCTGGGAGTGCTGCTGGAGAACATCCATGGGCAGCAATGTGCCCTGGTGGGTAAGACCACCAGTGGGGTCCTGGGGGACATTAAGCAGAGTGTGTCCAGCAGATCAAGGGAGGTTCTCCTCCCCCTCTACTCTGCCCTGGTGAGACCTCATCTTGAGCACTGCCTTCAGTTTTGGGCTCCCCAGTTGAAGAGGAACAGGGATCTGCTGGAGAGGGTCCAGCAAAGTGCTACAAGGATTATGAGGGAACTGAGCACTGCCTGGTGAGGAGAGGCTGAGGAACCTGGGGCTGCTTAGTCAAGAGAAGACTGAGAGGGGATTTAAGAAATGTTTATAACTATTTGTGGGCTGGGGGTCAGGAGATGGGGATAGGCTCTGCTCACTGATGCCTGGGATAGGACAAGGAGCAGTGGATGAAAGCTGCAGCACAGGAGGTTGCAGCTCAACACAAGGGGCAACTTCTTGACTGTAAGGGTCCTAGAGCACTGGCACAGGCTGCCCAGAGAGGTTGTGGAGTCTCATTCTGTGGAGACTTTCAAGCTTTCTGTCCTGCTTCTCTGTCCTTGCTCAAAGAACAGAACTGTGTCATCAGGACTTTCTGTGAGTCATTCTCAATGCAAATTTCTACTCCGTATTTGTGGGAGTGTGTTGACAACACCAAGGAGTAGGGTGGTAGTAGACAATAAGATTTAAGGCAAAGAAAGAATAAGAGAGGAGAAGAGAGGGGCAATGGGTTTAAACTGGCAGAGGGGATATTTAGACTAGATGTTAGGAGGAAGTTCTTTACAGTGAGGGTGGTGAGACACTGGCACAGGTTGCCCAGGGAGGTTGTGGCTGCTCCCTCCCTGNAGGAAGGACATGGAACTGTTGGAACGGGTCCAGAGGAGGGCCACAAAGATGATCTGAGGGCTGGAGCAGCTCTCCTATGAGGACAGACCAAGACAGTTAGGGCTCTGCAGCCTGGAGAAGAGAAGGCTTCAAGAAGACCTTAGAGTAGCCTTCCAATATCTGAAGGGGGCCTACAGGAAGGCTGGGGAGGGACTATTGACAAGGTCTGGGAATGCCAGGACAAGGGGCAATGGGCTTAAACTGGCACAGGGAAGATTTAGACTGGATGTGAGGAGGGAGCTCTTTACATTGAGTGTGGTGAGGCACTGGAACAGGTTGCCCAGGGAGGTGGTGGCTGCTCCCTCCCTGGAGGTCTTCAAGGCCAGGTTGAGTGAGGCCTTGAGTGAGCTGTACTAGTGGGAGGTGTCCCTGCCTATGGCAGGGGGTTGGAACTGGCTGATCCTTGAGGTCCCTTCCAACCTTACCATTCTATGATTCTATAACATGCTCTGGAGGAAGTTTTGATCCAGTTGAATTGGAAGGAATAAGAACAATTCGCCCCGAGGCCAGCAGTACCACAGGGGTGTGCTCCTCACTCTGAGATCAGCCTCGGGGTGATGTTGTGAGAACCCACCTGGAGTACTGAATCCAGTTCTGGAGCCAAGAGGGATGGGAACATGCTGGAGTTCAGAGGAGGGCCATGAGGATGCTCAGAGGGCTGGAGCTGCTCTGCTGTGATGACTTGCTGGGTAGAGCACTGCTGGGTAAGGAATTGGCTGGATGGTGGCATGCAGAGTGGTGATCAAGGGCGCCATGTCCACCTGGAGACCAGTGCCAAGTGGTGTCCCTCAGGGGTCAGTGCTGGCACCAGTGCTGTT
>VWZE01013671.1:86576-97227 GCA_013396675.1 Eubucco bourcierii
GAGGAGAATGAGAGAGAGGAGAATGAGAGAGAGAATGAAAGAGAGGAGAATGAAAGAGAGGAGACTAAAAAAGAATAGGATAAATAGAGTTAAAAAACAAAAAAGGAAGAAGAAAACCACAGGTAAAATCATGTATGGAGTCCTTTCAAGTACTTTCTCCAAAATCTGAGACTATTTTGTTTGTTTGTTTTTTTTTTTTTTTCTGGTTGACTTAGTTGGGGCAATTAATGAGGCAGGAAATATAAAATATGTAATTATTGACTTAATGTTTTCATGTAGTTGTTCACTTCTGTAAATACTTCAGGAGGGTTTTTAATTCCTCCTCTCACCGATGGTGCTACAGCTCTGACCATCTGCCCTGCAGGTGTCCCTGCCTATGGCAGCGGGTTGGAACTAGGTGATCCTTGAAGTCCCTTCCAACCTTACCATTCTGTGATTCTGTGACATAGATTTAGGCCTATTGGCCTTCCCCACAGTGGTGTTCTAACCTGGGTCTGTCTTTTTGGCCTCTGTTTTTCAGACGTCTCGTGGGGAGTTTGACTCCAGCGAATATGAAGTGCGAAGGCGTTACCAGGATTTCCTTTGGTTGAAGAGCAGACTTGAAGAAGCACATCCAACACTGATCATTCCTGTTCGTTACCTTCAGCTTCAGTTGTTTTTCTTTGTTTATAAAACATCTCTGGTTCTATGCAGAGGTCTTTCTTTAACCTCTGAAGTCTCACCAACGTTAAATTAGTAACCTGTACTAGTGGGAGGTGTCCCTGCCTATGGCAGGGGGTTGGAACTAGATGATCCATGAGGTCCCTTCCAACCTTACCATTCTATGATTCTATGAAATAACCTGGTTTTATTAGCTCTATGTCTATGTGGTAACTAAAAACACCATAAAGGTTATTTTTTATGTTTGCAACTCTACCATTTGCAGTAATCTGCAGTAGTTTATGTCCTGTCCTGCTTCTGTTCTCCACTGTATGCCTTAAACAGCGTCTAGCAGATGGAGAGAGGTTCTCCTCACCCTCTGCTCTGCCCTGATGAGGCCCCACCTGGAATATTAAATCCAGTGCTGGGCTCCCCAGGTCAAGAGGGACAGGGATATCTGCTGGAGAGTCCAATGGAGTCCAAGGGAGGGCTACAAGGATGCTGAAGGGATTGCAGCACTGCCTGAGGAGGAGAGGCTGAGAGCCCTGGGCCTGCTTAGTCTGCAGAGGAGAAGGCTGAGAGGGGATCTGAGCAATGTCTGTCAAGAGCTGAGGGCTGGGGGGCAGGAAGAAAGGCACAGGGACAGCCTCTGCTCACTTGTGCCCTGCCATAGGACAAGGGGCAAGGGATGGAAACTGCAGCACAGCAAGTTCCACCTCAAGATAAGGAAGAACTTCTTGTCTATAAGGGTCCCAGAGCCCTGGCACAGGCTGCTCAGAGAGGTTGTGGAGTCTCCTTCTCTGGAGCCTTTCCAGCCCTGTCTGGATGTGTTCCTGTGTGACCTGTGCTGGATTCTCTGCTCCTGCTGTGGCAGGGGGTGGGGGGGAAGCTCTCCAAGAGGTCCCTTCTGACCCCTAACTTGCTGTGAGCCTGTGAACAGTGCCTTGATTCCAGTGAAGTGCCTTAGTTTAGCTCTGAGAGTTAATGGCTTATGAATGAGCCTTGGTTAATTATTAGTGCAGCCACACCAATGCTTATTTCTAAGCAATGCAATTCTCAAAGCAATTCCTCCTCCTGCAAACTCAGTGTCCTGCCAGTCTAGGTCAGAAATTCACATCCTGTGAGCATGGCTTTTTTGTCTGGGGGAATACTAATGCAGTGGGGTTTGATATTCTCTTCTGCTTCCATTTTAAACAGAGAGGTTGAACTGGAAGCTCTCCAGAGGTCCCTTCCAACCCTTACCATCCTGTAGAGCCTGTGAACCACGTCACACCGCGTTTGACAGTGATAACTCTGTAGCAGTGTTTTGCAGGGTGGATTTCACACAGTGTACCTGCATTTCAGTGCCATTCTAATGCCCTAATGTCATCCAAATGCTGCAATGTGTCTCTTTTTTTTCCTTTCCTTAGCCATTGCCTGAGAAATTCATCATGAAAGGAATGGTGGAGCGATTCAGTGAGGAATTCATCGAGACTCGAAGGAAAGCTTTACATAAGTTTTTGAACCGCATCGCTGAGCACCCAACTTTAACCTTTAATGAAGACTTCAAAATCTTTCTGACTGTGCAAGCCTGGGTAAAAAAGTCTTTATTTACACGTGCATGCAATCACCTCTCCTGTTAGGGGAGTGTATCAGGAGTCTCCCTAGTTCTGTGTTCAATGGCGTCCTGCTGTGGCTTGTTAGAGATGAGAGCAGGAGAAGGCTGGGGATAGATTCATCTCCTGAGCTGAATTTTAGTCCTCTGCTTTTGGTAAACAGGGAATGGCAGCATTAGAATCATAGAATGGTAAGGTTGGAAGGGACCTCAAAGATCATCTAGTTCCAACATCCTGCCATAGGCAGGGACACCTCCCACTAGTACAGGTCACTCAAGACCTCCTCCAACCTGGTCTTGGACACCTCCAGGGAGTTTGGAGAGCACGGAATCACCCAATGTGATCAAAGTAAAAAATTAATATATGGAAATATATAATAATCTCAGTTATCACTCAAGGCCTCCTGCAACCTGGCCTTGAACATCTCCAGGAAGGGAGCAGCCACAACCTCCCTGGGCAACCTGTGCCAGTGTCTCACCACCCTCACTGCAAACAACTTCCTCCTAACATCCACTTTCAGTCTCCCCTCTGACACTTCAAACCCATTCCCCTTGTCCTGTCATTTCAAGTCCTTGTCAGTAGTCCCTCCCCAGCCTTCCTGGAGCCCCTTTCAGATCCTGCAAGGCTACTCTAAGGTCTCCTGGAAGCTTTCTCTTCTCCAGGCTGCACAGCCCCAACTCTCTCAGCCTGTCCTCACAGCAGAGCTGCTGCAGCCCTCTCAGCATCTTGTTGGCCTCCTCTGGACCCACTCCAACACTTCCATGTCCTTCCTGTGCTGGGGGCTCCAGAACTGCACACAGGACTGCAGGTGGGCTCTGAGGAGAGCAGAGCCAAGGGGCACAATCCCCTCCCTTGCCCTGCTGCCCACACTGCTCTTGCTGCAGCCCAGCACACAGTTGCTGTCTGGGCTGCATTCACACTGCAGCCTCATCTGGAGCTTTTCATCACCCCACACCCCCAGGGCCTGTTCCTCAGGGCTGCTCTCAACCATTCCCCACCCAGCCTGGAGCTGTGCTTGGCATTGTGCCTACCCAGGTGCAGGACCTTACACTTGACCTTGTTGAATGTCTTGAGATTGGCCTGGGCACAGCTCTGCAGCCTGTGCAGCTCCCTCTGGATGGATCCCTGCCCTCTAGCAAGTGACTGTGCCACACAGCTTGGTGCCATCTGCACACTTGCTGAGGCTGCACTGATTCCTCTGTCCATGAGCCTCGAACCAACACAATTCTCTTTTCAGAGACATTAAAAAAGCACTTAGAAGGAAACTTATCTTGTTCTGTCTTTAGGAACTCTCCTCACACAAGAAACAGGGTCCCAGTTTGCTGAGCAGGATGGGGCAGACGGTCAAAGCTGTAGCATCATCAGTGAGAGGAGGAGTTAAAAACCGTCCTGAAGTATTTACGGAAGTGAACAACTACATGGAAAGATTTAGTCAGAAAATAAATGTGCTGGACAAGATAGCTCATAGAATTTACAAGGAGGAAAGAGGTAAGTAGAAAATGAAGTATCTGTTTTATTGATGTGAGAAATAGATGGTGTATTGGTTTGAGTTTAGCTTCTCAGGGACCCATACAATAATCATAGAATCATAGAATGGTAAGGTTGGAAGGGACCTCAAGGATCATCTAGTTCCAACCCCTGCCATAGGCAGGGACACCTCCCACTAGCACAGCTCACTCAAGGCCTCCTCCAACCTGGCTTTGAATACCTCCAGGGAGGGAGCAGCCACAACCTCCCTGGTCAACCTGTGCCCGTGTCTCACCACCCTCACTGTAAAGAACTTCCTTCTAACATCCAGTCTAAATCTCCCCTCTGCCAGGTGGTAGTTGATGTCACTTAGACATCAAGGTATAATGTAAGGGGTGTTTGTGCCTTTGCTTCTGAAGACTAGCAGGTACAGCTGGGTTTTATGCTGTGTAAGCTTCCCAAAATTCTCTCCCAGACAAAGTATTTTGCTGGAGAAAAGCAAGACCAACAGAACAATTTTTTTCAAAATAAAATGATTACAGCAACTACAAAAGCAAGAGCTGGACAATTTTTTTTTTTTTTGCCTCTGAGGGTGACAGGAGGTTGTGGGGTCTCCTTTGGAGATATTCAAAACCTGCCTGAGGGGAGACCTCACTGATATTTGTAAAGATGTGCAGGTGAGTGCCAGGAGGCTGGAGCCAGGCTCTGCTGGGTGATGCCCAGTGACAGCACAAGGGGCACTGGTGGAAACATGAGAAGAAATTTTTTGCCTATGAAAGTGACAGATCCCTGGCACAGGCTGCCAGGGGGGCTGTGGAGTCTCCTTCTCTGGAGACACTCAACACCTGCCAGGATGTGTTCCTGTGTGATCTGCTCTGGGTGATGCTGCTCTGACAGAGGGTTTGGACTGGATGAGCTTTGGAGGTCCCTTCCAGCCCCTGACATTCTGTGATGCTGTGAAAAACTGAGCAACGTGCTCTGCAGCTGGAGCAAGCTCGGTGGGTACCTGGTACCTCTCGCCTTGTGCAGCTCCTTCAGCCACTGCTGGAACTGGTGCAGGTTCCTGAGGACACTCCACTGGTGAGACATTTGGTCGTTTTGAGATGCTGCTGACACAAAAGGTCAGCAACCTGCCGTGGTTTGCATCTTGCTGTGCTCCACCTCAGTCGCAGCAAGAAGGATAGAATCATAGAATCATAGAATGGGAAGGTTGGAAGAGACCTCAAGGATCATCTAGTTCCAACCACCTGCCATAGGCAGGGACACCTCCCACTAGTACAGGTCATTCAAGGCCTCCTCCAGCCTGGCCTTGGACACCTCCAGGGAGGGAGCAGCCACAACCTCCCTGGTCAACCTGTGCCCGTGTCTCACCACACTCACTGCAAACAACTTCCTCCTAACATCCAGTCTAAATCTCCCCTCTGACACTTCAAACCCATTGCCCCTTGTCCTGTCATTACAAGACCTTGTCAATAGTCCCTCCACAGCCTTCCTGGAGCACTACTCTAAGGTCTCCTGGAAGGTCTTCTCCAGACTGCAGAGCCCCAACTCTCTCAGCCTGTCCTCACAGCAGAACTGCTGCAGCCCTCTCAGCATCTTCATGGCCTCCTCTGGACCCACTCCAACACTTCCATGTCCTTCCTTTGCTGGGGGCTCCAGAACTGCACACAGGACTGCAGCTGGGGTCTGAGAAGAGCAGAGCAAAGGGGCACAATCCCCTCCCTTGTCCTACTGCCCACACTGC
Organism: Eubucco bourcierii; assembly: GCA_013396675.1. NCBI lineage: Eukaryota > Metazoa > Chordata > Aves > Piciformes > Ramphastidae > Eubucco > Eubucco bourcierii. Next base: position 92,022 of record VWZE01013671.1, read on the forward strand.
TCTTGCTGCAGCCCAGGACATGGTTGGCTGTCTGGGCTGCACTCACACTGCAGCCTCATCTTGAGCTTTTCATCACCCCAGACCTCAAGGTCCTTTTCCTCAGGGCTGCTCGCCAACCAGATTGCTCATATTGTTCTGTGTGTGGCTCTGTCCATGATCCCTCGCATCGCCCTTCACCCCATCTCTAGCGACCCTGGGCGTGTGTACAACTCCACATCATGTAGCCTTCACGCAGCTTCCTGAGGGCATTCTGTGATTTCTCTGATTTATTCCTGAACAAAAGAATAACCTGCACTGTGTGTTCCCCATTAAGAGTATTGCAGTGAAATGAAGGAGTATGGCCCCATCCACACGCTGTGGTCAGCATCGGAAGACGACGTAGCGGAGTGTCTGAAGGGCGTTGCCAGCTGCATTGACAGGTGCTGCAAGGCCACAGAGAAGCGCATGGCAGGGCTCTCGGAAAACCTGCTGCCCATTTTACATGAATACATTCTCTACAGTGAAATCCTGATGGTAAGATGTCCTTAAGATTGCTGATGGCTCTCTATGAAGTATCATAGAATCATAGAATGGGAAGGTTGGAAGGGACCTCAAGGATCGTCCAGTTCCAACCCCCTACCATAGGCGGGGACACCTCCCACTAGCACAGGTCACTCAAGGTCTCCTCCAACCTGGCCTTGGACACCTCCAGGGAGGGAGCAGCCACAACCTCCCTGGGCAACCTGTGCCAGTGTCTACCACCCTCACTGCAAACAACTTCCTCCTAACATCCAGTCTTAATCTCCCCTCTGCCAGTTCATACCCATTGCCCCTTGTCCTGTCATTGCAAGACCTTGTCAACAGTCCCTCCACAGCCTCCCTGGAGCCCCCTTCAGATACTGGAAGGCCACTCCAAGGTCTCCTGGAAGCCTTCTCTTCTGCAGGCTGCAGAGCCCCAACTCTCTCAGCCTGTTCTCACAGCAGAGCTGCTGCAGCCCTCTCAGCATCTTTGTGGCCTCCTCTGGACCCGCTGCAACACTTCCGTATCCTTCCTGTGCTAGTATGACCTAGTTGTGATGGTTTGGGAGTTACCCGACCCACACACACCTTGTAAAATCCCCCAGACTAGACTCAGCCAGCTGGAAGTTAAGGTCTGAAGCTTTATTTACAGCTCAGCACAATGTACAAGCCAGAGATAGATACAACAGACAGGAATAGTTACAGAAATATGCAAGTTAAAGGGAATACAGAAACACAATCCCCCTCCCAGAAATCAGAGTCCCCAGGAGGGGCTCCCAGCCACCCTTCCACCTTTTCCACATCCCTCTACCTTACCCCAGGGTTTGGCTTATGTGAAAGGTGAGTTTGGAGGATTGGCCAGGGAGGTTAGAAGCAGAGTGGTTAGTTTATTCAGCAGAGAGGAGAGGGCAAGAAGCTGGAGAGACCAAGAGTCTCCGAGCCTGAGTGTGTCTTACCTATATTTGTGTTCTTATACATCTTAGGAAGCCTATGAGTGCAGCAGACATCACCATTGTTTTCCTTTCACAGCCTATAATATGATTTTCTCCACTAAAATGTCCCAGTTAGCCTTAAACCAGCACAGCCAGGGGGGTTAGAAGCAGAGTGGTTAGTTAGGTTAGCAGAGAGGCCAGCAGACACACACCAGCTAGGGAGACCCAGACTCTCTTATCTATATTTGTGTCCTTGTTCTTACACACCTCAGCAAGCCTAGGAGTGCAGCAGACATCACCAGTGTTTGCTTTACAAACCAGCACACTAGTCCAGTGAAAGAGTCTGGGAGAGAGCTGTTAACTGAGGAAAATGATTTTGCAGTCCCTCTATTGACTGTCACTACCAAGCGCGTGCATCTGCCTATCTGCAGGGAACCAGCTGGTCCTGCTTCCCGTACTGATCAGGCAAGAGATGACCCTTCCAGATGAGAAGAGCTTAATAGTTTTGTGTGGCAGGCTGTGATAAGGAGGGTCTGGTTTTGGCATCTCCAGAGAGCTCTGCATTGTGGCAGAGGTAGGAACACAGAAAGGTTTGGAGAACAGCAGCTGAGAAAGGCCTCCTCTGGCACGCTGCTGAAATGTGAACTCATAGAGTAACAGATTGTGTGTGGGGAGGAAAAGGAGTGGAAAGGTTTTTCCCTTTCTAGGAGATGTTCTTGAGCTATGTTTTCTTTCTCCAGAACAGCAGGGAACTTCCAGTGCCTGTGCCATTATATAAGCATCTGTTATTCTCTGGCACAAGCTGATGGTCTGGGTTCTTTGTATGTATCTTCGTGTCACTCAGAGAGAACGTAAAAAATCTGACTACAGAATTGATAAACTCAGTGCTGATGGATAGGCAACATAATTAAGTAACTGGATTCAGCATGTCATAGTTCCCACTCTGCTGCCTCTACAGATCAGAAGATGTGTACAAACCTCTCTTTGTCTAGGTTTTGGGCAATGCAAGCTGCAGTATCTGTTCTCGCCTTACCGCTGGGAAACCTGCTGCAGTGGTTTCTGAGTGGGAGCTGAGTGTGTTACAGGCCACAGGTAAAGCAAGACCCAAGTTAACCCAACCTTTACTGGCACTGTGCAGAGCATTGCCAGTTTCTCACAAAGGCCTTAGCTACTGAGAGGGAAAGAATTGCTGCTGTAACCACTGCTGTCTTTAAAACAAGCTGCCCTGAAAGAGAGGCTGTGGAAATGCAAGAAGGAGAAATGTAAGAAACAAAAATAATGAGATGTGTAGAGAGTGAACTGCCTTGATTTCCAGAAGATACAGCATGTCTCCCCCCTGGGAGAGAAGTAGCAGCTAAGATAAGGGCCAGGTGGCCTGGGAAAAAGAAAAGATGAAAGGGCAAAGTTCGTTAAAAACAAGGTAGTAGATCATTTGTATCACCATAGAATGGTAAGGTTGGAAGGGACCTCAAGGATCATCTAGTTCCAGCCCCCTGCCATAGGCAGGGACAGCTCCCACTAGTACAGGCATTTAGAGCCTGTGCCTGGTCGCTGGAGTTCCACACAGCTCAGGGTGCAATGAGGTAGCAAACAAGCACAGATACAATGGCAGAAAGCAGACACAACAGCAGAGCACCTTCCACTAGTACAGGCATTTAGAGCCTGTGCCTGGTCGCTGGAGTTCCACACAGCTCAGGGTGCAATGAGGTAGCAAACAAGCACAGATACAATGGCAGAAAGCAGACACAACAGCAGAGCACCTTCCACTAGTACAGGCATTTAGAGCCTGTGCCTGGTCGCTGGAGTTCCACACAGCTCAGGGTGCAATGAGGTAGCAAACAAGCACAGATACAATGGCAGAAAGCAGACACAACAGCAGAGCACCTTCCACTAGTACAGGCATTTAGAGCCTGTGCCTGGTCGCTGGAGTTCCACACAGCTCAGGGTGCAATGAGGTAGCAAACAAGCACAGATACAATGGCAGAAAGCAGATAAAACAGCAGAGCACAGGTTGTGCTGCCTGCTTATCCCTTTTTATCCATACAGCCCGAGACTAATGGGGCTTTGGACACAGAATAGCCAATCAGAATGGCAGTTAACCAAGCTTGACCATATTAGGTGAAGCCATAGGCTTGCTTTACCCTTTTTAGGGCAGAGCACAGCCTTGTGTACCTTGTTTCGCACAGGGTTCAAATCAAGTCTGGGCAAGCCACAGTCCTCAAACTCAGTAGCTCCAGGTTCTTTGTCTTCTTTCCCACAGTTGCTTCTCACCATAGCAGATGAAGGGACAGCAGAAAAACATCTCTGGGCAAACCAGGACATGGATAAGCCTGTTTTGGTCTGCTTAGGCCTACCATGACATGTGCTTAACCTCTCATGGCAGGGACCTTTGCACAGTGCTGCCAAGGTCGTGTGCAACAGCACGGAAGGTGTGGTCAGTACAATACAGCCTTTGTGTTTCCAGGCTTGGGAGTTCAGCTCAGGGGAAAGAGATGAATTCATAGCTAAAATATTTGCTTCTCTGGACTGGCAGCTTCTTAACTCACTCAACAAATCTGGGGAGTGCAGAGTCCTGCTGCTCCTTAGGGTACAGATGTGTGGTGATGAAACGGTTCTGGTTCCACATGCAAGGGGTTTGTGGCAGGGTGCCATTAAATATGGCACTAAAAATTGGTCAGAGCATAGTAGTGTGTTTTAAACACACAGTCCCTCCATTTGCCATTAGAAGTCGGTAGTTGTGGTGGATTAATATTAAAATACCTCCTCATTTACCTTGCAATTGAAGGAATAATTGTGAGAAAGTTGCCAAATAGTCCTTGAAAGAGTTTTAAGAGGCAAAAGAAACAATAAAAAAAGAGAAAAATATTTGTAGTATTAAGGAAAGCTGTTCCAGACACAGAATCATAGAATCATAGAATCATAGAATGGTAAGGTTGGAAGAGACCTCAAAGGTCATCTAGTTCCAACCCCCTGCCATAGGCAGGGACACCTCCCACTAGTACAGGTCACTCAAGGCCTCCTCCAACCTGGTCATGGACACCTCCAGGGAGTTTGGAGAGCACAGAATCACCCAATATGATAAAAATTAATATATGGAAATATAAAATAATCTAAATTTAAAATATAATAAATAATTTCTTATACTGTAAATAAGCATGTGTCAATGTTACAGACATCTCTCCTTCTGATAGATTGGCACATTTGGTACTTAGACCCTTGAATTGAAGGTTCAAGTTACAATTTCAGTGATGCCTGATATGCCATTTTTAAGTCATTTATTATGCTTTCTGTTGTAACTCCCTCCAAGAAGGTGATTTTGATGAAATGTATGCAGCCCAGACAGCAACTGTGTGCTGGGCTGCAGCAAGAGCAGTGTGGGCAGCAGGGCAAGGGAGGGGATTGTGCCCCTTGGCTCTGCTCTCCTCAGACCCCAGCTGCAGTCCTGTGTGCAGTTCTGGAGCCCCCAGCACAGGAAGGACATGGAAGTGTTGGAGTGGGTCCAGAGGAGGCCACCAAGATGCAGAGAGGGCTGCAGCAGCTCTGCTGTGAGGACAGGCTGAGAGAGTTGGGACTCTCAGAATCATGGAATCATAGAATGGTAAGGTAGGAAGGGACCTCAAGGATCATCTAGTTCCAACCCCCTACCATAGACAGGGACACCTCCCACTAGTACAGGTCACTCAAGGCCTCCTCCAACCTGACTTTGAACACCTCCAGGGAGGGAGCAGCCACAGCCTCCCTGGACCACCTGTGCCAGTGTCTCACCACCCTCACTG
>VWZE01013674.1:3889-19319 GCA_013396675.1 Eubucco bourcierii
CCAGAGTAGGTTGCTGAGAGCCCCAAACAACCTGACCTGGAATGGTTGCAGAGTTGAGATCTCCACCACCTCTCTGGGCAACCTGTTCCAGTATTTCCCCACCCTCATTGTGCAGAACTTCCTCCTAATGTCCCAACTGTGTCTTGATGTTCTCCAGAGCTCCCTTGCAACCCCTCCCATTCTCTGATTCTGTGGTTTACTCTTGCTCACATTAAATATTTCAAAGCTAGCTTGAAAAAAAAAACAACAAACCAAACCAACCCAAACCTACAGTTTTTGGACTGCTTTCCCATCATAGAATGGGAAGGTTGGAAGAGACCTCAAGGATCAGCCAGTTCCAACCCCCTGCCATAGGCAGGGACACCTCCCACTAGCACAAATCCCTTCCAACCTTCCCATTCTATACTTCCAGAGCTTGACTTTCCATCCTCTTTCCAAGTCTCCCTGAGCCACCTCAGCTCTGCAGGACTCCTTGCTCCAGGTGCCAATGAACCTGAAACTTTTCTTTTCTTAAAGCTTTCTCATTTTTTTGGTTCCCTGAAGGCTTTTTTCTGGCTGCTGCCCATCCCTGAGCTCCCAACCATTGCCCATCTCCTGTGGGTGTGCTCCACCAGCTGAAGCTGAGCTGGGGACATGTAGGAGTTTTTTTTTATCTCCCCAAGATATGTTTGTTTTTTTTTTTTCCTGGAAGCAGGAGTTTTGCAAGCAAAGCAGGAGGCTAAGGAATATTGGTTCCTGCTGCCTGCCTGCATTTTTAATGTGTGCACACAGTGAAACCAGCTGAGAAGGGGAAGGAGTCAGCATGTTCAAAGGCCTTCTGCTGAGGACCTTTAATCTAAGTAAATCCTTTCTATATGAGCTGAAGCTCCAAGTGACTTCCTCCAGAAGGATCTGCAGTTAATAAAGCAGATCCAGGAAGGTTTGCAGATGGAAAGGAGGAGTGAATCCTGTTTGGCCAGAGGAGGTTTTTCTCCTGCAGGAGCAGTGGTGGAGGGAAGGAGAAGGGCATGGTTGTGTTTTCCCCATCCTGAGGATTAAGGTAGGACCCCTCCTAGCACAGCACAACTCCCTCTGGGCAGCCTGCTCCAGGCCTCCAGCACCCTCACACCAAAGAATTTCTCCTCACATTCAGGTGGAACCTGGGGGCAGTTGGTTGGGTGAATTAGTGACATTGGTTGCACCTGCAGGCAAAGACAGGGAGGTCAGCTCAGCACCCTGGGCTGAGGTGTGCCTTGCATTGCAACAGATCCAACCTCACCACGCTGGGATTCTGGGAAGAGACCTCTGGAGATCATCCAACCCAACCCTCCCTGCTCAAGCAGGGCACCCACAGCAGCTTGCCCAGCAGCACAGTGCCCAGCTGGGCTTGGAAGCTCTGCACACAAGGAGACTCCACAGCCTCTCTGGGCAGCCTGTTATGGCCAGAGGAGGTTTTCTCCTGCAGGAGCAGTGGTGGAGGGAAGGAGCAGGGCATGGTTCTGTTTTCCCCACCCTGAGGACTAAGGTAGGACCCTGCCTTGGCACAGCACAGCTCCCTGGGGGCAGTTGGTTGGGTGAATAAGTGACATTGGTTACACCTGCAGGCAAACAGAGGTCAGCTCAGCACCCTGGGCTGAAGTGTTCCTTGCATTGCAACAGATCCCAGGATCTCAGCATGGAGAGGTTGGAAGGGACCTCTGGAGATGATCCATCCAAGCCCTTGCCAGAGCAAGGCACCCACAGCAGCTTGTGCAGGCTCACATTGGCCTGGTGAGGTTGGAAGCTCTCCAGAGAAGACTTCACAACCTCTCTGGGCAGCTCTGTCCATGCTTAGGTTATCCCAATGGACTTCCATAGTGCCTCTGCCTTACAGCTGCTCTGTTCCAGCAGGGTTGGAAGCTCTCCAGAGAAGGAGACTCCACAACATCTCTGGGCAGCCTGCTCCAGCACCCTCACACCAAATAATTTTCTCCTCCTGGTCAGATGGAACCTCCTGGGTTGCACTTTGTGCCCATTGCCCCTTGGCCTGTCCCTGGGCACCACTGCCAAGAGTCTGGCCCCAGCCTTTAGCTCTTGCTGAGCATTGCTCAGCTGCCCTCTGGGGCTGCTCTTCTGCAGGCTCTCAGCCCCAGGGCTCTCAGCCTTTGCTCCTCACAGTGCTGCTCCAGGCCCCTCAGCAGCTTTGCAGCCTCCTCTGGACTCTCCCCAGCAGTTCCCTGCCTCTTGAGCTGGGAAGCACAGAACTGAACCCAGGACTCCACAGCAGGGCACAGCTTTGCAGCCTCCTCTGGACTGCCTCCAGCAGTTCCCTGCCTCTTGATCTGGGGAGCACAGAACTGGACCCAGTGCTCCACAGCAGGGCACAGCTTTGCAGCCTCCTCTGGGCTCTCCCCAGCAGTTCCCTGCCTCTTGATCTGGGGAGCACAGAACTGAACCCAGGACTCCACAGCAGGGCACAGCTTTGCAGCCTCCCCTGGACTCTTTCTGAGAAAGATGTCTGTGGATTCCCCTTTTGATTTCATCCATCTGTTCCCATCAGCCTGGAGGAGGAACTCCTTCTGCTTTCCTGAGCAGGGCAGCTCTGTGCAGGACTTCATTACAGCAGCCCTAATGTGGCGAAACAGCAAATTGCAGGAGCTGTTATTTTCTTGTCTCCTGAAATGCTCAGCTCAGATTCGAGCTGGAGGTGGGAGCAGGGCATGCAGCTCACCCCCTGGGCACTGTGCAGTCAGCTGTGCTAAATGCTGGGCTGTAAAATCATCATCTCCCTGCTATCTGCTGATGCAGCTTGGCTGTTTTCCCCCCACTGAGCTGCTCTCAGAATTCATCTTGGGAGATTTGATTTTTATTTTTATTTTATTTATTTTTTTTTTAGCAAGTTCCAGCCCACAAATCATCTTTTTTTTCTTTTCAGAGGACCTGTCTCAAATCTGGCAGGGCCTGAGATGCTTCTTTCCAGGGATGAGTAATGAAAGGCAGGAGTCTGAGTTTAATTAAGGCTTTTGGTTGTGCTCTGCTGTGTCTTGTTCTGCAGGGAGAGAGGATTGATTCCATTCTGCCCTCATGCAAGCAGCTGGGGGATGTTGAGGGGGAGCGGGGGGTGGGTTTCATCCATCTCACACCACTCTGCCATGATAGGGTGAGAGGGAATGGGCTGAAGCTTGAGGAGGGTGGATTCAGACTGGAGATGAGGAAGAAATTCTTTCCAGTGAGCATTGCTGACTTCTTTTGGGGCAGGGGTAGGAAAGAGGAGCTGGGAAGCTCCAGGCCAGGCAGTGTCACCTCTGTGCCTGGTAGGGTCATGGAACAGATCCTCCTGGAGGCACTACTGAGAGAGGAGAATAGTGAAGAGGTGGTTGGGTACAGCCAGGATGGCTTCAGCAAGGGCAAACCCTACCTGGCAAACCTGGTGGCCTTCTATGAACAGATCACAACATGAATAGCTTAGGGGAGAGCAACTGATGGCATTTACCTGGCCCTGAGCACCACAGCCTGGTCCCCAAGCTGCTGACACATGGGTTTGATGGGTGGGCCACAGGATGGAGAAAGAAGTGGCTTGATGGCTGCACCCAAAGAGTGGCTGCCAATGGGTGCATGTCCCAGTGCAGGCAGTGCCAAGCAGAGTCCCTCAGGGGTCAGTCCTGGGCCCAGGCTTGTTCAGCATTTGTGTGGCTGCCATGGGCAGAGGCACTGAGTGCAGCCTCAGCAGGTTTGCTGCCCACACCAAGCTGTGCAGTGCAGCAGACAGCAGGAGGGCAGGGATGGCATCCAGAGGGACCTGGGCAGGCTGCAGAGGTGGGCACAAGCCAACCTCAGGAGGTTCAGCAAGACCAAGGGCAAGGTCCTGTAGCTGGATAGAGGCAATGCCAAGCACCAATCCAGGCTGGGCAGTGCCTGACTGGAGAGCAGCCCAGAGGAGAGGGATTTGGGGGTGCTGGTGGAGGAGAAGCTCAACATGAGGCAGCAGTGTGCACTGGCAGCCCAGAGAGCAACCAGAGCCTGGGCTGGAGCAGGAGCAGTGTGGGCAGCAGGGCAGGGAGGGGATTCTGCCCCTCTGCTGTGCACTGCTGAGACCCCACCTGGAGTACTGCATCCAGTGCTGGAGCCCCTGGGACAAGAGGGATGTGGAGGTGCTGGAAGGTGTCCAGAGCAGGGCCATGAGGATGAGCAGAGGGCTGGAGCTGCTCTGCTCTGCGGAGAGACTGAGGGAGTTGGGGCTGTGCAGGCTGGAGAGGAGAAGGCTCCCAGGGGACCTTAGTGAGGCCTTGCAGGGTCTGAAGTGGGCTACAAGAAAGCTGGGGAGGGACTTTTTAGGCTGTCAGGGAGTGATAGGACTGGGGGGAATGGAACAAAGGTGGAAATGGGGAGAATCAGCCTGGAGGTGAGGAAGAAGTTGTTGAGCATGAGGGTGGTGAGAGCCTGGCAGGGGTTGCCCAGGGAGGTGGTGGAAGCCTCATGCCTGGAGGTGTTTAAGGCCAGGCTGGATGAGGCTGTGGGCAGCCTGAGCTGGTGTGAGGTGTCCCTGGGCATGGCAGGGGGTTGGAACTGGCTGCTCCTTGGGGTCCCTTCCAGCCCTGACTGATTCTGTGCTTCTAGGAGATGGTCTCTGGTGATGCTGAGGGGACAATGGTTTTATACTGGAAAGGACATTAGGAAGAAGTTGTTTGCAGTGAGGGTGGTGAGACACTGGCACAGGTTGCCCAGGGAGGTTGTGGCTGTCCCCTCCCTGGAGGTGTCCAAGCTCAGGTTGGATGATGCCTTGAGCAAGCTGTGCTGGTGGGAGGTGAACCTGCCCATGGCAGGAGGATTGGAACTGGATATTCTTGAAGGTCCTTTCCAACCCAACCCCTTCCATGTGTCTGTGACCATCCCCTGATGCTGTTCCCATTTCACAGATGGGAAGCAACTCTTGGTGGTGAAGAACAGGGCTGGAGAAGCAGCTCTAGGGTCACCTCTTTGCTCCTCCCTGGTAAGCTTGCAGCCACCTCTTGGTCCATCACTAAATTAAATACTGCTTTAATCTGCCTTAATCCACCAAAGCCAATGCTGAAGGTATTTTCAGTTGCGTGCCAAGGGCTTGTAAAATCAGGAGGAGTGTGACCAGCAGGTCAGGAGAGGTGACTGTGCCCCTTCAGCTCTGCTCTGCTGGGACCCTACCTCAAATCCTGTGCCCAGTTCTGCTGCCAGGTGTAAGGAATTCCAGTCTGCAGGTGCCATGCTGTGCCCTTTGGTGACAGGACAAGGGCTGATGGTTTTAAGGTAGAAGAAGGAGATTTAGACTAGAGAGAAGGAAGGGGATGGAGGAAGCACAAAGTTGGGCTCCCTTCAGTCACCACCCTGCAGTGGGTTGGAAGAGCTAAGGATGGGCTGGAGCCAGACAAGGACATTGCTCACAGTTTTATGAAGTGCTGTGGTTTTGTTTCTTCCTCCATCCATTCCCCACCCAAAGCCTCCCTGTGACAGTTGCCTGCCCCAGGCAGGGTCAGGACTCAGAGCCAGCAGAGCAGAGGTTTGCCCAGGGGAGAGCACAGGCTCCATCTTTTGCTGTGCTCTGAGGGCTCTGGGGCTGAGAGGTCTCCTCACTGCAAACCTGATTCCTGCCATGGAGCTTCAGGATTTCAGTAACCAACCCCTCCTGCTGAAGAACAGAGTGCCCAGGGAGGTTGTGGATGCCCTCTCCCTGGAGCTGTTCAGGCCAGCCAGGTGGCACCCATAGCAGCTTGCCCAGCAGCACAGTGCCCAGCTGGGCTTGGAAGCTCTGCACACAAGGAGACTCCACAGCCTCTCTGGGCAGCCTGTTATGGCCAGAGGAGGTTTTCTCCTGCAGGAGCAGTGGTGGAGGGAAGGAGCAGGGCATGGTTCTGTTTTCCCCACCCTGAGGACTAAGGTAGGACCCTGCCTTGGCACAGCACAGCTCCCTGGGGGCAGTTGGTTGGGTGAATAAGTGACATTGGTTACACCTGCAGGCAAACAGAGGTCAGCTCAGCACCCTGGGCTGAAGTGTTCCTTGCATTGCAACAGATCCCAGGATCCCAGCATGGAGAGGTTGGAAGGGACCTCTGGAGATGATCCATCCAACCCCCTGCCAGAGCAGGGCACCCACATCAGCTTGCCCAGCAGCACAGTGCCCAGCTGGGCTTGGAAGCTCTGCACACAAGGAGACTCCATAACCTTTCTGGGCAGCTTGCTCCAAGCTTCCAGAACCCTCACACCAAACAACTTTCTCCTCCTGTTCAGATGGAACCTCCTGGCTTCCAGTTTGTGCCCATTGCCCCTTGGCCTGTCCCTGGGCACCACTACCTGACCCCAACCTCTTGCCCCCCACCTTGCTGAGCAATGAGCAGATGCCCTCAGGGAAGAGCAAGAACCTTTTGGGCAAGAGCTGCCCAAAGCCCATCGTGACATAGTGCCAGCCCTGGGTGAGTTCTGCTGCAGGCTGGGGGCTGGCACTCTTCTGGAGGAGGACAGGGCAGGTGCTCCTCAGCTGCTGTGGGCTTGCAGAGGTACAGGAGCCGTGGTGGAGCATGAAACCATCCTGCTGTGTGCTGGGGTCACCTCAGCTCTCCTCCCTGCTGGTCTCACCTGCTGGCTGTGGGTTTAATTGGGCTCACTGCAGGTCTGAGCAGTTCAAAACTCTTGGTGTGAGGCTGCTGAGGAAGGAAGGGTGAAGCAGTCAGGAGGGGCAGCAAATTAGTGCTGCAGAGAGGATCCAAAAATAGCAGCTTCAGGGGCTAGCCAGGCCGTGCAGCACATCTTGCAGGAGAGGTAATCTGTTGTGAAACAGGGAGGGGAGAGCAGGAAATGACTCTTGAGGGCAGCTAAAAGTTCATCTCCATCCAGGCTTGCTCCCGTGGGCACCCCCCAGATGCCATCCCTGCGGTGCCCTTGGGGACAGCCCAAGCTGCCATGGCACATCCCAGCTTCCCAGAGCTCTGTGCCCACGAGGAGCCCCCCACAACCCTCCTCCCGAGGTGCAGCCAGCCCGGGCTGGCCTCCTGCCAGTGCTAATAGGCTTGGATTTAAGCAGTGTTTTTCATCTCCTTCATGCATTATTTGCTCATTACTCCAGAATGAGCCAAGGAATTCCTGCATTCCCCTTCCCACTCCCTCCCTTCTTTCTCTTCTAATCTGCTTTCTGCCCTTTTGGTGTCCTTTCCCTCAGCCCCAGGGTGTGATCTTTGTTCAGCTAGCACAAAGGTGAGGATTTGCAAGGACTCCTTCCTTCTGCTGGCACAGGCTGAGCTGCTGGGGGTGGGGAGATGCAGTTTGGTGTGTCCTGCTCAAGCAAGGAAAGAGCTCCCAGGCAGAAAGGCTCCTTCATGGCTGCAGAAAAGTTTATCTCTGCCTCAACAAGTCCAAGATCACACAAAAAAGTACAGAGGAACCAAATGAGGTTCAACAAGGACAAGTGCAGGGTCCTGCACCTGGGGAGGAGCAATAAACTGCAGCAGGACAGGCTGGGAGGGGATCTGCTGGAGAGCAGCCCTGGGAGTGCTGGGGGAGATCATCCATGGGCAACAATGTGCCCTGGTGGGCAAGAGGGCCAGTGGGGTCCTGGGGGGCATTAAACAGAGTGTGGGATGGATCATGGAATGGATTGTGGGGTGGATCATGAGGCAACCTGAGTGACCACTGGCAGTGAGACAGAGGCTTTGCAGTAGGTGCCTTTGGACATATTAACTGCTTTGTCCCCCTGTGTGATGTGGGCTGGCTACAGGCTGCTCCTGGTGAGGTTTGGAGTAGAGATTAGGTTGGGAGGTTGATATCCCTTGGGTTCCTGGGGGGCATTCAGCAGAGTCTGTCCAGCATATCCAGGGAGGTTCTTCTCCCCCTTTACTCTGCCCTGCTGAGACCTCATCTGGAGTTCTGCCTTCAGGTTTGGGCTCCCCAGTTGCAGAGGGACAGGGATCTGCTGGAGAGAGGCCAAGGGAGGGCTGTGAGGATGCTGAGGGGACTGAGCACTGCCTGGNGAGCAGTGGATGGAAGCTGCAGCACAGGAGGTTCCAGCTCAACACAAGGGCAACTTCTTGCCTGGAAGGGTCCTGGCACAGGCTGCCCAGAGAGGTTGTGGAGTCTCCTTCTGTGGAGCCTTTCAAGGCCTGTCTGGATGTGTTCTTTGTGCCCTGAGCTGGATTGTCTGGTCCTGCTCTGGCAGGGGTTGGACTGGATGCTCTCTTTGGGTCCCTTCCAGCCCCTGACACCTGTGAGCCTGTGTGGGTGCAGCAGCTCAGAGGGGTGCAGCAGCTCAGAGGGGTGCAGCAGCTCAGGGATGCAGCAGCTCAGCTCTGTGGTCTCTGAGGTGCTCCCTGCAACTGTCTGAAAGGAGGCTGAAGTGAGGTGGGGGTTTGACCTCTTCAACCTCCTGTCTGGTGACAGGAGGAGAGGAAATGGCCTCAAGTTGCACCAGGGGAGGTTTAATTTGGGGATTAGGAAGAATTTCTTTGCTGCAGGAGTGGTCAGGCACTAGAACAGGCTGCCCAGGGAGGTGGTAGAGTTCCCATCCCTCAAACCCCTCTAGATGTGGCACTTGGGGGACATGGCTGAGTGGCCAGGGTGGTGCTGGGTTGGTGTTTGGACTCCATCACCTTAGGGCCAATGATTGTATGCAGCTCCTCCTCTCAGTGCCTGGTAGTGAACCAACCTCACCCCCTGCTCTCTCCTTGCCCTGCCATGCCAGTGGTGCCCAGGAGAAGCAGCTGAGTTGGCAGTGTGCTGGGAGCTGATGCAAGGAATATTTTGTCCCAGAACACCTCCTGCTCCACAGGATGCCTGGGGCAGGGGCTGCAGGCAGTGTGCTGTGAGGGGTGAGACACCACTAACCTTCTCCTTCCTCTCTCCTTCCCCAGGCCCTTCCCGTCAGAGGAGACCACGGAAAACGATGATGATGTGTACAGGAGCCTGGAGGAGCTGGCAGAGTAAGTGGCCTTGTGCTGCCCTGGGTGGGGGGCACGAGAGGGGCAAGGTGGCAGTGGAGTTCCAGCAATGCCAGGGCTCAGAGAGCCAGGCTGGCTGCTGCCAGCATCGTGCCAGGCTGGCTGCTGCCAGCATCTTGCCAGGCTGCCTTCTGCCAGCATCGTGCCAGGCTGCCTTCTGCCAGCATCATGCCAGGCTGCCTGCTGCCAGCATCGTGCCAGGCTGCCTGCTGCCAGCATCTTGCCAGGCTGCCTGCTGCCAGCATCGTGCCAGGCTACCTGCTGCCAGCATCGTGCCAGGCTGCCTGCTGCCAGCATCGTGCCAGGCTACCTGCTGCCAGCATCGTGCCAGGCTGGCTGCTGCCAGCATTGTGCCAGGCTGGCTGCTGCCAGCATCATGCCAGNCGTGCCAGGCTGCCTGCTGCCAGCATCGTGCCAGGCTGCCTTCTGCCGGCATCGTGCCAGGCTGGCTGCTGCCATCATCGTGCCAGGCTGCCTGCTGCCATCATCGTGCCAGGCTGCCTTCTGCCGGCATCGTGCCAGGCTGCCTGCTGCCAGCATCGTGCCAGGCTGCCTTCTGCCGGCATCGTGCCAGGCTGCCTTCTGCCGGCATCGTGCCAGGCTGCCTTCTGCCGGCATCGTGCCAGGCTGCCTGCTGCCATCATCGTGCCAGGCTGCCTGCTGCCATCATCGTGCCAGGCTGCCGGCATCGTGCCAGGCTGCCTGCTGCCATCATCGTGCCAGAATGGCTGCTGCCAGCATCGTGCCAGAATGGCTGCTGCCAACATCTTGCCAGGCTGCCTGGTGCCACCATCATACCAGCAGATTTTTTTGTGCTCTCAGTCTACCTTTTCACATGTGGGACCCTGGGAGATGTCACTTTTAATCAGGAGGAGTTTCTGAGTGCCTCAGTGGGGGATGAGGAGCCCATGGAGGAGATCTCCTTCACTGACTAAATCCCTGGGATGTGATTCCCCTCTGGCACAGGTTGAGGGTGGTGAGACACTGGCACAGGTTGAGGGTGGTGAGACACTGGCACAGGTTGAGGGTGGTGAGACACTGGCACAGGTTGAGGGTGGTGAGACACTGGCACAGGTTACCCAGGGAGGTTGTGGAGCACAGAAGCACCCAACGTGATCTTTGATCACGTTGGGTGCTTCTGTGCTCCACAACCTCCCTGAAGGTCTTCTGTGCTCCACAACCTCCCTGGAGGTGTTCAAGGCCAGGTTGGATGAGGCCTTGAGTGCCCTGTACTAGTGGGAGGTGTCCCTGCCTATAGCAGGAGGTTGGAACTAGATGATCCTTGAGCTCCCTTCCAACCTTTCCATTCTATGATTCCAACCCCCACCATTCCCTGATTCTCTGATCAGCCACAGATTCCCTTCCCCCCTTTGACAAGGAGAATCTCTTTCCATGCTGGATAAGGAAACTTGGCCTGAGATTGTGCTGGTCACAATGGTGTATGCTGGGCACTGGTGCTGGGTGCTGGCAAACCTCAGGGCTGTGTGAGAAAGCTCTCTCTTAGCTGCTGCTGCTCTTCCAACAGCTGAACAAAGGCAGCATTCATCAGTTGGGAATGATTCAGTGCACCCAGCATCTTGGCATTGAATGTTGCTGATGATCCAGCAGGCTTGGGAAGATCCCAGTGCAGTTGAAATGCTTTGTTGGAGGGCAGGAACTGATTGGTTTTGCCCTTTGGAAAATTTTGGAGTGATGCAGAGCTCCACTCCAAGAGGATTTGGAAGTTCTCCAGAGAAGGAGACTCCACAACCTCTCTGGGCAGCCTGCTCCAGGCCTCCAGCAACCTCACACCAAATAATTTTCTCCTTCTGGTCAGATGGAACCTCCTGGCTTCCAGTTTGTGCCCATTGCCCCTTGGCCTGTCCCTGGGCACCACTGCCAAGAGCCTGGCCCCAACCTCTTGCCCCCCATCCTTTAGCTCTTACTGAGCATTGCTCAGCTGCCCTCTGGGGCTGCTCTTCTGCAGGCTCTCATAAATCATAGAATGGGAAGGTTGGAAGGGACCTCAAGGATCAGCCAGTTCCAACCCCCTGCCATAGGCAGGGACACCTCCCACTAGCACAGGTCACTCAAGGCCTCCTCCAACCTGGCCTTGAACACCTCCAGGGAGGGAGCAGCCACAACCTCCCTGAGCAACCTGTGCCAGTGGGCATCTCAGCCCCAGGGCTCTCAGCTTTTGCTCCTCACAGAGCTGCTCCAGGCCCCTCAACATCTTTGCAGCCTCCTCTGGCCTCTCTCCAGCAGTTCTTTGACCATCAAAATGCTTCATTTCAACCTTTAGCACTTCACTGGAGCACTTTGATGTCCCCTGTTTGAGATGCTGGGATCCATTTGGATTCTGCAAAGCCTTCAAATTATCAACTTACTTCTGATGGAGGTGTAGAGTTGGGAAATAAAAGGAGGCAAACTTGGTCCCAGAGTGAGGACCTTCACCCCAGCAGGCAGCAAAGTCCCTCCCAGTGCAGAGCAGCCACAGCAGGCAGCAGCTCAGTGGCATCTCCCTAAGGGCCATTTCCATGTGCTGCAGGGGGAAGCTGTCTGCATGCAGCTGTGGGTGCTGGTGTGGAGAGAGGATGCTGATGCCTTGCTGTGAGCCCTTTGGGCTGCCACAGGTTGTATGTGCAGCTCCCCAGGACTGGGTCAGCCACTCAGCAGAGCCAGGCAGAGAGCTGCCTGGAAACAGCAACCCCCCCAAAAAAATAAAGCCAGAAAGAGCTCTTGGTGATGAAAAGGGAGAGGGGAAGTGAAAAAGGTATCAGGGGAGCTTGAAAGTTCTCAGATTCCCTGTCCTCAACCCACTGGCCCCAAGGTTTGCTTGGCCAGATGGTAGCTTGGAGAGAGAGTGGGCAGATGGTGAGGGCTGGGCAGGGTGCAAGTGGGGCCTGACCCATGCTGGGAGCAGCAGTAAATGGATGTTTGTCCTCTGCTGCCTGATTTATTCCTGCAGGCCCTAATGGCACAGCCTGGAGCAGCAGATGCATTCTGGGGGAGGGGGTGGGGGTGTTGCCCTGGAAACATGCAGGGCTTTGGAACTGGCTGGAGCCTGCCCTCCAAAAAAAATCAAAGGCAACCCTGTCCTTAGGATGCTCCTGGGGGTCCCCAGGGCTGTGAGTTGCTGCTTCCCTCTTGGCACTGGTGCAGGCAGTTAACTACCTGCTGCTGAGCATCTTCCCTGCCAACTACTTCTCCACCTCTCTTGCTGGCTGTGGCAGCTGCCTCAAACCAGAACCAGAGCAGGAGAGGTTTAGGTTGGACATGAGGAAAAAGTTCTTTACTTATGAGGGTGGTGAGACACTGGAATGGGTTGCCCAGGGAAGTTGTGAATGTCTCATCCCTAGGAGTGTTCAAGCCCAGGCTAGATGAGACTTTGAGCAACCAGGGCTGGTGGGAGGTGGTCCCTGCCCATGGCAGGGGCTGGAATTGGATGAACCTTGAGGTCTCTTCCAACTCAAACCAGTCTGTGACTCTCTGCCCATGGCAGGGGCTGGGACTGGATGAGCTTTGAGGTCTCTTCCAACTCAAGGCAGTTTATGACTCCATGATGAGTTCAAACAGAGATTTCTCCCTTGCATGAGGCTGTTTGTGCCACCTGCTGAAAACTGCCATGAGGGGAGTGGAACACTGGAACAGGTTGCTCAGGGAGGTGTTTGAGGCTCCATTCCTGGAGATATTTGAGGTGAGGCTTGGCAGGGTTGTGGGAAACCTGATCTAGTGGAGGATGTCCCTGCTGAGTTCAGAGGGAGGTTGGACTGGATGAGCTTTGGAGGTCTCTTCCAGCTCAGAGTATTCTGTGGCTGTGTGGCTCTGTCATCCTCTGATCCTGTGGTCCTCTGATCCTCTGGCATGGCCCAAGAGCTGTGTAGAAGGAGCTGTTAGGCTGTGGTTGGACTCAATGACCCCAAGGTCTCTTCCACCCAGGTGTGATTCTGTCTGATTCTTGTAGCAAAGATGTGTTCAGCAGAACTCCTCAGGTGATGGATAGGGGAGCCATGGGCTGGTGATGAGTTAGCTGCCACTTTTCTCATTATTTCTGCAGTGCTGGAGAAGCCAGGGCCTGGCAGGTAAATAAATGGCTCCAGGGTGCAGGGCACTGCAGCCACAGCACTGCTAAAAGCTACTTTGCTTCTTTGTCACCACTGAAAACTTTTACACACCCTGCTTGTGCCATTTCTGGGATCCTGGGGGTTGCCCTCACTGTCTGAGGCTCTTTCTTGGGGTTAGAACCTTCTGCTTTCAGAGAATCCTGAAACTGCTTGGGTTGGCAAAGCCTTCTAAGATCATCAACCCAGCCTCACCATGGCCACCAAACCCTGTCCCCAGGTGCCATGGCCACAGGTTTCTTGAACACCTTCAGGGATGAGGAGATGGAAGAGTGAGGAAAGGTTGGAAAAGAGCTCTTGAGATCATTGAGTCCCAACCAGCAACCCAACACCACCTGTGGTGGTGTTGGGTTGCTGGTTGGGACTCAATGATCTCAGAGATCTTTCTCCAGCTGAAGCAATTCCCTCACTCTGTGCTCTCTCACTTCTTGAACACCTCCAGGGATGAGGACTCCACCACCTCCCTGGGCAGCCTGTGCCAATCTCTGAGCACTCTGGCAGCAAAGGAATTGGTTCTTAATCTTCAACCTAGCCCTTCCCTGGTGCAGCTTGAGGTCATTTCCTCTCCTCTTACCAGGCAGAAGAGTCCAACCCTTCCTTACCCTCTTCATTGCAATCTCCTTGCACAGAGTTGGAAGAGATCATTGAAGTCTTCCCTCAGCTTCCACTTCTCCAAAAGGAGGAGGAGAAGCTTTACAGAGGCTGAGGATCACATCCAGAAACTCCCTTCCCTTTCTTCTTGCTGTGTTCCCAGCCTGGTGGTGCTCAGCCCTGATTTCCTGCTGCTCTCCTGCCATATTTCTCCTGCTCTGTCACCCACTCTTGCAGCAAAGAAGTTCTTCCTACTCTC
Organism: Eubucco bourcierii; assembly: GCA_013396675.1. Taxonomy (NCBI): domain Eukaryota; kingdom Metazoa; phylum Chordata; class Aves; order Piciformes; family Ramphastidae; genus Eubucco; species Eubucco bourcierii. Next base: position 17,752 of record VWZE01013674.1, read on the forward strand.
CAACCTGACCCTCCCCTGGCACAACTTGAGGCCATTTCCTCTCCTTCTATCACCTGATACCAGGGAGCAGAGCCCAACCCCCAATCTCTTTCCAGCCTCCTTTTGGGGAGCTGCAGAGAGCAAAGAGGTCTCTCCTCAGCCTCTTGTTCTCCAGCCTAAGCACTCCCTAGTTCCTTCAGGTGCTCCTCCCCAGCCCTGTCCCAGCTTCCTTGCCCTTCCCTTCCAACAGGCACCCTGCAACCAGAGCAGAGTTGATGGTGCAGGCTTCTCTTGCTCTTTCCAGCCTCGTGGCTCCCTCCCAGTGCCCTCTGGCTAAGGACAGCCCTGCAAGACCTCAAGCCCAGCCCCTGCACATCTTGCACTCCTCCACCCTGACAGCTGAGCCTGCCAGATGTGCTGCTTGGGCTCTGCTTGCCCTCCTCTGCCAGGGACAGTGAATGAGGGGCTTGGGTGGTTCCACCTTCTATTTATAGCCCTAAGTGCAGAGTGGGAATGGGAAAGTGGAGGATTGCTGGGGTGAGCTGGAGCCTTGCAGCTGCTGCCTCAGGGACCTTGCAAATGCACTTCCAGCCTGGCCCCAGCAATGGCTCTGTGGTCTTCTGGCTCTTAGCCTTGGCCACAGGGTGGGAATTTTGGAGCTGTCTTTTGGTTGTCTTATTTTAGCTCCTTCTCCATCCTCTTTCTTTTTGCTCTTTACCAGTGGTTCTGCCTCTGTCATCAGCAGTGCTGTGGTTTTGGGGTGGTGGATTTGCCCTGAGGGCTTCACTTGGGCTCATCTTCAGTAATCTTCATCTTCTTCAAGAATCTTCTTCAATTTCTGAGACTGGCACAAACTCACTGACTTCCCAGAGCCTTGGAGTGGCATTTATGACAGGGGTCAGTCCTGGCCCCAGGCTTGTTCATCATCTGTGTGGCTGCCATGGGCAGAGGCACTGAGTGCAGCCTCAGCAGGTTTGCTGCCCACACCAAGCTGTGCAGTGCAGCAGACAGCAGGAGGGCAGGGATGGCATCCAGAGGGACCTGGACAGGCTGCAGAGGTGGGCACAAGCCAACCTCAGGAGGTTCAGCAAGACCAAGGGCAAGGTCCTGTAGCTGGATAGAGGCAATGCCAAGCACCAATCCAGGCTGGGCAGTGCCTGGCTGGAGAGCAGCCCAGAGGAGAGGGATTTGGGGGTGCTGGTGGAGGAGAAGCTCAACATGAGGCAGCAGTGTGCACTGGCAGCCCAGAGAGCAACCAGAGCCTGGGCTGGAGCAGGAGCAGTGTGGGCAGCAGGGCAGGGAGGGGATTCTGCCCCTCTGCTGTGCACTGCTGAGACCCCACCTGGAGTACTGCATCCAGTGCTGGAGCCCCTGGGACAAGAGGGATGTGGAGGTGCTGGAAGGTGTCCAGAGCAGGGCCATGAGGATGAGCAGAGGGCTGGAGCTGCTCTGCTCTGCGGAGAGACTGAGGGAGCTGGGGCTGTGCAGGCTGGAGAGGAGAAGGCTCCCAGGGGACCTTAGTGAGGCCTTGCAGGGTCTGAAGTGGGCTACAAGAAAGCTGGGGAGGGACTTTTTAGGCTGTCAGGGAG
>VWZE01013675.1:0-15777 GCA_013396675.1 Eubucco bourcierii
CTTCCAACCTTATCATTCTATGATTCTAACATGACTGATCATTTTTGAAGGTCTGTTGTTGCACTCCAATAGTGAAAGCTCCAGAAACACCCAAAAGGTTGTTATTGTTTAGGAATTCATATGAATGCTTTCAAATGTTACATATAATTCTGAATACTAAGACTGTTCAGAAATGTTTAGAGAGGCAAGCAAAACCCCTTTAACAAAGAAGACCAGAGACAAAACTCTATTAAATGTATACTTTTGAGGAAACCTTTCCCACCACCCCCTTTGCCTATCGTATCTCAGGAAGCATATCACTACATCCTAATGACCTGATGATCTCAAAAAGGAAAAAAAAAAAAAAAAAAAAAAAAAAGAATGTGTTTGTACTGATATGTGTTAGGTAATGTAAACTCTAATTTTCAGTCCAGTCTCCTTATATGACGTTATTGGTTTTCCTAGATTACAGCCAAGGGGATATATATGAGAATAACCTTTCTTGCAGTATTGTGACATTTTCAGTTAATATAGTCAAGAAGCTCAAAAAGATGTACACAAATTTAAAGACATTTTTCTGTTTCTGCATAATTATTTTGATCCATTTTGAAGCAGAAATACTTTCTAGTTTATCTCAGTCAGTTAATTCATGCCTATTATGCTAATTTCCCCTTCTGAGTACTTGTTTGCATTTGGACCATTAGGGCACATAAACCAGATTTGTGATTGTTTTCCTTTAAGAGAACATTTCTTATGGTGTTACTGCACATGGTTTCATAGTAAATTGACTGGAAGAAGTCAAAGAAATTGTAAGAGTTTGGCTTGTTCGTAAGAAGTGAATTGTTGTTGACCGATATCCTAAAAAAATATCTGCAATTTGAGAAAGGACATTTTTATAATCAACTCTGTGAAGCAGAGCAATGGCTTCAGGTCATGACTTGTAAGGTAGTTCTCATTAGGTTCATGAGATTACTTGATATCAAGGATAACTATTTTCTTTGTAAATCACTGTAGAAGCAGTAAATTAATAATTAATTAATTTCCCCAGTGCCTTGTAAGACTGCTCTGCACTTCATTCCCCATTTACCTGGAAAGAAAAACAAACAAACAAAAACCCAAAACCCTGAGGCATCAGTGTTGGGAATAATGATTTTCAAAGTAAGAGTTTTCACAGAATGAGTAAACAGTTGTTTGCCCCTTTTCAACCATTGATTAAAAAAACCAGTAAAACCTCACAACAGTAAAAGAAGGTAGCAGTAAAAGAGGGTGATCATTGTGTGGTATGAGTATGTTAACAGCTGATTCTTAAGGTCTAACCTTGAAATCTGAGCATAAAATTCAAGACAAGTTTCTTGTTTTCTGTCTCTGTTCTTGAAATGGGCTACTTTCATGCTAGTCAAAATATAAACTGTGCTTTGGGCATCCTTTCTGACTTATTGTGACCTAACACATCTCAAGATTGTCAATATGTTTTTATTGGGTGAAATAGAAGATCAGAGTAAGTATATATTTTGTCTTCCCAAGAATGTTCTACCAGGCTCTATTTCTTGCGTTCTCTGACCTAATCACATTGAGGGAAGAGAACCCTCCACAAGGGGTAGCAGCATTATTTAGAGGCTCTGCTGATCACATTTGGACATTTATTAGTGAAACAGATGACCTTACCTGGAGTGGTTTTAAGGTTTTAGCTGTGTCTACATGATTATAGCATCTGAGCTCAAGATATAGGATCAAGAACTCTAAAACTGTGCCCAGATCACATCTCTTATTTATAGATCTTGTAAAACTCTTGTCTAGACATCCTGTGATCTCTAACAGTAGTAATGGGTTTATGTGGCAAGGTATTGGTAGCAAAGAAGCTGCAGAAGTAGTTTTTGTGAGAAGGCACCAGGAACTGCCCTATATCAGACAAAACTAATTCCAGTCAGCTTCAAGATGAACCTGCTACTAACGTTGGGCCCATCAGTGATCTTGGTAACAGCTCTGTGGTAATATATTTAAGGGTAAAAACTCCTGCATAGCAGTTGTGAGAGAAGTGGGACAATGAGGGAGAAACAACCCATCAGACCACAAGGTCAGTGAATAAGGAAGAGGAGTCCTCCATGAAATGAAGCAGAGATTTCCCTGCAGCCCTTGGAACTGATATCCCACAGACTGGAGAGTAGGCCATGCAGAAGTAGTTTTTCTGACAGAACCTGTGACCATGTGAGCAACTTATATTAGAGCAACCTATTCCTGAAGCACTGCACCCCATGGAAAAGATGCAGGGTGGACCACCCCTTCCACATCCCTCTGCACTTCTCAGAAGTTGGAAGTAGAGTTGTGAGTGAAACTGAGCCTAGGAAGAAGGGAGGGATGAGAGAAGGTGGGCTTTTTCTGGTTTGTTCTTATTTGTCGTTATCCTAGTCTGTCTAGTAGACCATAAATTAAATTTACTTTGTCAAGTCAAGTCTACTTATCCCATTATGATAACTGGAAAGTGATCTGTCCTATATTTACCTGTGTGCTTCTTGTAGTATCTTCTCCCCCTGTTCTGTTGAGGAGGGTGAGGTGATAGAGCAGCTTACTGGAAAGCTGGTGGCTAGCCAAGGTCAACCCAATATGAGTTTTTTCCACTTCTTCATTGTCTCCACATGAAATTGTAGATATTTCCTAAATGTTGCTATAGAAGCAGGGGGAGAAAAAAATCTCAGAATTAAATAGGTATCTCTAAAAATTACTGAATACAATTTCCAAATTGTTTTTGTGAGTCTTAGGCTAATATAGTGGGACAGGGAGAGAATGTTCTCTGCAAACACTTGAGCCTAAAGATCCTTGACTCTGGAGCAGAATGACAGAAACTACAATTTACAATTCAATTGATCATCTATAAGAATCTATCAGTGGACATTGTCTCTTTGATGCTTCAAAAGAAGAATGTCAGGATGGAGTTTCTGCTTGGTGCTTGACTCATGTCCGCTTACTATGTCTATTTGGAATGATGTTTAGTGCAGGAGCTGTCATCATTGGCCTCCTGTATCTAGACAACCATAAATCAAACTTTAGATACCTGTTTTAAAGGAGTTAGAGATGAAAAACAGTGTATGAGACTTGCTGTGGGATCTAACTGATGTCTAAACAGTTGTTCAGACCTAGCTCTTACTCCCTGGGGAAAAACCCAAATAAGACATGGAAGAATTGTAAGTGATGTCTGTATTGTATATGTATAATATGTAAAACAATATGTAAAATACCATGGGGCCAGAGAATGAACAAATAAGATGAAACTGCTTTTCTAGACTAGTAGTGAATAATCACAGTTGGGACACTGTTCTTTGAGGTGCTGCTCTGTGTCTTATACGTGTTATCATATTTGATAAACTAGTATAGATAATCATCAGATGAAAGTAGAAGAAACCCAGTAACAAGAATAATCTCTCTATTTAAGATAAAGGACAATCAAGAGAGGTTTCCTTTCACTTGTGCTCCAGCTGAGACCAACAGCCTGTGCTTCAGGGTTTGCAGCATTTGTCATGGGAACCCCGATATATGTTTCTTGCATCAAACTCTGGCTTGCAGGCTGTCATAAATGCACACTAACAGAGCAAATCCAACTAAGTCCTGTATCTATAACATCACTAGGGTCTCTATGCAAGAGGTGCAGTTGGAGAATGAGATAAACACTACATGAACTATTTAAAGATACTGCTTGGAACATTACTATGCTGCAGAAGCACTGACAGTAGAAATTATTACATGCCCTAAATGTTCTTCTTTGATGTCAGTTCTTTTAGAGATCCTAGGAAGATGCTTGCGTGTAGACTAGGTACAGTCTGAAATCTTATTGCAACCATAAATTAATTTCCTACATAGCTGCAAACTTTACTGAGGGAAGTTACTTAAATCTGTATCTGTTTTTGTAAATCATGACCAAGCCTTATCCTTACTCTGTGAAGAGGTAATCTGTCAGAAAAAAAATATGTGAACAACATATATGAACTTTATTTTCCCAACATTCCTCATATTCTTTAAATGTTTATACCTAAAATGAACACTGTGGCACCATTCTTCTGTTTGCTATTTCAAGGAACAACCCTAATTGCAATGACAAAATACTAGATCAGAAAGCATGAGATTTGCTAAGGAAAAAACATAAATTCCCATTTTATTACTTCTTCTGATAGCAAATCTAGCAGAAGTCCTGGAGAAATTCTTAAAGCACCTAAATTTTATGTGTGCTCCAATAGCTTTTCTCTTCCCCTAGGGAGAAAAAATACCTCACTAAGAGATAGTTGTGGGTTTTGAGACTTATTGTTTCCTCAAATATAAATCACCTTTTCTTATATGAGACCAGAAATCAAGTTCTAGTCATTTTTATATGTGAAGTTTTGAATTCAATAAATGCACAAGAGTCCAAGAGTATTTCATAAACTCTTACTTTAATAAGTTGAATAAATTGCTTTGTTCTTTTAAACCAGCATAGAATGGCTATGTGTCAAAGTATGTGCTCTACCCGTATTTTTCACTTCGTCTTTGCTTTCACTTCTGAGTAATATAATTACCGTTGTCTTCTGAACCACAAATGCTATTTATTCACTGGTGCATTCAGAATTAGTAAAGTATTGGTAGGTGTGTGTTTCTCAATAAGCAAACTTAATCACCTCACATGTTTATTTTTACTTGCAGTTCACAAAATTCCTGAGCTGTTTATCTACACATAGTATTTTTGCTGTAAACTTGTATTCAGTTAAAGATTACGGCACACATTCTCACTCAGTAATACTGATTATACTAAAAAAATATGTAACCATGTCTTTGGGGTTTTGTTTTTTTGGTTTGGTTTTTTTTTTTTTGGGGGTTTGTTTGATCATTTTTTGTTTGTTTGTTTTCTATTTCCACCTCATTTCAGGAACAGAGGGAAATATTTTGCACTTTCCCTTTTCTGGAACCTAGATCCGATTATTTTGATTTCCATTATGATGAGAGCTGACTCAAGGTCCTGGATGTTATGGTGGTGGTCCCAAGGCTGTTGCTGTAGTACAGAAAAGGATGGTGGGAGATACAGAGGGTATAAGAATCCGGCTGCTGTCGTTATGAAGGGAAGTCTGTAACTGACCAAAGGCAGTAGAAACAACAGACACATATTTGCGGACTTCACTAGAACTTCCCTTTCCCTTTCTCTTCATGTCATCCTTTTGCCCTCTTCCTTGCTCTTTCTCGTGGCAGTGACAATTTCAGTCTGGGCCCCAGGTCATCTCCTTATCCATGGTTTACTGCCATTCACCAAGACTACCAAGAAGCTCAGAAGCATCTCTGGCAAACACAGTGATAGATATTATTTATTATGAAACAGAAAATGAGTGGGGATCAAGAGGCTAACTTCTCGATGCTGTAGACACAGTGCTGTACTCCCAGGATAGTGTAGTCACTCTGTAGCACAGCTCTGTGCTCAATGTGGACACAGTTCTACAAGGACTGACTGCAGTAGGACTGTGCTTGCATCTTCCAAGGTAATGAACCTTTCATGTCAGACAAGTACTATTTTCACTCAGTTACACAGTTCAGAGGATGAAACATACTTTTACCTCCCTGCTATTATGCAGTGCTGGTGTGGCTTGTCAGAGTACCTGTACTTAGCCCAGTTCAGGAAAGGAATTAGTCAACAAGGCCCTCAGACTCACACATGGTTACCTGGCCCACAGCTATGATCCTCTTCTTCCACAGTGTGTGTGGATTCTTGCTGGTGCTTCCTGGCACATGAGCCCTCAGAAAGAGGCAGATGAAGGAAAGGTAATTAACAGACAGCAAGGTGGCAAAAGAGATAAAGCTTTGGGAAATTCTTCTCAAGGCCCTATGTGCTTTAGTTCTAGAAGAGGTTGATTGGTTTGACAACCACAGTCATGGCCAAGGCTTGAATGCAACCCTCAGTCTTCTGGTGTGTTTTCAAGGTGTAATCTGACATTTCCATATTGAGATGTACAGGTGTAGGTGGGATGAAGACATCCAAAATTGTGCAGCTCTAGATGTCTCTTCTATTCTGCCTCTATTTCTCTTGAAGAATGGAAACTAAGTATAAAATAAATAATTTTTATCTCAAGTGACTAAATTTTCTGACATTCACTAATCAAGATAAGGTGATTATCTAAGTGTGAATAACCTCCCCCACACACAGCTAGGGACCTCAGTCTTGACCTACAAAGATCACCCTCCTCAACAGCAAAGGTATAATTATACTTTCATTCTATTTCAGTCACGGACTTTTCCTGAGGCTGTCACATGTGTAGTCAAGTGTTTATTTTGACTTGATATTTTTGTGATCTTGGCTTCTGTGTAGTTTGAAAGAAGATATTTAAAAAGAAAAAAAAAAAGTTTCTGTATAGTTTACACAATAAAGTGACTTGAAAATCATATCATGGTTCTGAGGGTCTCCATGAGTCCTGTGTTCTTAGTAGTTTTGCTTCTGCACTCTGAGATACGCAATATGTGCAAATTGTGAAATTAAGCTGTCGTAAGCAAGTGATAAACACTTTAATCATGGGAGCAAAGATGGTACACAGGCTGGGAAATACGCAGGTATGGAAAATACTGCTGCCCAAACTAGAATTGCCAGTCACTGGCTCTCAGTCACTTGTTAAATCTGCAGCCTGAACACGCCTGTAGTTGGGTCACCTTTGTTGTGACCCTGTCAAATCTTATTATTTATTAATTTGAATGTCTAAAATGTAGCTACAGGTGCACATCTTGGGCTTCGGATATCTCTTCTGTAATTAAACACATAAAATAAATAAAATGCTTATAGAAGTTCTTTATTTATTGATAAATAAAGAAACTGCTACATTTTTATGTATTTTTCATATTCAGGTCATTGCAACATGTCATGAACACCAACTAACTGTATCAGTGCTAGAGCAGACAGGAGGAAAGGCAATCTGACATCAGCTACAGTGATATGTGGTTGGAGATAGATGATAATAATGTCTCTTCAACTAGAAAGCTATACTAATAGCAAGATAAACTTCAGGTTTTGCTGACTTTTGTGTTGTCTTCAGTAAGCAGATTGTCACAGGAAAGGTTTTGCAAACTTTTTTTCAACCCTTTCTACAAAAGATCCCATGCAGTCCTCCATTCAAAAGCAAGATATTTACCTGATTACAGACTTAATGATACTGAATAGGTTCACTGGTAATCTCAGCTTGATTTTTGCCACTTTGATAGAAAATTTCTTTGGAGGAAGCAAATCTCTTCCTATATGTACTTTATTAAGGTCTTCAAGAACTGCAGAGCACAGCTCACTGTAAAAACTGAAGTATGATCTGTAAACATTGTCGACTCCAAAACGAGCAAGAGATGTTTGCATAGTAGGTGGCTGTGGTGGGTGGGAATTGTTTCCTAGGTGAGGAAATGGCTGCCAAGCAGATGAGAACAACCTAATTGACAGAATATTTAGAAGGTGTCTGGATTTAAAGACTTTAATCTGCACACAAACAGCTCAAATCCAACACAGGTGAATTGATTGGCTGACAGCCATTATTATTACTTGGCCTTAATACAGCTGTTATAGTATGTAAAACAATTTTGGCAGCTCCAGGTTACTTACTAATGGAAAATGTTACATTACGGTAACAATTAGTAACATTACTCTGTTGACACCATGCTGCTTATTGGCAATCACTTCAGACAAGTGAAAGATATAACAGGGAAGGCAAATTCAAATTCGAGAGGCTGAGGGAGCTGGGGTCGTTTAGCCTGGAGAAGAGGAGGCTCAGGGGTGACCTCATTGCTCTCTAAAACTACCTAAAAGGAGTTTGTAGCCAGGTGGGGGTTGGTCTCTTCTCCCAGGCAACCAGCAACAGAACAAGGGGACACAGTCTCAAGTTATGCCAGGGGAGGTCTAGGCTGGGTATTAGGAGGAAGTTCTTCACAGAGAGAGTGATTGGCATTGGAATGGGCTACCCAGGGAGGTGGTTGAGGTGCTGTCCCTGGAGGTGTTCAAGAAAAGATTGGATGAGGCACTTAGTGCCATGGTCTAGTTGATTGTCTAGGGCTGGGTGATAGGTTGGACTGGGTGATCTTGGAGGTCTCTTCTAACCTGGTTGATTCTATGATATTCCATGCCTGCCAAATTAATGACTATTCTTATTTTTTATTCCCATCCAATCTCTCTTTCAACTCCTTCTTTTTAACATGCAAAATTAGTTTTCAGTAATACCTCAGTATGCAAAGATTGTAATGACATACATTTTAACTCAAGCTTATGCTGTGATTTCAAAATCATTGTTTTGCTTGCTGTTCTTTCACAGCTCTTGTGCTATTTGTCCTATTATTGTGAAAGACTGACAAGTCTCTGCTGAACGTAATTATTGGTTAATGTTCATAAACTGTATAAGTGCAAACATTTAGTCCTACAGCTTCTTATACAAATAATGTGTTTTCATTGCTGCAGTGAGTACCAAATTTTTAAGCTTGAAAATGAGACCTTTATTATATATGTGGGATTCAGTTGGAGCCTCCTTCTGACATGAAAGAGGCTGATGATGGGAAAGGATCAATAGATAAAGTAATCACAGAAAACAGTGGAAGAAAATCCCAAACTTTTCCACTTTGAAGCAAAAGGGAAAACTTAGCACAAAATGCCTTCCAATGCTAAAGTAGATTTGATGTGCCTGAAAGTGATATGAAGGAAAATGTTTCCCTAATCACTAATGTCCGGCAGCATCCTTAGAGAGACCCACACTTTGAAAAACCACATTATTTCCCTTAGTCCTGAAATATTAAGCTAATTTGTTAAAGATTATTTGTATTTTTAGATCAGCTATGTGGCCTTTGAAACAAAGAGTTGCAAACATCTTGATTTGTATGTTAGGTCTGCTGATATAAGTGAGTGACTTGTATTGATGCTAAAAGCAAAGCATTTTATTCTTAACTAAATTTAACTTCTTTTCAATATGTATTTGCTTAGTACACTGTTAGTACTCTGAGTAACAAACAATGAGGAAAAAGACAAAATTCCTCCATAGGAAAATAACATTTCTGGGTTTTGATTTTTTTTTTTTAAATTTTTTTTTTTCATCCCCTAAAGTCCCAGTCTGAACTGGGTTCCTTTAAGATAAAACATAAAGTACACCTCCAGAAGGTGCAGTGTCCAGGAGGTGTACCAAAAAGTGTAATTTTATTCTTTCCAGCTTCTCTACTTTACTTTAGACTTTCACATCTCCCTTTTACTTCTTTGACATTTTCTGAAATCTGTTTTGTATTTTTATACTTCCTAATTGTTTATCTCACCATGAAAGACTTACTTGTCAAACAAATATAGTAGGAGAATTCATCTATTCTAACTTTGTGTAAGTTGGTGTAAACAAGACCAAAAGAGTAACATTTCCCTTTTCCACTCTTTGGACTCCCATTATAGTCAAAGGACAGAATCAAGCACTTTTAGGAAATGAGCAGGATCACTTCATTTGCCTAAACATAGACACCTGGTTCCAGAGGGATAGAAATACTGAGACCTGCACAATTCCAGAGACATAATATAAAGCATGACGTACTATACTTAGGCAGCTGAATTAGCCCAATTCAATTAATCCTCCAGTAAACATCTAAAATAAGGCAGGTACATTGTACTCCAGATATCCCAAAGAAGAGATCTGCACATGAGCTAGTTGTCTAAACTAGTTTTACAGTCTATTGTAGTCTAAGTCAATTCATTTACATCATGGAAAGCAAGCCTCACCTTCAAGTGGGCATGTGGGCTTGGTCAGCCAAATCACCCCAGAAGGTCTTTTGGATGCATTAACTAGACTGCAGCTAGCATACAGCTATATTTTGACATCAGAAAGTGCGTACCTGCAATTCAGAGGAGCTCTCCAGTGTTACACTTAATTGAATTCCACCCTTGTCTTCATCTATTTCAGAAAGGTGTGACAGATCACACCCTACTCCATCATCAACAGCAATGGAGTTTGGGGAGATGCATAAAAGATAGGGAAAATCACATCCTTCGGAGCAATTTATTTGTTCTCTCCAGAGCAGGAAGGTACACTGTATCAATGACATTTGATTCAACAAAGAAACTTGTCTTTGCAACCATCAGAGTTCAAAATGTGCTGCTTCTTTTGAATTGACAACAGTTGCAAGAATACTGTAAACCAGTCTGTACGTTGTACAGAAGGACCTCAGACACCTAGGTCTGACGAATAGTAGGGAGCCCTGTCTACAACTAGCATGGTCTCACTGTTTTATGACATGTCTTTCAATTCATAGTCTTCATCTATTTTTAGATATGGATCAAAATAGCAGTATACTATTGCAGAAGTTGTCTGGACAGGCAACTGGAGAATGAGAGGATTGGCTGGTAGCAGAGACAATCAACCTAATAACAAAAAAAAGCAGTGGAAGAGCACAACAGGAGGTAATGTAATGGGTAATGTAATACTGTAAATCATCCTTTCTCATTAAAAAAATGCAATGAGATCTGAATATGGAGTGAAACTTCAAGATTTGCCCTTATTTTCTAGAAATATGAATCTCTAACTATTAAAGAAACCTCTTAAGGTTCAGTAGTTATCCTGTGTTCACCAAAGTCAATGCTATTTTTTTCTACTGACTGTCATAAGGGTAAGATTTTACTTTCTTATCCACATCCTCAAATCAGTACAAGTTTGTTTCTCATTACAGAATACAGACTTTATTAGAATTATAATAATCTATGTCTTTCAGTTATGCTGACAGTTTCCTAAACACTGTGATACCCTCTATTTTCTTGTTCTTTCTCTCTCTTTTCTCTGCAGCATCCTTCTCCTTCCAACAGTTGGCTTATTAGAATTAAAATACAAGGTCAGATAGTTTTTGAAAACTAAAGAAAAACTGGGGAAAGAGGATGGGGTCTGAGGTGAGCCTTTTTTTTTTTGCTGCATTAATATACTCATAAAATGCAGTGTGCAATCCATAAGTGAGTATTTGGGGCTTTTATTGTCAAACCATTCCCTCCAAGATGTATAGATCAACTTAAATCAACAAAAGATTACTTTGACAGAGCAGAATTCTTCTCTACCAAGATGAATGAATGGAAAGTCAGGCAGGAAAATTCTAAGAAAAACATTGTACAGACATTTTACAGTTATGTTTTGGTCCACATTTTCTGATCGTTGAGCACTCTGAACTGCTCTCATCTTGTGGATTTATCTTGCTTATATGAAATGCAGAAGAAAAACCTCCAGTGCAGGGGCAAGGATCTTTCTAGGTTTGGCTGGGGCAAAACCGTTATGGGAAGAGAACACAGATCTCTTGTCTGTCAGTTACTTCTCTGCATTTTTAACCAGAAGGACCATTCTCGTGCTAATACACCAAAGCTACTGTCACTGCCAGAATTAACAGGTAGGTTGCCTCTTTCCCTGAACCGTCTGCAACACTAGCATCTATTAAAACAAATATGGAAATTGACAGTTAAAGTCAATGAAGTTGCTAGTTCCTACTAACCAAGCTGGTTCCTCAGGGATCAGCTCTAATGAGGAAAAATTGTATTCAATTCCCTACTAACAATCTCAGACTCAGAAGGACTGGATTTTGAAGGGAAACCAACAATCATGAGAAAAGTGACATAGCATTTTGTATGGCTTTACCTGAATATAAGCTGACAATTTTGTCCTGTTGTGGTCTTGTTGCTTTTATGCCACAGGTGTAGGCTAAAGACCAAGCTGCATTAAAACATTGCTACCTCCTATGTGTGTTTGTTCATGAAGGTTCACATGGATTTATTGTCATTTCATCATTCATGTTGACACGTATTGTAGCTTGCTATCATGCACTTACAATAAAGTGAACTTTAATTTTATACTAGGATAGGAAGTTACAATCAGTTAAAGATAAATGCCTTAGCTTAGTCTGAAATGTAATAAAGGTTGGGATGCCTGCGGTACTAACAGCTTCGCATGGTTGCCAACAGTCTTTTGGGATAACTCTCCATTGTCACTGATACAGTTGCACTGGTGGAAGTGCTCTGACCCCTCCTGTCACTTGCTTAAAAACTAAGTGATATTAAGACAAGAATTAAGAAAAAAAAAAATGTTCCTTGTAAGTAAGAATTCATCACAGATTGACGCAGATGTTTCAAATTTAGATATCTGAGTCTGATCTAATGATATTTTGAAGTCTCCTGTTGTATGTTTTTGGATCATTGCTGAAGGATATTGTATTATAATAACAAATAATAATTCCAGTGTACAATATATTGAGAGTATCATACACTGAAAGTGCTTATTTTTCTGCATTCAGTACAGAATCAGTTCAGTCTTTAATATCTAACTTTTGGACATTTTTAAATGTCTTAATAGAAGGTTGCTTGATATCTTTTAATGCCCTTCTCCATTCCTCAAAATCTCAGGCATATCTACAGTCCTTTACATTTAAAGGCTACTAAACACATGATCAAGGATGGGAAATAGATCCGTGGACCCCAGAGGTACTTTACAGAAAGACATTTTTGTAAACAAGACATTTATTCACTTAAAAAAAAAAAAAGTTACTACCTAACTTTTTTTTTATGTGTTTAAAGTAATCTGAGTTTCTCTATCTTGAACTTAGATTAGAAATCTCAGGTTCATTAGCTATTTCTTTACAAATGTTCCTCATAAAAAATGCTAAAAAAACAGGTTCTTAACAGGAATGCAAACTAAGCATTACCTAGGGCAACAGCACCAGTAGTACATTCAAGCATGTGGAGCAGGGAAGAAACAGAAATAAAATGAAATAAAATGAAATAAAATAAAATTAAGCAAAATAAAATAAAATAAAATAAACAAACAAACAAACAAAAACAACTTCCAGACAAAAACCCCAACTCCCTTTGCTGATAAATCAACATCAGATTCAATACGAATCGTCACATTTAATATTGCCATGATCAGTATTCATGGAAAATAAATGATGCCAAACATGCTTTAACAAAAAAAGAAATCTGTTTAAATGGTATTAATGGTAAGGCATGCTACAGCAAGGTGAACAACACTGATAATATTAAATTAACCCAAGAGGCTCCCTAATCAGGATCCCTATGCAGAAATCTGCTTGCCAACTGTCGTTCTTTTTCCCATTGGTTTAGTTAAGGGTTGAAGTTCTTCTTGAAGTTTCTTTTTTAATCATTAGATCCCGACCTTACAGTTTTCTCTGACTACTTTCCTTCAGGCTGTCTTTGCTCCTGTCAATTTAGGATTTCCAGGGAATTATTCTTCTTTGAAATGCATATTCCAGGCTTGAAATACTGGCATATGTACACTGTAGAGTAATTGTGGAGGCCAAATGTTTAATTACACATGACAGCTGGAGCTGTAGGAGTCCGAGGCATGCTTGAAAACAACTTATGCCCTATGCAGTCTTCACGAAAAGGAACAAAATAATATATATTTAGGTTTTGTGCCACATGGTAGCCGCTGTTCTCTCTTTTCACAACTGAGGGTGGTTTTCAAGGAGTTCAGCTGCTTTCACTTCTGTGTACTGTCTCTCTGAATATATATTTTTTTTTCCTTTCCTCCTTCATACCATCTAGGCACAAACTTTTAGCTCATCAATCCTGAGAGAAATGCTCAGAATTTTTGTTTTGTTTTGTTCCTGAGTGACAAAGAAAAGGTTTTCAGTTGTTTCTCTAATACAGTGTTATTGATGCAATTTCATAAACCCCAATTACTAGAAATGTCAGAATTAAGTGATTTTAATTATAAAAGATATAAACAACATTCTTATTTTACCCTATTAGATGTTATTCTCTCTGAAATGAAGCAAATGGAGTAACCCAAGTCTTCAGAAAACATTTATTTCAATCGCTGCAAATATTTGTCCACATTTGTAGACACACAGATTTGCAGACACATGAAAAACACATACTTAATTCTGCTGACATGAATGTTTTGTTCTTCCTAAAACAGAGGCAAAAGTTATTTCCTATTATCAATATACCTGCTGTTAATGTTCATCTCTTCATCTGATATAAATTTATGTGGTTACACTGAAAATCAGTGTTGGCTTAAAGCGGCTGGTAGGGGTCTGACTCAATATTTAACACAGCTTTTCTATTTATACACACTTATATCCATATGCATGCCTCTAAAATTATTATTACATTGCATTATTATTATACTTACTCTGCAAAAGGGGCTAAAATTTGATACTGAAATCGCAACAAATCAGATTTTCCTTGTACATTCTGTTACCTAAGCAATCTTCATTAAATTATACCGCAATATGCAAAGCATTTCCTTTTTTTTCTTTTTCTTTGCCTTTTTTTTCCCTCCTTTCTTTCTTTCTTACTATATCTCTATACAGAATTGAGTTAATATTTAATTTAGTTGTAGTGTTAGTTGTTCACAGGAAAATAGCAAGCATTGTTTTAGACAAAATGAATTTTCAGTTCCATGGTGGGAAAAATAGATCAGTGTGTCCCAAGTTAGAAAAAGATTTCACTCCTTGCAAAGAGGAGTTAATGAATATCTGTGGGTCTTAGATGTATAAACAAGGAAACAAAGAACATTATTATGTTTTCCTGATTTCTTTTATGTAAAGGGAGCAAAGACTGATTTGATAAATGAACTTCAAAGGAATGTTGTTCTGTGGTGTTGGGAAGGAATTGCTTTGTATGGTAGGTTGGGAAAGAACGATGTAACCGAGAAAGTTAAAATGAAACTTTGACCAGCAAGCAATTTGAGCACTTGACACCATTGTCATGAATCACAAGGCAGCCAAACACGTTTTAAAAGTGTGAGGTAAAAATTCAGTTTCAAAGTATATTTCTTGAACAAAGAAGGTTGGTTTGTTTTTTAGGTTGTTTTGTTTTGTTTTGTTTTAAATGAGTTTGCTTGCTAAGTATGTGAGCCAGTAAGCACTGGTTTTTGGGTGGTTTTTTTAAATTTGGGTTATGTTTTTGTTTGTTTGTTTGTTTGTTTGTTTTCCCCCCCTGCAGTTCTTGTGCCCTTATTCTGAAATTTTGAAGATAAACAGTTTTGCCAGATTGTGTCCAAATAATTTTAGGTTTTCCTGGGCTCCAATTAGAAAATAAGATGGGACACATTATTCTGAGATCCTCAACTTGCTAAGAACAAAGTTAGAAATGCAATCAACAAACACTGTTACCCACCACTTCAAAACTCCAAAATGAGATATGTAAAAGTTGGACCATAAAGTCTGGATGTCAGTTGTGAGACAGAGACAGGGAAGTGTACTATGAAGAGCAAGAAAAACAATATCGTAAAAATGCCTGCTTCCAAGAGTCTTCTAATGAAGGCACAAGGATTTCCAACCGTCAGGAGTTTCCATTTGCAGGTAAAGCCTCACTCAGACTCAGTTCCACATGCATAGCAGGGAACATGCACAGATGAAGATACATGCATAGTTACACTCATAAATACCACGTTTGCACAGTTTCCTGAACCTCTCACAGGGAGTTCTGATGCATCAGAGTACATTCCAAAAAGTAACTATCTTGACTAATTCCTTAAAGCTCTATGCCATAAACTTTGAAGGAAAGTCACATTATTTCTTGCCCTTCTCTGAAACACTGTTCCATGCAAACCTCCCAGTTCTCGTGGTGCAGAAACACCCATTCTTCTAAGAGTCCCCCCATAGTACTCACTAGAGTATGGCTACTTTATTTTCCTTATCTAGAAGGTTGAGCTGCTTGTTAGACCTGTGTCTCATATACTTGAAGATCATAGAATCATAGAATCATAGAATGGTAAGGTTGGAAGGGACCTCAAGGATCATCTAGTTCCAACCCCCTGCCATAGGCAGGGACACCTCCCACTAGTACAGGTTACTCAAGGCCTCATCCAATCT
>VWZE01013675.1:15923-26146 GCA_013396675.1 Eubucco bourcierii
TGTCCTTCCTGTGCTGAGGGTTCCAGAACTGCACACAGTACTCCAGGTGGGGTCTGACGAGAGCACAGTAAAGGGGCAGAATAACCTCCCTTGCCCTGCTGGCCACACTGCTCTTGATGCAGCCTAGGACTCGGTTGGCTGTCTGGGCTGCATGTGCACACTGCAGGCTCATGTTGAGCTTTTCATCAACCCAGACTCCAAGGTCCTTTTCCTCAGGGCTGCTCTCCAGCCATTCACCACCCAGCCTGGATTTGTGCTTGGGATTGTGCCTACCCAGGTGCAGGACCTTACACTTGGCCTTATTGAATTTCATGAGGTTGGCCTGGGCCCACCTCTCCAGCCTGTCCAGCTCCCTCTGGATGGATCCCTGCCCTCTAGCAAGTCGACTGTGCCACACAGCTTGGTGTAATCTGCAAACTTGCTGAGGGTGCACTCCATTCCTCTGTCCATGTCACTGACAAAGATGTTTGATTTCAACCAAGTTCAAACAAATATCTTTGGTATTTTCAGCCTGACTTATTAATAGAGCAAACTCACATAACACACACGTCTGATGTCAGGCCAAATCTTTTCTCTCTTAAGGAAACTTGAGTTTGAAGTTAAATCATTGTAATAAAAAGTAAGAGACTTTATCAAGCTTTTCATGCATTTAAAGTTTTCCATTAACATAGAATACTGTCAAGACAGAAGTCTGTACAGTAGACATGATGAATAACCAAGGCTGGAAACAACAGAGATGGGAAATATTACTTTAAAACTTTTAGAGAGGGAAATATGCTTACATTGTTAGTGTTGGGGGGGTGGATGTGTGAGGGTGGGTACATGTGATAGATTAACACATTTGTATCAATCTGGTTGATTTACAGTAGCTGTTTTATTTCACTCTATTCTTCCCTTTCTCTGTCTTTCATGAATAGCACTTACCCCTTTTTAACATAGTTTCTCCACCATGATAGATTATTTGAACGTTATTTAGATACTGCTATGTAAGGAATCAAGAACCACTTACTTGTGTAAACAAAGCTCCTTGGGAAATGCATGACAACATAACGACATTGTGAGACTTCTTGTTTTAAGTGGGTAACATTATCTGGAGTTTGGAAATGAGCAGCTCTATACTAGCTTTAAATGTAAACCAGGCATACAAGTGCATGTGTTGACCTATGGGTTTTGCTGGAGTCAAATAGGAATAGAGGAAGTGATGTCCTGAAAATGAGCTCAAACACCTGTACAGGTCACTGTTGGTCCATCATGCTTAACTAATTTTCCCCTGCCCTCTGACCTAGTTTTCCACAGTGCATCGAGATTTGTATCTTTCATCCTGCAGACTCTGCAGCTGCCTTCAATTAATGAAACCAGTCTTAACTTTGTTATCTGATAAACTGAACTCTTAGCACTACAGGAACAATTGGTTTATTATTGTATTGACAAATTATCCTATTAACTAGTGGCTACTATGAAAATCAATTAAAATCTTGACTGAAATACTTGAATATCACTAGAGAAGATACAAAGGGGAATTAAGTACTGAGTCAATTAACTGTTATTCTATACAGTTCATAAATTAGGTGTGACCAGAGTAGAATCTGTGATTTGTATTGATAAGTAGAACAGAAAATTATTTGGTGAAATGCAGAGTGGCATGATATGAGATTTAATTTTTTACTTTATAGTGACTATGCCTGTGTCGATTACTTGTAATACATTTGGGATACATTTTACAAGTTTCTCCTTCTCTATTTCTCTTGTGTATTTTCAGGCACATTAGATGGAAGGGTCAGCCTCCCACTCTTTGGATTCCATAAGGCAGGAATGGTATCATGCATGGTCAAGTGTATACTAATGAGAGATCAGCTCCTTGTGGACTTCCTGGATGAACTAGGCTCAAACAAGCCTGTCTTTCTTCAGAGGTGCAAATTTGTTTCAAAAGGAGGGCAGGAAGATCAGACTTAGTTCCAAAATAAGGTGATGTGACCACAGGCAAACATAGTGTTACTTGTCTTAAAGAGTAGAAAGATCCAATCTGCAGATTGGTTGAGTTGTTAATAGTAGATGCCACCACTATAGTAGAAAGAGGTAGTTAATGTATTTTTGTAGAGAGCAACACATACTTCTTTTGATGTAAGCAAGGACTTGCTCTGATACCTAGGTAAAAAGGTATAACAGTTGGTTGGACGAGGCCTTGAGTGAGCTGTACTAGTGGGAGGTGTCCCTGCCTATGGCAGGGGGTTGGAACTAGATAATCCTCAAGGTCCCTTCCAACCTTACCATTCTATGATAACATCTTTTATTTTAAAAAGAAGTATTTTCCTATTGAAACACTTTCAATTAATAATCACTCTTACAGTATCTTGAGATTTAGTTCTGCTTTCTCAACATCAGTCATAAAGGATGGTTTAAGACAAAGTAAGTAAAATTGCATGTACTGTATACATTATACTTCAAATGATCTTAAACTATACCTTAAACTGAGATTTAGGGAAACATAATCAGAAAAAGCAGTGCCATAGAACGAGAGGTAATGACATTTCTAAGGCAAACTATACTTTCTCTCAAGTATATTGTACTTAATTGAGTTAAAGGCTTCTAAAATCCTTAAGTGGAATCTTTGTAAAA
This sequence comes from Eubucco bourcierii, assembly GCA_013396675.1. Classification (NCBI taxonomy): domain Eukaryota; kingdom Metazoa; phylum Chordata; class Aves; order Piciformes; family Ramphastidae; genus Eubucco; species Eubucco bourcierii. Next base: position 18,540 of record VWZE01013675.1, read on the forward strand.
GAAAGTTTTACTTTGTCACTGAGCTACTGCCCTTGGAAGTACTATAAGAAGGTAGATACATATTTGGGAGGAGGGAAGAATGAGAGAAGGAAGAAAATGTTAGGCAAATTTGGGTAGCTGAATTGTTTTTAGAGCTTTTCTCTTTTAGAGGGTAGTAGGTATGGTAGGAGCTGGGATTTACTACTCTATCACTCTACATTTACATACATGTAGTGATATAGATAAACATATTTATATGCATGTATAGGTATAGACACAGGCATATAAATTTTATATACATACAAATACACATACAGTGGCTTAAAGAAACATATACTGAATGAAATTTGTCCTGTTCTCATATCTCAATTAAACAACCAAGACCGTTTCCTTTGCAAAAAGGGAACAAAGCAGTTCTGGCACTGTAATTTCAGTAAATGAAAATGTTGAGTGACTGAAAACAGAAAGAGGAAATTAGACCTATCATGCACCAGTGAATTGTTATTAAGTCTCTCAGCTGCTCTTTGGCAGTGGTTGCTACAGGGAACTCCACACAAACGTGTCTCTCTCACCACCAATGGCTTGTGGAGAACTAACAGTAGTACAAAGCCAGTGCATAAAAGTGAAGGAGGTGAGGGGATAAACTTCTCCACCTAGAAGCAACAGTAGCCTGTAAGGTTGCAGGACCACAGAGTCCAGATAATTGTCAAGTATTTTATGTTCAGATGTCTACTAAAATATTATTCACAAGTGTGAACTGATTTTAGACCTTTTGTTTACTACAGTTGTTATCATCACTTTCTAAATGTGGTAACATCCATAAACTCTAATTAGAATTAAGCGCCATTGTGCTAGGTGGTTTCAAATTGAATAAAAGTCCATTTTTGAAGGCCTGTACAGTGGATCCTTTCTTTGAAGTTAAGAAGTATATGTGTAATTCACACAAAAGCCAAATTCTTTCCTCTTTTATCAAATGCTTTTCCTAAGAAAAATATTATTTGACAATTGATTTATAAAATCTGTACAGATTGTAGTGATCTTTTCAAGCAAATGTAATCTGCACTGGCATGGAAAATTGGCATAGTAATATGTCCTGAAAATGAAGGAATGAAAGAAACTTCCTGAGCTAATACAGGGTAAGAAACATTTGAGCCTAGAGAAAAATATGGACAGAAAGTCAACTGCCATAAATCAGAGTAGCTTTGGTAAAATCTCTGCAGTTGCAGTAATCCTCTGTATAAGGTCCTTCAGTTTGATCTCAGGAGCTTAGTAAAATCTCTTGACCAAACTAGTCAAGTGCAGCTACTACTAAATATACATATTTCACTGTGGTGGTGAGCCATACAGATTTATAAAGAGCTGGTGTTCTTTATCTTTGAAGTATAAAGGACAGAGCAATATTGTCTTGTTGCAGATGATTTTGTGTGTTTGCAGAAAGATGGTGTGAATTTCTGGACATTGTTTCTGGAGCAGATTAAGTGCATGTCTGCCCATCTGTATCTTTTTCATTTTTTTTAGTTTGGAATATTTTTCAGAGGGTAAGTGGAAGCTATATATACATCTTCAGCAGGTTATTGTTGCCGTTGACTGGTAATAGTCATAACAAACAGTTCAAATAGCAGAGAGCAGTTTGGTTTTCTGTGAACCTCTCTGAAGTCACCTGAAATGAACACAAGCCTCCCATGTTTAGCTTTCTGACTGGAACTGACTTGCTAAGATAGTATCTTTGGAGAAAGCCGAACAGTTTATTGTACCTATCCCATGCTTTTGTAAATATGTTTTTCTACAGTTCTGCTTATGTAGTCAGGGTGTGCTCTGTCACATAGATGCTAGAGGATGTTTTGTCCTCCACAACAATTCATTCAGGTGTTGGCTGTTGGAGCCTGATCTAACCTTTAGCTTTTGAGCCTTAATGAGAAAAAAACTTGCTTTCCTCTTTTAATGTAGCAGTGGTGTTGTTTTCATTGTAGCAAGGGACCTGGAACAGAATAGAATAGGCATTAATAATTAAAAATAACTTACAAGTACACTTGCAAATACATGTAATGTTCTGTTTTATATACTGTTTCATAGTAGACATTTTACATTAGTATCCAGGCAACAGAAACTTAATTCAAGAAAAGAATTCAAGAACTCAAGATTTCACCACTATGCAGATGGGCTCTAAGTGTGCCTTTCATAGCTTGCCACAAGCTATACAATGCTCATCATTCACCTTTCTCAGTTTCCAAAATGTCTCTTTCACGGTAAGAGATCAAAACCAATATTTGGTGGCCTACTGCATTTCCCAGCCTCACAGTTAAGTGAAGGAGATGACTTGTAAACCCCTCCTAGGTATTGACAGAGGATGTAACCCAGTCTGTGATGGCAGCTACAGAAAAGATTATGTGCTACCTTTACACTGTAAAGTACAGGTACATCAGTGCATTTGTAGGGAATAAGTAGAGAGTAGTAAGTATAAGTTTTGTCTTCACGTATTGTGTAAGCATATGCAAATATTTTTAAAAATCCAAATTAATTGTCAAAAAACAATACCAAGAAAGCTACATGTACTGGAAAATTAGTTTATAGCTTTAATTAAACATTCTTTCAGTTTTCTTCAGTTTAAGTGCATTATTTATTGTCTTTTCTTTGTCCTTTATATATGGATGAAGAATTACCCTCTACTTATGATTGTGTTGGTCTCTAGCTATATGGCATGTCAGATGACATTGTCCAATGCACAGATCCAATTGTAATTTGTTGATGAGGATGTTGGGGAGGAACCTCCCAGTCTTGTGGTGGCAAACACAGACATAATTTCATTTTTTGCCTTAAGACAGTAACAAGGAGCAACACAATTTTTTTTTGCTTTCGTTGTGACACTTCACCATGTGTGAATGATCAGATTGTTGACAAAGGCTATTTGAATATTGTTCAGAGTTTTACATACATACCCCAGAATTTGTAGGTTTTGCCTTTTAAATCTATCTTTGTGCTTAGACTGTTTTGGGGTTATTTTTTTTCTTTGTATTTTTTTTTCCTTATGAATTTCTTGTTAATCTCTTTGGTTTTTTGTTTTTTTTTTGGTATCATGACATTTCTGTGTTCTGTTGCCTTTTACTGCATCAATCATTTTCTATACACAACTGTGAATTATATATATATATATGCATTATACAATGTGTATTTAATGATCCTATAGGCACCATAAGTGAAATTTACAGTTCATAGGCTGAAATCACTATTCTCTTCATACACACAATATGATAAAACATCAGAGAAACTCTGTCCACAGAATAAAAAATACTGTACATTTTCTAAAACTCTGCATAACAATGAGTTCAGGGATGCAGATGCAGTAAAACTCACCAATTTTTCATAATGTTGCCTCTGTAACTCCACCAAAATAAGCGTGATAACGAAAGCAGGCAAAGTTCTGAATTCCTCTGAGTTTGGATGACGGTTTAACTAAACCTGCTATCCCTTTGATGGCAGTGCCTTCTGTGGCTCAACTCAGCCCAGACCTCATTGACTTCTGTATTCTGAATTTTTCAGATAATATCATCTGGCATCCATGCTACTTTGGCATGCCAAACAGTATCTATCTTATCTAACTCAATCAATCAGTCTGCCCATCATACTTCACATTTATATAGCGCCTTTATCCAACAAATAGAACTTGCTTTACAAACTTTAATTAACTTAGGCATCTATCATCCCAGGGAAGCAGGAAAATATGATCTCTTTTTGTACAGAGGAGGAAACTGAGACACGGAGAAATTATGAATGAGAGTCATCTTGACGAACTTCAGCTGACTAAAAGATAGACATTAAGCTGTGTAAAATCACCCCAGGCTCTCTTTAACATTATAGAAAATAATTCATGCAGAATCTTGTAGGCACTGATGTTAGAACAACTCTGGTTATCTTCTGGGGGCTATTTGTGGCCATGAAAGAAACCTAGATGCCCATCTTAAAAAAATAAGCTAGGGAGGATGAACACTATCCAAAACAACTTGTCCAAAGTCAATGAAGAATGCAAGATGTGCACTGCTCAAATGAAATAAAGTTCTGAGATTTGATTTTTTGCAAACTGAGAAGATGGAAGAGAAATTTAGAAGGAAGTTTTTATGGTTAAGGTAAAAGCCTTTCTATTCTAACATGGAAAATGTAAAAGGCTGTATGTTTAATCTCTTTTTTAAAAATAAAAATACTCATTTAAGCCTCTTCCTTTTCTCCTGACCAAAAATAAAAAAGAAAAAAGAAAAACTATAAGAGTAGAGAAGAAAAGAGCAGAAAATAAGTAGGGGAAAAAAAGACCAGAAAATAAAAGGAAAAGAAAAGAAAAAAGAAAAGAAAAGAGAAAATAAAATAAAAGAAAATAACAGAAAAGAGCAGAAAATAAAATAAAATAAAATAAAATAAAAGAAAAGAAAAGAAAAGAAAAGAAATGAAAAAGGAAAAGAAAAGGAAAGAAAAAAGAAAGAAAAAGAAAAGAAAGGAAAATAAAAGATCAGAAAAGAAAAGAAAAGAAGAGAAAATTAATTCTTTACAATATCCTCTCACTTCTGTTAGTGCAATCATCCCCAGAATCCAGCTTCTTCTAGGGTCATCCAATGAGGAAAATAGTCTCTTTTTTGTGAATAGCTGTGAAAAGTTGTAACTAGTAGCTAAATGACATAATTTTGTAGGGGGTTCCCATTTATTTTACCTAAACTTTCACTAGAGCTACCAGAACCAGCAAAATAGGACTACCTTCACAGCTCCCAAGAAATCTTAAGTGTAAATCAAGACATTAAGTTTTAGACTAATGCCAAACATGAAACAAATCTAATGCACCTCCTGCACAACTTTGGGAAAGGTGGAGAAACTGTAACAGTTTGATGAAAAGCAGAAAGAATTTTTATCATCGTCAGCTCTTACCCGGAGCAAAAAGGAGAGTTCAATGTAGGCAATAAGTGTGTTGTAGCTTTTAATCACATCAGAATTGATTAATTTTCTATAATATAAATAAGTACTGTATAGAATTTATGTTTTAAAAGAATAAAATCAGAAAAATTAGGTACATGAGATACATCACCATGCATTGAAGAATCCTCATCTGCAGTTTAGTGGGAAGGGAGAACACACGCAAGCCACCTCCTGCCCCCTGGGCCAGGGTTTACATTAATTTATGTCACTGGCAGGCAGTCAAGTGCTAGGGATGGTTTGGACTTAGCAGAACATTGCCTTACTTCAGATATGTTTTCTTTTCAGTCTAGCCAAATTGCTCCCAACCATATCCTTATCAATTCTTGGTTGCAGATGGCATCGACACTGCACACAACTCCACAAGCCTTCGATAGCAAAAGCTCATCTGGTCTGCAGGCATCCTTTCAATCACTATGTTTCTTGTGTAGAAAATTATTTTCTTAACTAACTTTTTCTAAGCGCTCTTGGAGCACGTTTTTCCAAAGTATTTAGAATACCAAAGAAGCGAAATGATGACAGGAAAAAATGAGTTGTTGGGGTTTTTTTAAATTATAAACTCAAATGAATTTGTTTCTTTCACTTTTTCAAGACAATTCAGTGAAATTATTTAACTTTTTAGAAATAGAAGACCTATTTATATGTTTCTCAAATAGAGAAAATGCAACAGAAATAACGGTAGAATGTGCATTCTAACCATACACAGTGCAATACCTCTGTAAACCACAACCATTACAAATAAAGACAGAGGTTTTAAAAAAATTATTATCAATTTAAATATTTGTTATTCAAGAAATGTTTATAATATATGAAGCAAATAATTATGACTAACACATTGTCTAATAAAGATGAAAAGGATGAAAATCACTATGAATTTTTAATCTGAAAATAAAGAACATTAACAATCCTTAATTATATCATCAAATATTTAAAATTACATTCCATACTAAATTCCATTTGTATTTAATTTATTTATTTTTTATATATCTGTAACATTTTTATGCGTGGGTACATAAAATATCATCAGCTGTTACAAAAAGAGACATCTTGACTTAATGTATTCAAGATCTTGATCAAAATTTCCATTTTGTTTATTTTTAAGATAAATCAACAACTTTTGCGTGCTGTATTAGAATTGATATCTTTCTCAATGTAGTTGGATAAATAATTAATACTTCACTACTGCAAAAACTAAATTGTGCTTATCAGGCAAACCTCTGTATAGGTCCATATATCCACATCACTTTTGTGCAAAAATACTTGTGTACTTTCTAATGCATGGAATATACATCTGATTTTGGTGTTCGTATTCTACACAATTCTATCATCTGCCACTGCTGAGTCTTGTATCAACCCATGACGAAACCAGAGTTTTTTTTATTGTGTGCTGATTTGAGGTTAATTGGAATATTTTAATAGAGGAAAATTATACTATAGGCTGTGTAAAGGAAACAATAACGATGCCTACTTCACTCATAGGCTTGCTGAGATGTTTAAGAATAAGTACCCAAAACATAGATAAGTCAGTCTCCTGGGGCCACAGCATCTCGGTCTAAGCAGCTTCTGGCTTTTTTTCTCCTCTCTGCTGAGTAATCTCACTAACTACTTTTCTACTAACCCCCCTGGTTGATCCTCCAAGCTCACCTTGCGTGTAAGGGTATAGGGGTGGGGAAAAGGTGGAAGGGTGGTTGGGAGCCCCTCCTGGGGTCTCTGATTTCTGGGAGGGGTGTTGTGTTTCTGTATTACCTCTAACTTGTATATTTCTGTAAATATTCCAGTATATAGTGTATATATCTGCTTGTATATTATGCTAAGCTGTGAATATAGCTTCATTCCTTAACTTCTAGTGGCTTAGTTCTAGTCTGGGTCATTTTACAAAGTGGGGGCAGGGTGGGGAACATCACATCTTGCCCTTGAAACTTGTGGCATCATCTCATTTCAAGATCAACTACAAATTTGGGCTTAGGTCTGCTGTAGGCTTCTAGGGGACTGTATGTACTCAGTGATATTCAAGTGATTCCTAAGAGTCAAAGTCTCTTAGGAATTGGAAAGTAGGTCTACAGTAAGATATACCTCAGAAAGAAATAGGAAGAAATACAGCATCAGTTCCCCAAAGTATCAGTCAGGCATTGCAGATCATATCCAATTTGTTTTTTTCTATCAGATTCTTTAATGAAAAAAGGAAAAAAAAAAACCCAAACAAAAAAGCCCAACAAAAAACCCAAAACAAACCCACCACCATTTCAAGAAACTGTGCAAGAAAACACAAAATTCATGTGTCGTGTTAAGGATAAAAGAAGTTTCAATGTAGTCAATCTTATCTAAGACAGATTTTTTATCCAACCTGTTCTTAACTGGTAAAACATTCAGAAAATGACTAATCATTTGGATGCTTTCATTTAGGGTCATCTTAAACAGATGAGGTACCCCAAAAGGGATTGTTCAATCTTTTCTAAAAATCAAGTTACCTTAAGGACATAAAAAATAATCAAGTGTACAAATCTCTTTCTATTTTGTCTCTTTGTAGTTTAAAGATGGTTTTACTAGATTGGATTAGAGACCTGAGTACCACACAGGAAGAGTTTCTCTAATCTCTGTAGCACAGTTTCTTGGGTTCCTTGTCTTTGTGTAATTCTGAGTCCTCATGACTCTAGTGTCAAAAAAAAAAAAAAAAAAAA
>VWZE01013675.1:36303-127782 GCA_013396675.1 Eubucco bourcierii
GAAATAGGTGATCCCTTTCCAGAAGGAAACAGGGGGCCAGGAAACAGGATAAGGAGAATGCTGAGCTACTCCATGTTATTTTTGCCTAGTTTTTACTATCAAGGGCTCTAACCACACCACCTAAATTACAGAAGATAAAAGCAACAAATTAGAAAAAGAAAATCCATCTACTTTAAATGAAGATCAGGTTTGAGATCACCTAAAGAATGTGAAGATGCACAAGTCCATTTGACTTGACAGAAATCCATCCATGGGTCCTGACTGAACTAGTGGATAAAGCTACCATACCTCTTTCCATCACATTTGAAAGGTCATAGCAATCTGGTGAAGTTCTCACTGACTGGAAAAAATGAAACATAACCCTCATTTTCAAAAACAGAAAAAAAAGACGACCTGGGGAACTACAGGGCAGATGGTCTCACCTCTGTGCACTGTGAGATCGCAGAGCAGATTCTCCTGGAAACTCTGTTAAGGCACATGAAAAATTAAGTGACTGGTGGGAGTCAGCATGGCTTCACCAAGGGTAAATCGTACCTCACAGATTTTGTGGCCTTCTATGATGGGGTAACAGTGTTGATGGACAAGAGAAGAGCAAACGATGCTGACTTCCTAAAGTTGTCAAAGTGTTTGACACTATGCCTCAGAACTGCCTTGTCTCTAAATTGGAAAGACATGGATTTGATGGGTGGAACATTCAGTGAATATGAATTGTCTTGATGATTGCGCTAAAAGAATGGAAGTCAATGGCACTATCAGCAAGTTTACTGACAATACCAAGCTGTGTGATGCAGTTAACATGCTGGAGGGAAGGTATGCCATGCAGCAGGACCTTGACAGGTTTGAGAGGCATACCAATGTCACAATTATGAAATTCAACATAACCAAGTGCAAGGTCACACGCCTTATTTGGGGCAATCTCAAGCACAAATACAGGCTAGGAGGAGAACAGATAGAGAGCATTCCTGAGGAGGATGACTTGGGGGTGTTGGTTGATGAGAAGCTCAACGCGAGGCAGCAATGTGTGTTTGTATCACATAAAACCGATTGTATCCTGGGCTGTATCAGAAGAAATGTGATCAACAGGTTCAAGAAGGTGATTCTCCACCTCTACTCCATCCTTATGAGACCAGACCTGGGGTAACATGTTCAACTCCGGAGCCCTCAGCACAAGAAGGATGTAGAACTGTTAGAGTGGGTCCAGAGGAGGGCCATGAAGATGGTCAGAAGGCTGGAGCACCTCTCCTGTGAAAACAGGTTGAGAAAGTTGGGATTGTTCAGCATGGAAAAGAGAAGGTTCTAGGGACACCTTATATCCACCTTCCAGTATTTGAAAGTGGTCTGCAGGATAGCTGGAGATGGACTTTTTGCAAAGGCATGCAGTGACAGGATGAAGGGCAATGACTTCAAGTTGGAGAGAGCTACATTTAGATTAGAAAATAGGAAAAAAAAAAAAAATCTTCCCTATGAGGGTAGTGAGGATGGTGAGGCACCGGAAAAAGTTGCTCTGAGAAGTTGTTGAGGTTTCCACCTTGTAAGTGTTCAAAGTCAGGTTGTATGGGCCCTTGACCAACCTGGTCTAGAAGAAGGTATCCCTGTCCGTGGCAGGGAGGTTGGGTCCCATTCAAACCAAACCATTCTATGATTCTATGAAAATTAGCATTTTGAGTTCACAGTTATGCCTAATGGCAAGATTTTATATACTTTACTGGAAACATTTAAATATAAGGAGAATTCTGGAACTGAATATGAAACAAAATGCTATTTATTTATAGGCTTTTCCATGAGACTAAATGCTTTATGCGTGTGAGTGCTGATAATAGACCATCTCTTGAGCAGCAACTTAAAATTAAAAAGGGAGAGGAAACTTCTCAAACACTTTTAAACAGTCCAGAAAAATTCAGATCCAATTAGCTTAAAAGGGAAAGCAATATATAAAGAATATCTAACTAAATATAAAAGTTCACCTCTTAGGCTTACTTAAGTTAAATAATGAAACATTTATCCGATTAACTGTTACTCACAATCATTTCCCCCATATCTTTAGTGGCAAAGGTCATGAAGAAAGCATCCTCAAAGGTGTAAGAGGTGGAATCTGAGGTTAAACTCCTACTTCATCACTGTAAGTCTGATTGTACTGAGATATTGAGATGAACAAAGTTTAGTATATGGTGTGACAGAAAATGATTAATTGTGATCTAGACTGCAGAGATCTTGACTTAAGTCAAAACAATTATCATACCAAGTGAAATCACGGTCTTATTGAAAACTGTGCCAATGTCCCCCTTGACTCCAGTGGATCCACAGTTCTCATTAGTGCATTTTAACCTTGGAAAAAACGGTGATTACACTCTCACCTATAATCATGCATGTAAAGTTCCTTTTTTTCTAGATTTGGTGTTCTTTGGTGGAGAATAAACACTGCAAAACATCAGGAAATGGCTAAGTGGCAAAAAATAGGTGAAAAAGTATGCAAAAGGGTTAGAAGTGAAGTATTTTGGAAGGAAAACATAGAATTCAACACCTCTGGAGAGAAGATGCAGCAGAAGACAATGAAGAAATTAAAAAAGGAAGATGGAGTGAAAGCAGAAGAGAAGATTGAACCCTGGAAGACTATAAAAGAACCTTAAAGGCAGACAGGGGATTTGAGGCATAGGAAGTAGCTGAGCATTCAGTTCTCATTCTATGTGTAGGCTGAGCATTTAAAAATCCTAACACTTTAGCAGGTAAAGCTACTGCACAATGATAGTAAAGTTTATGTTCAATTGTTCTGAGCTGCTTTTTAACATTCACAGTAGCACATCTAAACAAATCATCTAATTTTTAATGAAAATCGGTGCGATGTCGATCTGTGCTTCGTTTCAAATGTTCCTTAGTTCCTCAATCAATGTACAAGGCAACACCTTCAAGTAAATTAAAATGAGACTATTTACCATTCCTAGGATAATGTTTGCTCTGTAATGTCTAACAAATACTTATCTAGTTTGTCTAAATTCGTTAACACAGTGACATTTCTCAACATTTTTATAGCAACTTTAATAACAGAGCAAAATATTGGCTACCAACTCCTTTGGATCTTTTGCTAAGCCTAAACTGGGGCCAAACTGCTGCCGGTGCTGAACTGAGGTGTGCTTTTCAACATGGCTGCTAGTGTGTAATGTCACTGAATAAGTTAAACTTATTTTATATATAAATTTCACACAGAAACACATTTCATTCTATAGAAATATTTCTAAATTCTATTCAATTGCAAATAAGAGAGATTTTGAGCATCAACCAGGAGGCACTAGAATTGGAAAGAAATATACCTATGGATGAGTCCTTGTGGTCATGAACTGTTGTCTTCCAGCCCACATATTTTGTACTTAATTTGCTTTCTCTTTGGAGGAATATTTTTGAGAAATGAATGAGATCCAAAAGAATGATCCATTGTCCAAAGAATTTCTGTTTTTCTTGAGTTACTGTGTTTTTGTAGCATCCATTGTCTTTAGAAAACAGTCTATTAGAAAAAGAAACAAAACTGCATTTGCAATGTCATCAAGTATTTTATCAGTTAAGTCAACACAATTATGGTTGTGATGTGGTGAACTGCCAGACAGAAGTAGTTATTTACTACTAAGTTTGTTGATTCAGTGAATGTTAAAGTTATTCATTAATTGTTCAACATAATATTTGTTATGTACTCTGGAATATGTGTGAGAGGGGGGAAAGAGAAGAAAAGAGAGGTAAAAAAGAATGCAGTCAAACATAAATGCTTCTCAAAAAGATGTTAATTCTAAAGACTGTTTTCAGTGGAAACTATGTATGTGCAAGCGCAGACATTCTTTAACAAAAGCTGTGGATGTTCTGTGATTTACATTCACAGAAACTCTTTTTCATAATTTGGGTTCAAGTGTTCTGCCATTATTCCTCCTGTGTCTTACCTTTTAAACTCTGTGATTTCTCTACCAATAACAATTCCAGTTTTTCTATAACTTCTTCCATGACCATCTTACTTAAAAGAGCTACTATTAGTTTTCTTGGATGTGGTATTAACCACATGTGGAATTAACATTTGGATTAGAGAGATATAGGCAATAGATGTTCTGCCTTTTATTCCAATTTCATGTAGGTTATTTCAGGACAGTGACTGATACTGAGCTGACTCAGCACTATTCTATAATCTGCATTTTAGCATTGTGTCTCTGGGTTTTTTTAAAGACCTGCATCTTAGCCTGGGTGATAGCAGGGCTGCGCTCAGAGGTCAGCGGACATGTTGCTGTACCATTTGAACAACACCTTTTGGTATTTACAGGTGGTAGTTTGTCATGCTTTATCTGATTTGAGTCACTGATTTCAGGCAAAATCATTACCCTTGAGTAGAGCCTGAATCATCATCAACTTAGTCTAGGTTGGTACTTTAGCTGAGAAATCAGAGAGTATACATTCCTTTTCTAATCCTATGAGTTGGAACATCCTCTTAACAGGCATTTAGAACAATGCTTACACACCAAAATTATTTTGTCTTTTTTTAAACCTTCATAAATTCTCTGACCTTTCTCTATTTTGTAAAATGTCCCTGAGTGTAGTTTACTGTACATTGATTTTAATAAGCATTCTCTATAGACCAATATGTATAATGTTGGAAATGGTATAATACAATTTTCCTCCAATGAAATGTTATAGAAAATTGGGCATTTTATACTGACATGTGCCACATCAATAATACAGTTTTTATATCTTATTTGTAGCTATTGATCTCAACAACATAATGAAAAATTGATTGCAGTGAAGTGCACTACTTCTTAAGTGTAAATTTCAATGTCAAATTATTTTTATCTATGCTTCACAATTATAGATGAAGCTTATACATTTATATATGTTTGCTTTTACAAAACTCTGGAACAGTAAATTAGATATGACAAGATTCTACTGGGTCAATAGAAACCTTGTTGCTCTCTCTAAAATATGATTCCAAAATTAAATACACCAGTTCCCTTTCTTCATTATAGAAAGAATTAAAGTCTCCATATGTAGTATCACCTTCCTGGGTAATTGAATAGTTTTGAATAGGGTCCTAAATCTTAAGGGGATATAGGCACACAAAGTGTCTTATTGTATGGAAAACCACTGAAATTCATGCACACATTCTGGAACCTACATGGCAAAATAAACGAGGAGCAGCATATCCTTTTGCTATCTCTTGAGACCCTATTATTTTCAGGGGAAAACATTTGTGTTTGAGAAAACCTTATGTTATTAGAACTGACTAAAGATGAACATGTCTTCCATACTTAGCAAAGGGGAGGCACTTGACTTTATTTCTTGCACTGTAAACAAAGTAGCTCTATTTTTGCACCTGGTTAAGCCAGTCTGCTACATTTCTTTCACTTAGTGAATAGAGGTTGGAAGGTCTGAGACAGACGTCTGAGAAAGAATGTCTGAGAAAGAGAAAACTCCTTCCTAAAATGGTGAGATTGAATAAGAATAATCTCACAAAAATGTCTGTCATTTTGCACTGATGATAAATGTAGCAGAAATGATAAATTTAGACTGTGGTCTAAATTTTAACATCTATGTTTGGAAAGGATGATTCTCACAGTAAAAGTTCATATGAGAAGAGAGGATGTTGAGTTCATGGAAAAGACTCTAGGGTGACCTTATGGCTGCCTTCCAGTACCTGAAGGGAACCTAAAGGAAGACTGGGAGAGGGACTTTTCATAAGGTTGTTTAGCAATAGGACAAGGTGGGGAATGGTTTCAAGTTGTGGAGAGTAGGTTCAGAATCGATCTTAGGAAAAAGTTCTTCAGTACAAGGGTGGTGAGACTCCAGAATAGGTTGTTCAGAGAGCTTGTGGACCGCCCCCCCCCCTCCCTGGAGGTGGTCAAGGCCAGGTTGGATGAGGCCTTGAGTAACTAAGTGCAATTGAGAGGTGCCCATGGGAGGTTGAAGTAGATGATCTCTAGGCTCCTTTCCAACCTAAGCATTCTATGATTCTTTGATATAACTGTAACAAACCACTGGCTTGCAATGGTACCACAGCATTGTTCGATCACTACCACATATTCAATAAGTTTAGTTATCTCACTATCATCAAGGTAAATTTTGGAAGTATTTGTGGGCCTGCAGGTGCATAAAGGAGTGATTTTGAGTGTTTTTGAGATACCAGTAAACAGTGTCCCAATTCTTTAGTTTCTCAGTATACACTGGGAAAGAAGAGGGAAAATATGTTTGTAGCAGATGAGCTGCAGTAGTATGTGTTTTTTAGCACTGACAATAAAAGGAATTGCCCCAATACCTGGAGATTATCTCAGTCACTATCTGGTGTTCAGGTTATTATTTTTTTTTTTTTTTTTAATGTCCCTGTTAAATAACATAATCTCCCTACTTTCAGGTCTGTTGTTCTTAAAGGGGGCATTGGTATTTACCTTGCCCAGGATGAGTGTTCTGGTTACATTTGTTGTGAACAGTTGTGGAAAAAGGAGGAATGAAAAACCATTTCACACAGTGTAATACAAAGAGAACATCTTTTCCCATGTATTTGTGCCTCATACTGCTCCAGACAAAATGTTCTTTATACTTAAGACAGTAACAACAACCTTCTCCTATAGAGAATCTTTCATTTCACAGAGGTTGTACCATTCTCTCAAATCTGGTTGTGTGATGATTTGAGGCTAATTGAAATATTTTAATGGAGAAAATTATATTATAGGCTGTGAAAAGAAAACAATGGTGATGTCTACTTCACTCATAGGCTTGCTGAGATGTATAAGAAGAAGAACACAAAACATAGATAAGACACTCGGGCTTGGAGAGTCTCAGTTTCTCTGGCTTTTTGCCTTCTCCTCTCTACTCAATAACCTAACTAACCACTTTCCTACTAATACCCCTGACCGATCCTCCAAATTCACCTTGCATGTAAGGCAGACCCTGGGGTAAGGTATAGGGGTGGGGAGAAGGTGGAAGGATGGTTGGGAGCCCCTCCTGGGGTCTCTGATTTCTGGGAGGGGTGCTGTGTTTCTGTATTTCCTTTAACTTGCATATTTCTGTAAATATTCCTGTATGTTGTGTATATATCTGCTTGTATATTGTGCTAAGCAGTAAATACAGCTTCATTCCTTAACTTCCAACTGGTTGAATCTAGTCTGGGTGATTTTACAAAGTGTGTGGGGGGGTGGGGAACTCCCAAACCATCACAGGTTGGTACTTGTCACGGGTTAAAAATTAATTAGAAGTCATGTTGAAAGTATGACTTGGTCATAGTAACAACTGTTTACAGGAAGGGACTGCATAAGCATCTGATCTGAGATGACAAGAGCAAATTTCCCCTTCACTGCACTAGGCAAATTTTGTTACAAGGCAACACTGAAGAAGTTGCTGCCATTTCCCATGCCAGACAGGTATTCACTTTGACCCTGTCTTCACGTGGGCAGTTGGTCCACAGATTTAGGATATGGTGACAAAAAAATTATAAGCATTGTTTCAGTGAAGGTTGGCTTTTATTGTTTCCACCCTGAAGCAAATGTCCTGTGAATTTGCATGTTTCATGACTGATTATTAAATGCAACCCACAAAGTGACTTTAAAATTGCACAAATCTTTAAAGAGAAGATGATGATACTCTTACCAGTCAGATAATTATTGTTATTATAATTACTAACTAGCAATCAATGAGGGTTTCAGTGTGAGCTGGACTAGATGAAAGATGTAATGGCATACCCATGTAGGAACAGGTCTTCTTCTTCTTCTTTTGTCTCTGCCTATGGCAGAGGGTTGGAACTAGATGATCCTTGAGGTCCCTTCCAACCTTACCATTCTATGATTCTATGATTCTTTCTACCTCTCAGAGTCCTGTGCTACTTCATTTAATACAATGTCATGAACAGTCTCTGTGAACCTAAGTATCTTCTTCCCAAGAAGTTAGTCTCAGTTGTATTGCCACCCACATATACATTAGCCAAAAGGGAAAAGTAAAAATAAATCATGATGATCATACCATGAAAACTAAGATAGTTTCCACATAACTCTTTGAAACCTAAGTGTGTCATACTGAGACCAGACTGAACTGTGTTTCCATCACCCTAATTAACCGATTTTTTCAAAGTGAAAAGCATGACAACATGGTTGTACAAGGGATGAACATGAGTGAGCAGTAGGATGAAATATAAAATACTAAAACCAAATAAATTGAGGTGAAAACTAAAAAAAACAAAACCTCTTGAAAGGGGTAAAGGAAAAACTGTTAGACATAATTAGAAAAGTGTCAGTTACACTACTGCTATACTGACAGATGGAGGTCCAAAAATTATCTCAAATTAAAAAAAAAAAAAAAAGGCAAAACCACCAAACATTGAAATAACTGTGGAGATAGTAGATAAGATTAAATCATGTTTGTAAAATGCAGTTATTTAAATGGATGTTATTTGATTAAGGAAGGTTAAAACCAGTAATCCTAGCTAATGCTTTATTATTTGTTATTTAACGTAGTTTACTTGCAGGTTGAGCCTCTTGACAGAATCAGGCATCAGTGTCTTGCATCACTTGGCCAGCAGAGAACATCAACCAAAGCTCAGCAACATGACTGACAACTGCAGGGAGACCAGTGGATGTAGTCTCCCTTGACCTTAGCAAGGCTTTTGACACTGTCTCCCATAATACCCTTGTGAGGAAGCTTGGGAGGCATGGGATACAAGAATGGACAGGGAGATGGATTAGTAACTGATTACACAATAGAGTGCAGAGAGTTACACAATGGTGCCAAAGGCCAACTGAAGAGTTGTGACTACTGGAGTTCCCCAGGGATCAATGCTGGGTCTGGTCCTGTTCAACATCTTTATCAATGGTATTGATGAGGGGACAGACAGACAGACAGTGTCTGCTCAGCAAGTTTGCTGATGATACCAAACTGTGAGGTTTAGCTGACACACCTGAAGGCTGTGCAGAATTCAGTGAGACTTGGACAGACTGAAGTGTTGGGCAAGGGGGAACCTAACGAGGTTCACCAAGGATAAATGTAGAGTCCTGCACCTGGGAAGGAATAATAAACTCCACCAGTACAAGTTAGGAGCTGATCTGCTAGAGAGCAGCTCCATGGAGAAGGACCTAGGAGTTCTGGTGGAAAACAAGTTATCCATGGGACAGCAATGTATCCTCGTGGTCAAGAAGGCCAATGGGATCTTGGGGTGCATTAAGAGGAGTGTGTCCAGCAGATCAAGGGAGGTTCTCCTCCCCTTCTACTCTGCCCTAGTGAGGCCCCACTTAGAATATTGTATCCAGTTCTGGGCTCCCCATTTCAAGGACAAGGATGTACTTGAGAGAGTCCAACAAAGGGATACAAGGATGATAAAGGGTCTGGAGCACTGGCTGATGAGGAAAAGCTGAGAGACCTGAGGCTTTTTAGTCTGGAGAGGAGAAGACTGAGAGGGGATCAAATAAATGTATATAGCTATATGAGGGTAGGGTGTCAAGAAGGAAGGGATAGCCTCTTCTCACTTATGCCCTGCAGTAGGACAAGGGGCAATGGATGTAAACTACAGCACAGCAAGTTCCATCTCAACAAGAGGAAGAATTTCTTTACTGTAAGGATCATGGAGCACTGGAACAGGCACTCCAGACAACACACAGCTTGTGGAGTCTCCTTCTATGGAGACTTTCAAAACTTGTCTGGATGAATTCCTCTGTTACCTGCTCTAGATTATATGGTCCTGCTCTGGCAGAGGGGTTGAACCTGAAGATCTCCAGAAGTCCCTTCCAACCACTAACATCCTGTGATCCTGTTACTTCTGAGAAGACTGTTGTCTCTGTGAGGGACAGATATATGGAAATATCTAAGACATGGTACACTTTCAGTGAACACTGTCAAACAACAAGCAGAGGAAAGAATTGTTAATTTGTGCTTCTGAAAGAAGGTTTAGCTTTAACCCAGCCTTTTTGTAAGTCAACACTCCTTGGAGTAGAAGCATGCATCACATCTCTTCAAACCCTCTATTGTATGCCAAGAGCTAGTGAGATGCAGGGAACTGCTAGAAGGAGTATGGAAATGTTGCCTTACACATCATCAGACGGTGTGGAATTTCAGTTTGGTTTCTAATGAACACATTAAAAAATATATAGACACTTACCATGACTATCTCGCCCACAGAAAAATACATTGATCAGACACACCTTAACAGACTCCAGAGAATTCGATTCCCTGTTCTCTGATCCTTAATGAAAACAGATGTAACCTAATTCCTACTGGGCAAACCACAGCTCTCTTTGTGTTCTTATTCCACAAACAACAGGGAACAGGACTGAGAAGTCTAAGAAAATTGGTTTTTAGCCATCGGGAAATGTAATCAGAATAGTCTCAGCGTCTAACAGAGCAAGAAAGGGAAGGAATAACTTTTTTTGGCAACTGCAATTAAGTTCTAACTTTTGAGCGGAACATTTCTATTAGATTCTCTTTCATTCTTTTCAAGAGTCTTTTCTAGTCCTTAAGAGTCATATTTACAACAATAAACTAAGAAACTGGTTAGAGAAAATACACTAGTTAGTAACTGAGTGACTATTAGACCCACATTTAAATTGCTCATATATTGTTACACCTCACCATTTTATACAGACAGCCATAGGCTCTGTCTGTAATATAAGTATAGCCACTCTTCACCTCTGGTTCAGAGGTAGAAGCAGACAACTTCCTAGTGAAGTGATAAAGCTGGACCGAAGGCAGCAGAAGACCAATAAATTTATATTGTGCTGACTGAAGGAACTAAGTGATTCTTTACCCAGATAGGGTAATCAGTAATTACAACAAAGTTTGCCCACACCAAACAACAGCAACCTGTATATGTAAGTGACTGAAAGTTTTAAAATTTACTTGGTTCATTGCTGTTCTGCAAAAGGAAATCTGTGAGTTATGTCACCAATGACAGGCATTGGTGTGTCTGTTGATTTTCATCTGCATGACTTCATAAGCTCTGTTCCAGTCAGCATAAGGAGGGAAATACCTTGAAGAATCACCTCATCCTACCTAATTTAGTGCAGGATGAATTGCCCTTAGGAGGCATTGTCCTTTTGGTCACAAAGGGCTTCCTTACTGTTATTTGAGACCAGATGCCTCATTATGCCTGTGGTTTGAGTTTTAATTGAGATTTAATACAGGGTGTAATATCTTTGATTCAAGATATTAATTCACTGCTATATGGCATGTCTGTGTTGTCACATGGAGGCAAAATGCTCTTTTCCACTGGCTTACCTTTGACATTGATGTGATCTACATGCCACAAATAGAGTTGTACTATACTCTCTACTGTTTTGATGATACCAAGGAAACTTTTGTCTGTTGCAATATTTTGTCATCATTGTTTCCCACCAATTTAGTAAAGCATTCACTCCTATGTTATCTTTCCACATCAGAGCAGGGTAAGGGTGATGTAGTGAGTTTTCAGATACAGGACTTGATGGAAATTATTTCTGTCCTCTTTCGCTCCAATACTCCCTCTAGAGGAATGGTAAGGGTTTTTACTTTGTAGGACTATGTACACCTGCAGAAGGACACATTCAGTGGTTTTACAGTTGAATATTTGATCTAGTTTAACTTAATTTAGTTTAAGAAAATAACAAGTCACATAATGACCTTCTATCCTTATCCCTAATTTGGAAAACAGGGCTGAAGTGATTCATCTTCACATCATTCTTCAAAAGCTAATTTATATTTTACAGAACTTGTATCTGAACTTCCTACTTTTACTTCAAGAGTTGCAGGTCTCTCTTCACTTGTGTATTAATAATCTTGTCATCATATACTTTGATGTAACAAATGCCATGTAAACAAAAGAAAATAGGTATTTTATTAAGGTGACTGGAAATTATAACGTAGTACTTGCTGGGACAACACTTGGGAGTCTTTAAAACTTCCTGTAACTCACACCTTCTTTTTCCTCCTTTTGGGAATTCTCTTTAGCACCATTTTGTTTAGTTTGCATAAGTTCAAGTTTAATCAAAGTAGTATTTATTTGTATAAAACTCTACACCAGATGTCTGCAACCTTGAAGCCTATGAAGTATTTTGTTGCCAACATGACCCTGGGGGTTTCAACATTTATAAACTGAAGCAGGTCTGTTTACACAAGGATTTAATGCTAAACTATATGCAAACATATCTATGTGGATTCAGAATCTCTGAGACAGATACACCCAGTTTCACAAATATTCCAGCAAATGAAATCTTAGATCTTGTAAGTTACTAAGTATAGCACAAAGAACATGAAAATCACGATGCAGTAGTACTTAGCATTTTATATATAGCACTTTACATCTTCAAAGTACTGTGCTAACAATATCTAATTAATCCTCCTCAACTAATTAATCCTTTCCAGATCAGGAAGCTGGGACACATTAATTACAATTATTATTTATGTACTTATATAGCACCATAGGTGTGCATGCCACTTTACAGACTTATAGACCAGTCCCTGAACTATTGTAAGCAGGTAAAAATTGTCTTTAATACTAACAGGAGAAAGTTTATGGCATGCAATAGTTGGAGGAAATACTTTTCCTACAAAAGTTTACAACTGTGCACTAGATTCTGCATTATCTTTGTCCTTAGGAAAACTTAGTAAAAGGTAACTGGATATAAAGAGGAATATTGACATTCTTTTTGCCTTCCCCCCCCCCATATTTTTACAGAAAAAAATGCAATTGTGTACTAACTGGTTTTCAAGAAAGTTCAGAATATTTTCAAGACTCTCAACATATGAATCAACAACAGTATCTTTGTTGCAAAGGCCTGTAGTGATAGGACAAGGAGCAATGGTTTTGGATTAATGGAGAGTATCTTTAGACTGGATGTTAGGAGCAAGTTCTTTACCATGAGGGTGGTGGAACACTGAAACAGGTTGCCCAGGGAGGTCATTGAGACCTCACTCTTGGAGATATTAAAGGTCAGGCTCAAGAAGGCTCCGGGCTACCTGATCTAATAGAGAATGCTCCTGTTCACTGCAGGGGGGTTGGAATGGATCACCTTTGGAGGTCCTTTCCAACCCAAGTCATTCTATGAATCTGTTATTCTATGATAGTAGATTTTTATGTTCTTTGTCTTTCTCATTATGAAGAATGAAGAAGATTCTGAAATAATTAATGGGCCCATTTTCTGGAAAAAAGATATAGCTCTTTATTTGCAACTCCTCTTTGAAAGATAGTTTCAGTTGTCTCAGACTCTTTTATTATTATATTGGAGGTCTGATACTCTTCACAGTGCATAACATCCCAATGCAGCACAAACCAAAGTTTGTAAGACAAATTATTATTTAATAATAATTTTTAAAATTACTTAATCTGTAGCACCCATATTTAAGTAGAAGGATGTCTAAAATTTGTGATCCCCCAGTTCCCAGTCCATTGCACATTCCCTTCAATGAATATTACACAGAAAACAGAGAATATTTTAAAGGTGATCACAGTACCACTTATATGATTATTCAGTTTCTACTCTATCCAGACAGTCCTTGTTGCTAGCAGGGCACTATGCAAAGAAGTTCAAGGACTTTATTAGGAATAAACTCTAGTAATCAACCTTTTTTGGGATAAATAATTGTTAGCAACTTGCAAGCTGGTCCAGATCTGAGTAGATTGCTCCTTGCACAGCAAAAACTTGCTCTAATAAACCTAGGATAAATTCCCTGCAATGTGTAATGAATGGTCCAGAAATGTCTTCAGAAACAATCAGAAAAATACATGTAAGATAAAATCTTTTTCAGTCTGAATATGTGTGTTCATATCACAAATATCCTCATATTTGCTGCATTTTAATTTCAGATTTAAGTCTGTATTTAATGTTATTCTATGTAATTCTTCATGTAGAGGATAGAATAAATCTACTCTTTTAGAATTTCCTAGCTTGAATGGGCTAGAAAGTATATGGCTTAGTCCTGAGTAAAAGAGATGTGGCAAAAAAACCTAACAACTTTTGAAAACCTTTGGATTTTTTTTTAATACATCCTATAATCTCTATTCTAAATTATTCACTATAGTTCTTGTTCTGACAACAATTCAGAAGCATTTTGTTTTAAGTACAGAAGTACAGATAAATAAGATTAAACTTTTAAGCCAATACTCTTATCTGTGACTAGCTATACTGATTTTACATTGTAGGTCTTTACCAAAAGTGAAGAACATATTTAGGGTTTCTTTTTAGGTTTGGTTTTTTTTTTTTTTTTTTTTTTTTTTTTTTTTTTTTTTTTTTTTTTTTTTGTTTTGTTTTGTTTTGTTTTTTTCCAAACCAGCTGAAACTTATAAGAGTTGTTTAGGTAAGCAGAATGTAATTTCCTGAGTTGGCATTTGTGCAGTGTCTGTGGTTTGACCTCTTTCTAACGGAGATCTGTTTCTTTAAAATAGCAGGGCACAATCAAAGACCAACTGTATTTTCAGAAGAGGAGGTGAGGAAGTGAAAACAGGAAGTACCAATAAAGAATTCTAATCATGAATGAAACACCTGAAAGTGTATTGAAACAGTGTTCTGCAGTGCTTCGATTAATCCCAGATAGTTTTAACTCATACAAATGGTACTTACAAGACAAATAATATGAGCTGACGCCAACCAGTCTCATGTTTTCATTAGGATAAGCCATTATTACAGGGTGCTTCAGATGTATTGAGTGAAAGTGAACTTTCTGCTCTCAGAGTGTTGTGGTGCAGTGCTTCGTCTTCCCATGGGCTCAGGCTCCCAGGCTTAAGACTTGCTCTAGGTTTGTGCAAATCAGCTACCAGCCAAGTGAGCAATAAGGAAGTAGAAGTTTATTGAGGCTGGGAGTAACTGTTTCTGCCTACTTCTTTTCTGTGTGTGTCATTGGCTAGTTAAATGGGAATGCCTTAAATGTTAAAACTTTCAGCAACCAAGAACTGGGCTGAACTTGACTGTTTCTCTAGGTTTCTAAAGCATCTAATTTTGGAAAAAACACTGTGTTTTCCTATCTACCACTTTAAATCCCCATCCTTCAGCAACCTCAGATAAAATCTACCCTCCTCTGGCTTATCATGGACCTAATTCAAATCTCAGTGACATTTTTACTTTCATGAACTTTCCAAATGACTGAAAAAAGCAATGCTAAATGCAGAAATACTCCATTCTCATTCTGCTGCTCCCAGTAATTGAACACAAAGGTGAGTTTCATCATCATCAGAAATTAAAGTCCTTACTATTTCTTTGAGTTGCCTTATATTTGATAAAAGTTGTATTCTTTTATGTATACTTTTTATTATAGTAATTGTGTGCAAATATAAGAATTCATACAATCATAGAACTATAGAACCATAGAACTATTTCATTCAAAAGAGTCTTCTAAGATTATTGAGTACAACCATCAATGTAAAACCACCACGGCCATTAAATCACATCCCAAAATACCATGCCCATGTTTTGAGCACCTTCAGGGACAATAACTCCATCACCTCCCTGGGTAGCCTATTGCAATGCCTGACCACTCTTTTGGTAAGGAACGTTTTCCTAATATCCAGTCTAAACCTTCCCTAGGGCAACTTGAGGGCATTTCCTCTAGTTCTATCGCTTGATAGTAGAGAGAAGAGACCGACGCCCACTTCTCTGTAATCTCCTTTCAGGTCATAGAGAGCTGTAAGATCTCCCTTCAGCCTCCATTTTTCCACACTAAATACCAGTTCCCTCAGCCATTTGTCATTAGACTTGTTCTCCAGACCCTTCACTAGCTTTTGTTGTCCTTCTCTGGATATGCTCTAACAACTCAACATCCTTCTCGTAGTGAGGAGTTCAAAACTGAACACAATATTTGAGGTCTGGCCTCACTAATGCTGAGTACAGGGCCATGGTCACTTCTCTGCTCCTGCTGGCCACTATTTCTGGTACAGGCCAGGATGCTGTTGGCCTTCTTGGCCACTTGAGCAGACAGCTGGCTTTTGTTCAGCCACTTGTCAACTAGAAACCACAGGTGCTTTTCTGTAAGGCAGCTTTCCAGCTGCTCTTCCCCAAGCCTGTAATGCTGCATGGAGTTGTTGTGACCCAACTGCAAGACCTGACATTTGGCTTTGTTAAACTTCATACAGCTGACCTTGACCTGTTGATCCAACCTGTCCAGATCCCTATGCAGAACCTTCCTACCTCTGAGCAGTTCAACACTCCCACTCAATTTGGTGTCATCTATAAGCTTACTGACCTCATCCAGGTCATTGATAAGGATATTAAACAAGATTGGTCTCAGAACTGAGCCCTGGAGAATAACTAGGAATTTTTACCACACCTAGTCATAGATCTAACTGTATGCCAATTATTGTTTGTTATTTAACTCTTCTGTTAACCAACTATTGCAGGATGAGTTTCACTGCAGAATTTTAAGACACTGAAAGATAGATACAAAAGGAGTTGTTTATTATAGATCCGTGCAGGACCTAAAGGACAGTTTTATGTTAGTCAGTGGCTAGCCAGGTATCTATCATGAATTTGGAACAGTGTGTCTAATGAAATGTGGAAATGGAAGAATTGTATGGAGCATGACTTGAATTTGTAAGGGGTCTGGATGACAAAAGTGTGTAAAAATGGGTATTGTTCTGAGATTAAGGCCTGTGGCTGAAGGATGTGCACAGAAGACTGGGGGAGGGAGAGAACAAGTGACCGATTTAGAATTGTGAGGAAAAGTTATTACTGATTTGTGTAATTAAAGGTGACATGGGGAATCGTCAGAGAAGATAGAAGTCCCTAGCCATATGTTTAGGAGATGTAAGATTGATGGAATAAAAAGAAAAAGGCACATGTAAGACAGGTCAGCTTTAACTTGTACTTGAGCCCAACACAGTCTTACGTTCCAAGGTAAAATACCTAAGGGTGCACCTCTGTTGGTACAAGTGAACCATCTGAATTAAGGCAACTCAATCACTCCAGAGCAGTTGTGTCAGTGCAGTGATGAGAGAGTAGGGAGTTTCTGAGAAACTGTTATTTTTTCCTGAGAATCTGCTTCTTTTTTTCAGTTTTCAGTCATGTGATGCATGACAAAAAATATATATATACATACATGATGACCCTCTGAAGATGTCAAGAGATAGATGTCATTTAAGTTCTTTGCTTCCTCCCTTCCTCCCTTCTCTTCCTCTCCTTTGCTCCATTTTTCCTCTCCTCCCTTCTTTTGCTTTCACTATAGGTTCACACAGTCTTTAGAACAGCATGGCAACACATCATCAAAAGCAGCATGCTTAGGTCATTTGATGAAACCAACTAGTTCCTGTGCACTACTTGCTGACAGTGGCTGATTCTTTGTTGATAAAGAAGGGTCAACATATATAATCATATTTGTGCTATTTCTTCCCATGGTCAAAAGGAGGAGGTTCCCTTTTCTGTGATTGGAAATCTTTACTGGAATATATAGCCAGCAAACCTCCCTACTAAGTGCCTCTACAGTTGTTACAGGTTTGCAAATTTTGTCTTCCCTCCCTCTCTGCAGGAAAAAAACCTGAAGCTGTTGGCTCCTATCAAAGCTTATCCAAAACCAAAGCTAAATAGAAGAATCTCTCTCTGCATAATTCCAATATTGGTGAATTAATGCTTAAAATGGTTTTTTGTATTTAAAAAAAACAGAGTCCATGCTTAAAATCCAGATTAGCTCCATCAAGAACCAGCAAATTCAGCAATAAGATTTAATCTCTGTGGCACTTAAAAGACAAGTTTCAATTATATTCTGTGATCTTAATTGAATTACAAACACACTCCCTCCCNAGCCCAGCTTACTTGAATTGAAAAGAACTAAACCATGGTTTGAGAAAAATGTGTTTGGTTTTCCTGTCTAATAATTCACAGCATTGAGAGGAAGCTAATATCCTTTAAGTAAAAGACTAATATCTATCTCTGGAAGTGCTTTTTTTTTTTGACACATCTGGTTTGTCAGAAAAGTCTCCTACCTCTGATATTTATACAATATCATGCAAATGTCAAAATCTGAATGTCATCTTCAAAGACCCTTTTATGTCAGGCAACCCCTTTTATAGGGAAAAAATAAACAATTTTATGTATGCATGCTTGATGCCAGTCCAATTAATAAAAGCCTTTTTTGCTATGCTTGGCTACAAGCAAGTTTCTCCTTTGAAAATGAACAGAGGGAGAATGAGATAAAAGGTCTGTATTGTTTCCTTGCAAATTTTACAGTTTCATTTTTAATTTGTGTTTGGATGTGAGTATCTTGGTGCAGATGGTGTGATAGTCCACAGTATGTTCTGAGAACCTGAAATGATAACAAAGATATGCAAATTGAGAGGGTGCTTTGGATGAAAGCCAGGATATCCAATTTCACAATAGCTGAAAACAAATTGATGTGCCCAGCAAACTACTCAGAGTAGCACTAGGAAATGTAGCAGTGCCAAAACAAATTATATTAATGACCTGAGCAGTTTGTTGAATTCTATTGGCTAACTTAATGTTGGTTACATTTATCTGCATTGGCACTTCATTTACTGCACAAAACAACTTTTGTAAATGAAAAAAAAAAACCCAAAAAACTGAAAAAAAAACAACAAAACCCCCTCAACCAAACAAAAACATCAACAGAAAATAAAAAGCACTTAAAGAAAAGTCAACCTAGGAATTGCAAAATAAAGCCACACAAGAGATATTTTTGCATCTGAGAAATGTCCAACATATACCACATAAAACAAATTTAAAAAGCAGCCACTCCTGAAATTCAGAAATGAGTTGAAATTATTTATATGCAGAAATACAAATCTCATCCCCTA
The DNA here is from genome assembly GCA_013396675.1 of Eubucco bourcierii. Lineage (NCBI taxonomy): Eukaryota > Metazoa > Chordata > Aves > Piciformes > Ramphastidae > Eubucco > Eubucco bourcierii. The sequence continues at coordinate 55,007 of VWZE01013675.1, forward strand.
ATGTTTCAATCTAGATCAGTGTTACATTTAGTATTAACAAAACAATGTCTATTATTTGATAAAGCAACCTAAAATGAGATGCTTTCAGATGAAATATTTGGGTATAAAACCTCTGTCTGGAGTAATTCTGAAACAGTAATGTTTTTCACATTTTTGCCAGTGTTAAAATGAGAACTTGATCCCTTGGCTGTCTTTTCTGTTTTTCCCCTCCTTTCTTTAAATGAAAGATTCCTGTCTCCAAGTGAACCACTTGAAACAGAATTTTAAAAATTGTTTCTCTCCTAACCTATGTTTAAATGGATGAGAGAAAATTTCTGCCAAGAATATTTGTAGTTAGACTATCCCTTAACACTTCATATATTTTAACACGAATAGTTTCTTTCTATTTAGAATAAGAAAATCAAAGACACTTTTCGTTTTCATAAAATCCTAGCAGTAATGCAGTGAATTGAATGCACTTTTCATACATTCCAGTACTCCATATAGAATAACATAATTTGAACTACCCAGATCCATAATCTGAATCTTTTGAAAACCTACTTTTGGATTTCATTCTAAACACAGGACATTTTTTTTTTTACTAATACCCTACTTATTTGAGCCTAGAAATGAAAAAAAATAAACTGAGTTTTGATCTTGTTATCCTTGCAGTCAATAAGCTGCCTCCATAGCTGTCATAAGAATACCAGAGTTTCTATGGAGAGATACAAGTCTAAGTTGCTCAGACTTCAGTGAAGTGCATGTTTTGTCTTAATTTTCAGAAACACTACTAATCTTTTGTCCATCTGAAAAACTGTGAGGACATTTTGCAAAGTACTTAACCATAGTAAAACCAGCACCATATGCACCCACTCCCCCTCATTGTGTACAACTGTAATTTAAAGGTGTTATGAATGGGTATTCTATTAAAATATGAAACAATTACTTATTACCTGCAACTTTATTTTCATCTGCCACAAGAATAAAAACAAATACTGCCACGGAATTCATCAAATATTCAGTATTAACACAACATGTCTCAACTTTTAAATGTCACCTATTATTGTGTTTGCCCTGATGCTACAAAACTGTTCTTGTGAAAAGCACTTATATTTCTTTTTGCACTTAGTTGACTTTAGAATCTCTAACTAAAAAGTAGGTAGTTTGTAACAATGTCAATACAGTAGTAACAGCTATAGTAATTTTATAGATAAAGAAAGTCTGCAAGAAAAAGAAAACTGTGAACAGACTGTAAGAACCTACCACTCCTCTCATCCAAGGAAATCCCAACAAACCAAAACTGTTGGTGCAAGCTTTGTTATCTGACATTTTGTTTCACATTATTCTGTCAAAGCTTGTATCCAGAAGGATCCTTCCTCATGGACGAGCTTACCTGGCTGTCAAAAAGCAATGTTTCAGTAGGACTTTGCAATACATTCCTGCACTTGACCTGACCCTGGAGGTGTTTCCCATGGGACATTTGTCATGGGAGAAAATCTGTGTGGAGTGATGGCAATTCAATGTAGAAAGAGGTAGATTAGGTAAAGAGAAGTGAGAAAAAGGCAGAAAGATATGTAATCTCCTCCTTGGTCCTGAAGGACTTGTCCAGAAAACATAGCCCAGGTAAGTATGTCCTGGATCCACATTGAGGAGTCTGTGGTTGAAGCTAATAGTTACAAGGTAACTGTCCCTTTATACAAATAATCAAAATATTTAAAAGTCTTCATGGTATTCCCCTCTGAAAACAAACCCCATCCTTTTGACAGGATAGCAACTACATGTCTTAAAAAAAAATGTGGGGGAACAATCCATATCAATTCCTTAAGCCTTCTCCTCTGCTTATTATAACAGGAAGAGATAACCTGGCACTGCGGTTTTCAACTCAGCCAGAATTCAGAATGATTTCGAGTGAACACGGAAGATTTTAGGAGGTAGGTTTCTTTACTTGATGATGTGCTGTGCATGAAAATGTTGATGTTTCCTCACAGCCACTTGGACAGAGGAGATGATAACACAAGTCACCTATGAAGTCCCTATGAGCTTACATGACTGATCTGCAAAGGTGGAAGACAAATTAGTCAGTTTTGGTTAAATGCCTAAAAAAAATTGCTCATATTCTCTTCAGCATGTATTGCTTTTTTAAAAGCCCGTGTCTCTGTTTATTTTGCTTTTCCCCTTACCACACCATGAGTTCATGTCCTCCAGAGTGCATCTGTGCATAGGAAGAAGTGGAGTAAAGGAAATGGACAGATAAGAAATCAGTGGAGATTGCAAGTTTTAACATTATTCACCATTATTTATGCAAATTCTGTATTTTTTATAAGATCTTCACGGTTTCCAGTTAAGTAAGCCTCAAAGGGTAAGTCTACCCATTGCTTCCACAGGTGCCAGGGTTACTCAGCAGGGGACCAGTCCAGTGAATTCCTCTGCCCTGCTACAGAACCAGCTTCGCAAAGCGAGGCTGCACGCTGAGCTGCAGGTACTGCCTAGAGGGCAGGGCTGAGAGACCTCCCCGCGAAGCAGGTTAACACATAAGTGCTGCTGGGACCTGCCCCTATCGCACAAAGTGCAAGTCACAGCCAGCGGAGAAATGGCCGCTCCCCGCTGCGGGCACAAAATCGGCTCAGAGACTGACAGTTGGGACAACCCCTCCTCTGCAGTGATGCATTGCGAGCCCAAGACCAGGGAAACCGGGAGCAGGAAACTGGAAACAGCTCTCCTTATTGCAAGGAATATGTAGTGTCTCTTTTTAGTTGAAAACTCTAAAGCCTGAGATGTCTGTTCCAAACACTCATGTCTCCCATTGACTTAATTTCTCTCCTTTACTCCCACACTTTCCTCAGTAGGTGTGCAGTGCTGTGCCGTGTATATGTTGCATACAATGTGCCTGAGAGTGGAAGTTTAGCTTTTCTAATTAGGCACCGTGCTATTTTAAAAACCTTTTTCATAGCAAGATGAAGGTGTAAGTGCAAACTTGACGCACATTTGTCAAAAGAAATAATAAAAATAATAAAATTCTCTGAAGGCAATAAATAGCTTTTATTAGCTGACATATCTATGTAACAGGAAAGTATAGGTTTCAGATGAGCTTGGAAAATGACCCTTGGTAAAAAGCTCACTAAAAGAAATACCTTGGAGCTGTCCATCAGTTGCACAGACGCACACAAATCCTGAGCAGTGAGGCAATGTAATCTCTGTCTTCATGCATAATACATACAAAATAGGTGAAGTGGTATGTAAAGTGAATTTTAATTGGTTATAATTGTCATTTCATTTAGTAAAGTATTGTCTGGAGACCAGGATATCAATTAGCACTCTATGGACTCTGTTACTTATGAAAATATGCATATATAGAGATGATGTGCTCCAGCAGTAGATATACTTTAATTAAGAAAGTGGTACAGTAAATTAAAGACCTTTAAAGTATTAATTAATTGGTGTATAGATCAGTTCAGAGTTTCAACTTGGTGAAGTTAAAATCACTGTATCTGATTTAAATGAGAGAGGGAATCTGTATTCTATGGTATTACTAGCTTTTATAAGGTGTTCAATGCCAGAACCATGTTGGCTTAAAGGTGAAATGCATCTCTGCACTATACAGCACTATAGTTTTATCTTAAGTTTGAGCTGTTTAAAGTTATTTGTTAGTGCTAATATACCATCCAGAAGTGTTTTGACAGGAGTCTTTATCCTGCTATTTTTTGTATGTGTCCTTCATATTCCTTGGTATTAATAAACATCCCAGCATTAATAAGGTATAGAGAAATGATTGATGTCTTCCATATTATTATTAAATTGTTGGTAACCAAGGTAGGCTTTGGTGGCGTTTTTCCCTTCTTCTCCTTTTCCATGGAGGATGAAGAGAGACCTGTTCCTTTTAACCACTTGCTCTGAATGACTTTTATACCCAATATAAGTGAGAAAACAGGATGAATGTCACCTCTCTTCTCTTCCTCCTCCTGCCAATGCATACTCCTTCTTTTGATTGACAGCTACTAATAACCTTCCTGCCCTAAGTGCCATGGAGACACTTTATTAGGACAAACAGCCAAGGAAATCTAGGAATGAAGCCAAGCCTGCAGTGAGTTATTATCAGGCTTGTATTTATCTCAGCTTTGTAATTTTTTTCAGTGATATGCAAATCCTGAAATAGATCTTCTGTTGAAGGACAGGTCCCTCTGTTAATTGATCCACTGAGATTCAGCCTAACCTCTTTTAGCTATCAGCCAGGGAAACAGGCTACATAAAAGAGTCTCAGTGCTGTATACAGTTCACATAAATTCACTATGCTCTCTACAAGGAAAACTTCTGCACAGAAAATGCATTTTTAGTTCCTGAACATATTTTACATATCAGTGCTATCTACATAACAGATCAAACTGATTTGTTTATTTGTTTATTAGATATGTATGAGGGTGTACTCTTATAATTAAATGTGATTTTAGATGGAGCTTACTTTCTTCCTGGAATGATACACCGCAAACATGTATTGTAAAAACACATTAAATGAAATTCAGACATAATGAAAATGCATTTGTTCAAAATCACCTTTTTATTTTTTTTTTTTAGGAAAAAAAAGGTACATTACAGAAACACTTTATTACAGAGCAATTTGACTGTTTGAGAATTAGCAACACAGGTGCATCTCCAATATGCCTCAAGATTCTGCAAACCTTTTTGTTTATCTGTAGAAATTTGCAGCAAACAGGTAACATTCCTTTAAATCAATCTTTTAATAGGATATTAATAAGAGAAACAGGATGGATTTACTTGTGCTTTGTCTTCCTATAGGGATAGGTCCATTCAGCAAGCAATTTATTTGGCAGGGAGCAGAATTGTAACAAGGGAAAATACTCAGGGATAATAATAATAACAGTAATAGTCACAGTCCAGAATGAAAATAGTTTAGCATAACAAATTATTATTAATTTTGTATTTACATAGCGTCTCTCACCCATAGAAATCCTGAAGATCTTCATCAACCAGTACAAGCATAGCTACCACTGAAATGGGGATGATAGCCCCTACGAGGGGTAAACTTGGAGCTGAGTTTAAACTGTTGAAAAGTGAACTGACATAAATAATGTTCATACAGGGTGGACCAACTTTCATTGTGACACCTCAACTAAACCATGGCAACATGAAGTATTGGGGAAATCTATTTCTAAAACTTTGCCTGTGTCTCAACCTGAGAGAAAGAAAAACATGCAGTAATGGGGTGTGAGGCACGAAAACCTATGCAGTAGTCCCAGTTCTGCCTGCCAAATTATGTCGTGGCCTTGAGCAAGCCATTTCACCTCTACTGTATAAAAATGAGCGTGACAAGCCTTACAAGGCTCAGTCTATGATTCTTACTCAGTAAATGTTTGTAAAGTGGTTCCAATATGCAAAATACTTAGAAAGTGTGAATAGTTTTTATGCATATGACCATAGTACCTTAAGTGGGTAGATCCTGAAGGGGTATCATCATTAGGAATACCATTATCAAAGATGAAAGAAAATTTGCATTTGATCTTAAAACAGAACTCAGATTTCTCCAAACACTAAAAATGATCATTTGTACTGCCAAAGCTGATGTCTTGTTCATATGTCTCCAGTAATGGGAGAACCAGACAGAACATCTTTACATGTTAGGAAACTGAAATCTAAAATCAATGTCCAACAATGACAATGGGTCTGATTAGTTCTACTGATACTATGACCCGTGCTTATAGTTGATATGTTTAGGCCTGACAGGGATGCAGAACACTGAAAATCAAACTTTGGTTTCTAAATTCCTGGGTTTTTTTGATGGTTTCAGATGCATCTTCAAACTTTCATGTGTTGTCTTGCTTTTATGAATGAGGGGATTGAGAGACGGGTTTCAGAATGAACTAACTCCTGTTCAACTCCCTTATTCTTACCAACTGTCCTCAAAGAATTTTCTATCAGTTATTACATAGAAATCAATTAACTGGGCAAAGATATCTGTTTGCAAAGCTCAGTTACATATAACATCTCTGGTGATGCAGTAGCAGCTCTAGATAAAGCATCTGTGTTACATTAAAGGTATGGTGCTACAGCTTGAAAGATGTTAAATAATAATGGGTTGTACAGGTGATTACTAAACTGATATTGCAGTTTACTCCTTTGCATTTTTCTGGTCAAGGTAATTCCTGAGTAATGAAAATGTGAGATTAAATTATCACTCAGTCCTCTTCAGACTTCTGTAGCTTTAACTTCTCTGCATTTTCACTCATCCATTTCCTCTTTGCTCATTTGCACGGTAGTGATTTAATGGTTTGGAGGAAATGTCTAGCAAATGACATCACTTCAGGGGTAAGGGTTCTGCATTGCAGTAAGTACATCAGCATAAGATGTCACAAGGTTTTAGAGAAATTGTGAAGAAGGGTATGAAGTAAAAACATTCAAGTTCAATGAATTGTACTAGAATCCAGTAGATTTTCTTGAAGTTTCACAACAACCTTTTCTTTCTATGGTTTCTGTTTTGTTTGAGGGGAAATTAATCCAGATGAAATTAGCTATGTTTTTGTGCCTAAACTCAGAAATTTCATGGGATTTTTTGGAAGCAATTCCTTTTCATGTGTGAAATGATGGTAAAATGCGAACGTCTCACATCTCAAGGAATTTGTAATTTAACTGAGGGGTTTTTTGTACTTATATATCAGGACAAACAAATAAGATTGCAACTAAAAAAAGATATACAAGTAGAAAGTTGGCATCTTAGTATACTGAGAAATCATTATGTATATACTACAACAGCACTAAAAGGTTACTGTAGGAATTTCTACTTTGTTGTGTTAGATGGTACAAAACCAGGCATTAATTAATTGAGTTTCCCAACCTGATTCTCTGGGGAAAGTGATTTATATATGGAATCCATATGAGAGAAGCTTATTTCTGTGTTTCTTTTGTTTTATTTTTTAAAATTTTTTAAAATTTGATTTCTTTAGGTCTAACTCACACAATCTGTGATAGTTTTAAAGTACAGATAGTAATTTTCTCTCTCTCCCTTCCTCCCTCTTTTTTTATCTGTATAAAACAGCTTTCTGTGTATACACTTGTATACATCTATGTGTACGTGTGTATTTATACACATACATGCACTTTGTACAGACTGTATTTGCTACATTATGGCACATAAGACATGGAAACCTTTAATAATAAGGTTGGGAGTTTTTTGGAAAATGGCTTGCAAGGCTCTTCTGACTTCTCTGGGATCACAAACCACACGACTGTTTTTGGAACTGCTCCTTAAGTAATGAGTAAGTGAAAGAATTTTATGACAAAACATGCTGTCTTTAGAAACATACTCATAAATAAGACATGGTATTTTTTGTTAGTGAGTGTAGAGGTTATACATATATAACAACTTTTACCATAACAACTCTGAAAAAACCACTTTTTCTGGAAATGATAAACCTCTCTACTTTTACACTTAACTTCAGTTGAGAGAGAACTGGGCAGAGATGCATCATAACATTATCAGTGCTGGCCTGTGAGGGTAAATAGTTTCATTAGTATTGATTTAAAACCTAAGGCAGTGCCAAGGTAAAAAGCAGCCCAATTTAATCTGACCAAAGCAAAACATATCATGGGTTGATTTTTTTATTGATGCTGCTTTTTATTTTGTATCTAGTCACAATAATGTGAGAACAAGGAAACTGTCAAAAAACCAAAAAAAAAAACTCCAAAAAAACCCCAAAAAAAGCTCTTTTAAAGCCCAGGACATCAGAATAAGGTTTGTCAGCTTTTCTTAGTGGACAAAGTAAGAGTGAAATGTTCTAATCATTGAAGTGTGAGGAAGTAAAGGTTTCTCAAAATCGGGGCAATACAGCAGGTGACAGAAAGCACATAGCCTACAGGCACATCTACAGGCCGTTCAGGTTTCCTCATGCATGCTGTTAAAAGGATGTTTTATCCTGAGGCAAAGTTAAACTGAAAGAGTTAAAAACCACTTTAGAACATCAGATGTCATGTCACAGTGCTTCAGAAACACTGTTGAAGTGCTGCAATGCATAAAATGTTTTTTTTTTTAAACTTCATTTATCTTATTTAAGAAATCACCCTTAAGCCCGACCCAAAGACTGATTAAATCCTTGTCATTTTTGGTTTTAAAAAAATTAATATTTTATTTTAACAATGACATCAATAATCTTTAGACTAAGCCAATAATATCCCAAAATTACAGACATTAAAAATATTAAAACACCTTCTGGATTAGGAATAGCTTTGGCCAATTATCTAGCAGTTGAAGACCGGCATAAGCTCATCGAAACCAAAGTTACTATGCTGATTTGCATCATAAGAGGTGTTGTCAAAAGATATTTTGGAAGACAAGAAAGAAGAAACTAAACTTTTAAAAAGCGACATAAACCAAAATGAAAATTAAAAGCATTTTCACAATATCTAGAATATAAAATAGAAAGCCACGGATTATTTCAGTTGATCTGAAACAGCAGAAAACTAACAAATACTAATCTAATGCTTGAACTTCTGTAATTAATAACAGTGCTAAAATAAAAAAGTGAACAACAACAACAACAACAAAAAATCTTGGTTGTGTCAGGATAGTATGACCCAAGAGCTTTCTCCATCTTTCAGAACATTTCTGAATGACCAGCTAGTCAGGAGTCGGTCTGAAAGAGCTGTGAGGGAAGAGGCTAGCATTGCAGACCAGCCAGTCTCTCTCACAAATAGGCAGAAAGTTTTGGATCCAAAATGCAGCAAGATCTATCAGAGGTGAAACAAAAAACTCCAATATTTGGTCTTCATTTGCATGTGCATTATATAGTCTCACACAAAATGGCAAGAAATAAAGCAATGTTCTAACTGTCAGACTTGGAGCAGTCTAAGGGGGAGTTGCTCTTGCAAGAACAAGACATAGTTGAGTGCTGTCACTACTTACTTCCACGAACAGAGGAAACCAGGTTCAAGTCCAAGAGAACAGGCTGTGGAGAGAAAGATGCCTGAAGCAGCCATTGTTGATTAAATTCGACCCCTGAACAAAGTAGGATTTTTTCCAGGCTGACCCTGGTGAGTAATCCAGAGCTCACAGATACGATAGCATGTATCATTACTCCCAGTTAACCAAACTACAGTGGTCAAGCCAGGCTCTTTACCCAGATATGTTTGCTTGTTACCTTATGGCTTCTGCCAGACAGAGCATTCAGTTTGGTGAGAAGCTGGAAGAAATAACCCACTAAGAGTTACGTGGCGTTAGGAAACATAAACTCATGGAATAATTTAATTTGTAAAATACCTTTAAGATCATTGAATCCAATTGCAAACCTAACAAGGGATGGTAGTTGCATTCACTCAGATGCCAGTTCTTAATACTTCCTCCTCAGAGCTGGTGGACAGGTCCTCTAGTTGTCCACATACACACAGAAAATTTTGATAAGGATCATTGAAAGCGTCTCCACACACAAGCCTAACCATTTGAAGGTGGTCTAACTTAGATAAATATTGGTATCTTTGCTGACACTGCCAACACAGTTAACGCTGCCTCTAAAAGTCCTATTTAGTGTGAACATCTGGCCCATTATGTAGCTGTTAACTGGAGTGAAACCATCATGCATGTTCCATATAAACAGCTTACTGTGTCACATAGTACTAGCATTTGACTCTTAGCAGTCTGAGTGCTTTCAAGCAAACCTTTTCCTCAGAAATCTTTCCCAAATATCAATAACTCCTTTGGCTTGTACAGTTCTCAAGAGTATCTCTTCCAATTATTATATAACTTCATTAGCTAAGTTTTTTTTTTTACCCCACACAGTAACCTTAAATTGCTTTCTCTGCTGCTACACCGATCTTGTTCATCTCAGTAGTCAGAAACAGCATAACCTGAAATACAAGCATGTGTCTACAGAAAGGCTAGAATACATCTGGCTAATCTGATGTGGTCCATGTTGGATCATTTTAGCTATCATATACTGAAAATGTCAGAAATCACAGAAAGCCCCAAATATACAGTTTCTCCTGTGCTGGTCCCTTTATCAAGCCATGATTACTGTCATGAATTGAATGAGTTGTACAAGAGAAGAAGGGCTATTGGGTTTTGTTACAAATAACACATCTGTCAGTGAAGTAAATAGCATGCCACAACCAAAAAGGTGATGACATGCTTTTTACTTTGAGGGACAGAGGAACAAATAAACTACATGTTTCAAATTCCTCATTTTCCACACACAGTTTGTCTAAGAAATTTCGTTGCTATTGTTTTGCACAAGGTGCTCCAATCAGCAAATTCTATTTTAGTCTATTTACAAAACGAAACGTATTTTCTGCTGTGCAGTTCTCACATTTGAAAAATACAGATAAATAAAAGATGGTGTATACGAATGCTACTCCTGTTGTTAATGGAGTCTACAATGGAGCTCAAGCCTAAAGCTGAACATTGTGGGTCTTTGTGAGGAATCTGGGATTTTTGGAAAATTGCAGCATGGTTGCACACTGTAGGCATTGCTGGCACCAGAACAATCTCTCAATGTCCTGGCAAGAAAGCTACGTTGTCTCAAGGGCTACTACACCTGTGGATGGTTTCCTCACATGTTCACTGTCTCCCCTTATCTTCCACATCTATTTTTCTACCCACCTTCCTCTTAAGGGTGTGCATACTTTTCATTATTTGCAGTCATTATTTTAGAAAAAGCAACTTAGTTAGATTTAGCACCTCGAGTATTTTACAATTTTCCCCAAAAATATACTGTACAACTGTATCCATAATTGAATAATGTAGGTTTCACTTGAGGGGACCAGAAACAGATGGTTTGCTTTTAAAGCCTTCCTGAAATACAACTGCTTACTGTGGGTAGGGAACTATGATTTGGAAGATGCAGGAACCCAGTTCTGATCCCTGGTTTGTGTGCTCTCTTCAGTACCTGCCTTGCAGTTGGCAGGAACATATTAATTCTGAAAGTGATATACTGCTTTTGAGTCAAAGGAAGTAATAAAATGAGCCGGAAATATAGTGGCTCAATAATACCCTCATAATAAATGTTTCACAGTGGATTGCATTATAAGTAGCATATTTGCTCTTCTGGCTTTGCACAGGAAGAAATTTCATGATTACTGCCAGGGTACAAGGAGAAAAGTTTCTGGCAAATTTGTAAGCCCATTTATCAAAGCATGATCAAGGTATGAAGGATTACAAAACCATGCTGGAATATTGGGCTGCTAAGGCTCTGAATAATGATTGGAAAGGGATTAAAACAAAACAACCAAACCTCTGATGTAAAAAACCCCAAACAAACAAATAAACAAACAAAAAAACAACCAAACAATAAAACTATTTTCAAAAGGTATTATTCTGTAAGGAGTATTTTCTAGGTAATTACTTTGATCATCCAGTAACATAGGCATGCTCTTTCGGGGGGGGCGGGATTCGTTTACCTGAATGCTGACATGCTGAGGTTTTAACCTGGACTCTTCTTAAGCACAATAAAAATAATTAGGAACACAGAACGTACAATTCATCCCAAGACAGACACCCACAATAAATCAGATGACTCACCAAACCCGTATGTAAGCTGGGTAGCTAGATCAATTCAATGGGAATATATGCTCAAAATGAGTAATAGGTGAGAGTACCTTCTATACTGGAGCTGGGCTTGGTGTGCTGTGGTGTAATTCAGCCTACAAAATATGTCATCACCTCTATATTTTTCTCCTTTCATCACCCTAACATTTCTGTGTACCTGCACTTCAAATACATGATAATCACTTATAGCTAAACTTCCTCAGTGTAACAAGTATCAGGAGCACCTCACACATGGCTGGAAACTTCCAACAGGCAGTTAAAAAGACTAAGAAGCATATATGAGGTACAAAGATTCTGTTACCTTGAGAGAAATCAGTACCAGAAAGTTTGAAGTTGTGACAACTGTATCTTTCACTGTCTTTCTCTCATCCACAGGCTAGGAAATAACTAGTACCTTGGCAACCCTCCTTAAAACTGCTGGCAGACTAATAATAATTATTTGTATCTAAAACATCAGTTTTTGATTAACCAGCCTCCTATTTCTGTATTTACGCCTGGTAACTATTTCATAAAGCCTGTATTGAACTGGAGTGAATTAAATATCCCTGCTAATAACAAATGCATTTTAGGTACAATTCAGAGGTCCATCTGAAGCCACATAGTGCATAGAGCCTTAGTGCACTGCAAATATCCTGCTCCATCTATGAATGGATAGAGAGAGAGATTTTTAGTGCTTGACTACTTGTTAGAAAACCACCTTACATGGGATGAAACACCTTCCTGTCATTGACAGCAAAAGATCCTCACTTCAGCTGGTGCCTGCAGCTGGCCACAAATCAGAGGCCAGTGTCAGAAAGAACGAATCCCACCCTGAAAAGTGCTAATGATGTCTCAAAAATCTGAAGAAAACAGTGGATTCGATAGAGGATTATATTGTTCCCTGGAGCTATTTTCTCCTTGGAAATGAAGTACCATGTGCTGACCAACTTTATTTTTTACCTCACTGTGTCCCAACATGCTCATTTGCATGAAAATGTAACCCCTATCAAGGTATTATTAACCTATGTAACACATGTTAGTAGTGGTTGAAAAAGTTAGTCAAACCTAATAATCTCAAGTTTAGAAAGATTCATTGGTCTTTTTAGTTTTTTCTTCATTCTAAAATTCCATCCTTCCCTCATTGTAGCATTTTCACATTTTATTTCTTCATTTACAGCCTTTTTCTAGTTTGTTTTTCCACTCTTGCATGCAACAGAGACATTTCTCATTTACAAGTTGACACCTGTGGTTTTGAATAGCACTTTTTAATAAAAGTTATATGAACAAGATGTGCTGCATGATTTTGCTGTGTACCTTGCACAATAACTGACCTCACATAGATTATCAGATGGCCCCTTGCCTTAAAAAGGGTCCGAAACAGCCAATCAAAATTTAAAGTCATATTATTCTGCCATAAACATATTTATTCACAGTATCTTCCACACATTATTCACCATTTTCTTTCCCAGAATTAAGTTTTATTTGCACTTGCGCAGATAGAACTTTGTGCTTTGTAACTCATCCTCTTACTTGTTTATGCAATGATGCATTATAATGTGTAGATAGTTGCTTTAGAGGACTTATGATTTGACTAGCTTTACAAATATGAGGACAAAGGCAAATCAAGGAGGAGGAGAACATTTACTACTTAATAAGAAGGTAAATCAACTTATATTTGTTGCAAATAGGTTGATGGAAAACATCACTAATGTTCCCTTTTAGCTGTGAAGATGTAGTGCTTCTATCAGTCCTTTTCCAATTACAACACAACAGTATATATATAATATATGCAATAGACTTTGCATATGTAATTTCTGATCTTTAGACAAATCTCAGTTGACCAAAAATCCAACAAAAATCCACCATCACCATCAACAACCAAACCAAGATAAAACAGAGAGTTAATGAGAATTCCTCTACTTAGAGCTCTGCTGGGGTCCACCACTAGAAACTTGGTTTGAGGGTTGAAAGACCACCCAGATCTTCTGCTAAGGTAGCTGGAGTTATGCACATCGTTGTTTTGCATCCTAATTTACTAGCGCAAGAGGAGAAGTAATCTCGTCTACTAGTGGGAGTATCCAGAATGGTAAATGAGGTGTGAAGTGAGAGATTACATTCTCAAAATTATCCTTATCTGGTTAAAAATCATGTTGGTTCTGTCATTAGAACATTTCTGTGAGCTCTTATCTAACAAAAGCACAAAGAATGGCCTTGCCCATTTATATGTTCCTGGGTTAACATTGAGAGTGCTTATTAATTTCATCCCAGTTACTCTTTCCTGTTTGTGGGGTCTTCCATACTGGTCTTTTTAGAATGCTTTGAGATCTGCAAAAGGAAAGGAGCAAGAAGTGCTAATTATTATTAGTACTGATGGAAAACTGAAATAACCTTTAGCAGGTTTTGGGTTAAAGATTGAATTACTGAATAAACTTCAAAGACTTTTTTTTACTCTTTCTCAGTTTACAAGAAGTATACATATGCATACATAAACGACACCACAAGGAGAAAGATATGAACTGAAGTCTGAACAGAACTAGCAACTTCTCTTGTTATGTATATCTCACACCCTCGACCTTTTTTCCTTTTTTTTTCCTTTTTCCTTTTTGTTTTTTTTTTTTTAATGACCCTTATGTGATAGGATAAGAAAGAATAATATATGATTAATTTCTATTCTGAAGTCTTGTTTGAGAGGTGCTTTATTTGCATTAGCATTCATAATTACTTAATGACAAATCAGATATGGTTCATTGCTAGTAAGTGTAGAAACATGTTGTCTGAAGGATGTAGTTTAATTAGTATACTCCTAAAAACACGTCCCTCATGACCATTGGATGTAATCATTATTTTATGTATTTAACTGTGAAATTTATGTTTACTCAGCAGGCTAGAGACCAATTCCCCCCCCCATTTAAAGGAATACATTCAGACCTTAAAGAAAGAATAATAATAAAAAAATATCTCCAACAGCAGGTACTAAATACATTAAAAATATTAAAACAACTATTATTGCATTGAAGCAGATATATTTAAAAAAAAATAACCAACACAATATTGCATCCATAAAACATAGCAGGAGGAATAAATATGCAGGAAAGCTCATTTTAATTCCTCAGTTAATAACTTGGAGGCGATGTACATTCTCCTAGATCAATGTGACAATTTGAACATTCTTTTATTGTTGATTAGTGAATCTGAAAATGACCTCATTTCAAGGGCACTGAGTGATTTCTCTTTCTCTGTGCTGATATAACACAAGTGAATACTGCTAACATTTTCTCTCCCAGGGTGCTGTAGAATCTGAGGATGCCTCTTCCTTGGTGACAGAGAGGAAAGCGACAGTGATCAAAAATCATGATGACTTTGGAGGAAGGTCTCTAAAAATCACAGTGACTCTTCACCAGTAATTACATTTTTCTTTAAATCTTTCCCTGGAAAAGGGAGTCCTCCTTCACTGAGGATTTCCAGAGGTCTGAAGGAAACCAGTTATGAAGTCACATGTTGCTCTCACTGTGTAAGGAAATTTGCCTCACTTTCACCTACAAAGAGGTTGCAATTAGAAGAGATAATAATTTTCCTCAACTCTTCTGAAATGCATATTTCCAGAATATTAATATCTTTAGGATACATACTTTAAATTTTAGGATTTTTGTATTCAACTATCCATATTTCAGTATACATATTATCTGATACAGTTTCTACTTTATTATTTCTACTCATCATTCTTCATTGGCTTCAGGCTAGGACTGGTGACTTAGAGATAGGTGCCTTTTGCCCTTGTAAGAACCAAACCCTTAGGTTTTAAAATATTTTGCATTTATCAGGAATGCTTGTATTACTAGACACAAGCATCCTGAAGGGGTTATGCATGTCTCTACTTCTGTCATTCCAGCTTCTCAACTACACAGTATCCGGCTTTGCAGTGCAGTGCCTCCAGTGATCTCTAGTTTATTATCACTTGCCTAGAGCAAAACCTGTGTCCTAGGCAGGGGTAAGAGGCATGTGCTTTCTGCCTGAGTATCCTCTACAACTGGTGTAAGTCTGTGCCACCAGACAAGTTATGCAATGTGAAAAGTGGAGAACCATGGTTCTTCTTCTTTTTTTTTTTTTTTTTCCCCAGATTTTCACTAAGGTTGTGTCCTCACTTGATATTAAGAAGAAGAGCTTATGACATTACACTAAAAAATAAGTAACAAACATGCTTATTAATCTTGGGTGGTAATGAATAAAACAGTCAACTTTTGAAGCAATAGTGTTGTAAATGCGACAGGATGCTTTAGTACTTACTTGATCCATGATGGTTTGACACTGCAGGGTTTGCTGGAGGATGCTGAATGTTTTTCTTTCCCACTCTCCATGCAGACTCTACATCCATCTGCATTCTCCCAGAGGACATAGATGTTCTCCCAGACTACATTAGTAGTTTGGGTGAATGCAAAAATGTGTGTGTTTCCTAATACCAGAAAGTGAGCGAATATGATAAATGAAATGTAAATGAAAACTAATGCAAGGCTTCCTTTAAGATCAGACCAACCAAAAAAAGTAAAGTATGGTCATAATCTAAAATAAAAGATGATTTTTTTTTCCTTTGAGGCGGTAAGGAAATGTGTCCTTTTGATTTGCTTTTTGTGATGTGTATCTAAAGTAGCATGTAGCAAAATAGGGCATCTTACGTAAATTTCCACAAAGGATACTCTGTGGGGAATGACATGAGGGCATTGTCTGAAGGACACTTCCTTTTATGATGAGACAAGGATTTAATGCACAAGAAAGTGCATTTTCCTAACTGTAAAAACAGATTGAGTAGTTGAAGCAGGGGTGTATGGATGAAGAATGTAGCTAGGAATGTACAGAGAGCCTGTTGAAGGGGTGGAGGGCAGGTGGTACAGATTGGCAAGACTGTTGGGTGTGGGCTGCTAAAAATCTGTATGGGGAGTAGTCATGAAGAAGACAAGAAGTGTTGCTCACACCACAGAAAACTTTTTGAAGCAGAGGATGAATACTGTGATGGTTCAGAGAAACACTTTGCCATAAAACTTCGTGCTTTTACCTCAATCCTCAGAACATTTTCATCTTTCATTCCCAGTTTTCTCACTTATTTGTAACAAAATCCTCAATCCAAACTAAGCAACTTTATGTTGCCCTCTGTTTTTAGGAAAAAAAAAGAAGGGAGAAAAACTCAAGGGTGCTGAAAGGCATCTAACCTTGTGTTTTTCTTTGTGTTCCTACGTGTTTTGGTTTTTTATGAAGCGAAGGAGAAGGGATCATCCCACACAACAGGAAATGTACATCCAAACTAAAATGAGTTGGTATGTCATATGAGTTCACCAAGTCCAAATCTTTAATGGCAAAGCATCAACTGCCTTGACAGGGAAAATTTCCTGTTAGAACTGCAGGTTCTTAGTGTTATTTAAAGAAAAATAACATTTTGGGTTTTAACTTATCATATGTTACTAACAACAAGGGAAATATTTTAAAGACAACAACCAAAATCAACTTAACAGAATAACACAGTTTTATCCCACTCATGCATGCATAGGAGTGAACAAAAAAAATGATTTTGTAAAGAAATAAACTTCCAATACTCTGTATTAGTACTGGCCTATCTGTTTAGAATGATGTGATTGTAACAAATTAAAAAAAAAATTTAAAAAGGTTTAACAACAAGTCCTATGCTTACTACTGTACTGAATATGGAATGGAAAATTTCTAAGACAAATAACCAGATTATTGGAGGTATTACATAGACAGGAAGTTTTTATCATTATTGCTGGATACTGAATACTCTGTCTGATTGACCAGAAGCTGTCATATGACCAGTAGCATTTGCAAAGGAAACCTGTGTAATTATAGTCTCCATGTCTTTTAGTTACTGAAAACATGACATCTTTCAAAATTTAAGTCAGTGGGATATTCTACCTTGCTTCATCAAAGATATCTGTTCTAAAGATGGTCTCCCTGAAACTGAAAACCATTTGTCCTAGAGATTTCATCCTCTGTCAACACTGAAGGATAACTGATGGCGAAGTCAACTGCGATACAAAGCAGATGTGCCTTGCTGTTGCCAGCAACAGTCCTGCCACTGGCATGTATTATCATGAACTTCAGCAAAATAAAGGAACTACCCTTTTTCTGCTGTCGTTGAAGACAACCAGCTTATGCCACTGTTTATACCAATGCAAAACCAATGCAAAAGGACTGGCACAGGTTGCCCAGAGACGATGTGGATGCTCCCTCCCTGGGGGTGTTCAAGGCCTGGTTGGACGAGACCTTGAGTGACCTGTATTAGTGGGAGGTGTCCCTGCCTATGGCAAGGTTTGGAACTAGATGATTTTTGAGGTCACTTCTAACCTTACCATTCTATGATTCTATGGTTCTGTTTGTTACATGAAAAGCCCGTCTAATCTTGATTTCAGCAGTGTCCAATAGCAGATCTGACAGAGAAATTGCATTTGAAATATGCATTTAATGGTTTTTCATGGACTTTTTCCACCATTACTTTCCTTATGATGTTGATTCTTGTTACACAAATAATGTGACACACTACATTTTCTTTATTTTGGCCACCTCAACAACTTTCCCATTTATTCATTGTTTCATGTCCAGCAATAAATCCAGAAAGCCAAAAATTCATGGATCTTACTGGGACCCAGTTCAAATTCAGTGACTTTCAGGACTGTTATTGCAGATCAGGGTCTTAGATCAAAAATAACTTGATAGGAAGGCCTTGGATAGTCATACAGTACCTGTCACAATGATAGTAAGTAGCACGGACAACCTCTGATTGTGATTACACATTGCTTTAGTTTGTAAAAGCTGATACCCCTTACCAATTTGTTCTACCTAGTTCCACTGCAGATGCTATTTTTATTAACATAATAGCTTTAATTTTTTGAAATTTTCCAAGTAGTCCTCAATTATTATTCAATAATAACATATGGTGGTCAGTTCAACAGGCTAATTATATGATGCAGAGCCGTTATAAGTATTTCCTTTTACCACTTCTACATTTGTTGCTTTTCTTTTCACTGAATGCCCTCTGTGTCTTACTGTAGAACAGCTTAGTGAGGTCTACCCACCATTCTTCTCTCTACCACTCATCATTATACATGTCATCTCCTATTCTTTTTGCTTCACTCTAAATAATCTTAATCTTTTCAGTTTCTTTTCATATGAACACTCCCTACCCAACTAATAAGTATTAACTGCCCTTTTTCAGACCTTTCTTCTTCGACTGTATCTTTCTGAAACGTGACTGAAACCTGGTAGAGTATTCAACATGAGGATGTAACCTCCATTTATAGAATGACATTATAATAATTCCTGTATTACTCTCCATCCCCTTCTTAATATAGCCTAACATCTGAGAACCTTATCAGAAAGTGAAATGTGAAGCAATTAAATCTGACAGTTAGGTCTATAAGAAAGATATTCTTTATATACCAAAAATTAAAAATCACTCTGAATTAAGGAACAAACAAAAGTGGATTAACAACAAGAAGTATCTGTAAGACCTTCACCACAAAAATCATGAGCTAAATTCTGCTCTCTATTACAACCCCAATGGATACTATGAATGTTAGTAACCTGCAATTATGTTGTATAAAGGCTGCTGAGTTGCATTGTAATTAACATCCTTTAGGGTGACCACAGTAATTTTAAATGTTATCATTGAATATACAAATGAAAGTGGAAGGTGTTGAATATTCTATAGCAAATTTGAAACTGATGTAGTTTTTATTTTTAATTTTTTTAATATGACATTTCGATAAGAAGGCCCCCACAGAAGGATCTATTCCTCATAGAGGTGTAGTCAGCTTCAACTGCAGGCTGGGGACCAAGTGGCTGGAGAGCAGCCAGACAGAAAGGGACCTGGGGGTACTGGTAGATAGTAGCTGAACATGAGCCAGCAGTGTGGTGAGGTAGCCAGGAGAGCCAATGGCATCCTGACCTGTATTGGGAACAGTGTGGCCAGTAGGACAAGGGAGGTTATTCTTCCCCTGTACTCAGCAGTGGTCAGACTACACCTTGAGTCCTGCATCCAGTTCTGGGTCCCTCAATTCAAGAGAGGTGTTGAGATACTGGAATGTGTCCAGAGAAGTGCGATGAAGCTGGTGAGAGGGTTGGAGCACAGCCCTGTGAGGAGAGGCTGAGGGAGCTGGGGTTGTTTAGCTTGGAGAAGAGGAGACTCAGGGATGACCTCATTGCTGTCTACAACTACCTGAAGGGAGGTTGTAGCCAGGTGGGGGATGGTCTCTTCTCCCAGGCAACCAGCAGTAGAACAAGGGAACACAGTCTCAAGTTGTGCCGGGGAGGTCTAGGCTGGATATTAGGAGGAAGTTCTTCACAGAGAGAGTGATTGGCATTGGAATGGGTTGCCCAGGGAGTTGATGGAGTCACTGTCCCTGGAAGTGTCCAGAAAAGACTGGATAGGGCACTTATTGCCATGGTCTAGTTGATTGGTTAGGGCCGGGTGATAGGTTGGACTGGGTGATCTTGGAGGTCTCATCCAACCTGGTCCATTCTATAATTCTATGAACTTGAATATTTTCCAAATTATTTTTCCCAGTCTTGTCCAGATTTACTAAATATTGCCAGGCACAAGTTTTGAAATTGAAATGATAAATATTGTTTTAATTACAGAAGTAGCCCTCACTTGCACTACTGAATTGTGAGGCTACTTTGTTTCTAGTAAAATTAAGGAAAACTTCAAGACTGATGTAAATCTGTGCCTTTTTACAGTGTTGTGTTGCAGAAGTTACCAAAAGAGTGCATTTGGTGGAGAGAGATTGTAATCCACCTATATCACCTTTCCTTTGTGTGAGGGTTCACTGTTCTCATTTGGGAACAATGAGTTTCCTTTGCACTTGTCAAATATTTAAGACAAAACTCATGAAAGTACATTGTGAGCATAAGATGTGCAGCACCAGTGGTTATGGTTCTAATTTCTCAATAATGATTTCAGTGGCTGAAAAGAAGAAAGGCAGGTGCCAAAGGCCAAAGTTTGAATCGAATAAGGAAATTTAATACACCTATGAGGTTTAGCTAATCCTTTGTACTTCACCTAGCAACTGCTATGGTCCTAGGAAAGGGCCCGCTTAAACATGAATGTCTGACTTTTGACTTTGACATGAAGGCTGTTTCAACAGTAAGCAATGATTGCTTTCCTGGCCACTTACTAGCTGCTCAGTGTTCTTGCAAGCATACCAATGGCATTAATATAACAAAAAAATCTGGTAAAAGAAAAAGTTTCCCATGTCTATTCGACTAATGTTGCCTAAAAGACAAAAGTCTTCACAGTTTTCCCAAAAGTAACCTGAGAAGCTGTTGATTAATTTCATAGGTGTTCTTTACATTGTTAGTTGGTCTTATTTATCTTATTTTCTTATTTATCTTCTACTTTCTGTAACTTTCTCTTCATGTTTCTCTTCTGGGAACTTATGTCTGTGAGTCTCCATTTGGTCTTTTTTGCACTTGCAAACCATTGCTGTGCTGTAGTAAATAACCTGCTCGTCAGCTCAGTGCTCTGGAGCACTTGAGTACCTCTGCAGCTCCATGAACAGCTTGAACCTCATCCCTTTACACCACAGAGAAGCTTTCAAAGACATTTTGACTTGTGCTGTAGACATTCTTTGTCTTGCTGTTAACCGTGGGTTTCATCCTTCTATACATACATGGAAAAGAGAACATTTTCTTCACTATCAAAATATAGCATCTGGTTAACTGCTTGACAGAGCATAGCAGTGCTGCACACCAAATGAAGAAGTGAATATTTTATCTAATTGAAACATGAGAGTGAATTTCTCTGGTAGACAAAATACAGTTTTCCAAGAGAGATTTTGGCATTGGCACTGTCTAAAATTTCCAAACTTGTGAGAAGTTCCATAGAACCTATAACGTCTTCAAGCTGTCACAAAGGCCTCTTTGCTACTATTTTTCCAAATATGGAAGGTACTTGGCCAGACTAAACATTAAATTTGTTTCCCAGATGGAGATGAAATAGGATTTTAATCCACGCTAAGTCCTTAAACATGTTTGCAATTTAAGCATATGAGTAGGTCATTTGAAGCAGGACATTTCACATGTAACTGGAGTGAAAGACTGGAAGACTGAAGTTCTGGACCACAAAGAAGCTTGCTGTTTCTTCAATGCATGTATTTATTTAATTTTGGTAAATGTAGAAAATTCTTATGCATGCCATGTCATTTGCTACCATTAAAAAAAAAAAAAATTAGATACATATGTAGAAATGTTTATATTTTCTTTGCTTGAAAAATACTCCTTCAGTTTCAGGTGCAGGAATGTGCCTTATAGCCTTTGAATAAAACTGCTGACATTTTTGGATTGATAACTCTTTAAATTAATGATACATTTAAATAAATAGCTAAATTGCAATGAAATTTCATGTTACATCTACATTAATAATACCAAATGAATTAGTCATGATTAACGTTATAAAGAATATCAAATGAATTAATAATGATTGGCCACTTATTTCAAAATGGGCAACACTTTATAATAAGTGGCAAATCATTCTTACTTCCTTTGATATTTCTTGTAATAATTTTAATCATGATGAATTCTTTTGGTATTCAAGTGCATATAATACAAGATTCTATAGGAAGTCCGTTGTAATTTAACATAATCTTACTGAAATGATTCATTTAAAGTATGCCGCTATATTTAGGGCCAGATCCAAACTGAACTTAGACATTTTTGGCTTTGTCTATCTGACCCAATGTACCTGTCATGGGATATCACTCAGAGTCATGGATGCTTGTGTTTTCACTTGTCCTTTGCTCCACTCTAACATCTTCCACTAGCAGATAGCAAGTAAGCTTTGCTGATGGTTTGTCTGTCTGGGAGAGAGAAAGGGTGGCTTTGAGCCCCTTCTAGGCAGTTTCTTTGTTCAAGGGGGAATTTGGACTTCTGTATTATTTCTAATTTATATATAGTTGTAAACACTAGTAAATATATTGCATACATGTGTTTGTAAATTTAACTTAGTTGTAAATATAGCTTTATCTTACCTCTAAGCCGTTTGAGCTGGTCTGGTAAATTTCAACAGTAGCGGGGAAGTTCCTTTACCCACCACAGCTATTTTTATAAACCATCACTAAATACTGGTTATACATACTTGCTTAGGTTGATCCAGTCCAGCATGGCAAAATCAGTCACCTCAATGACTTGATGTCTAAAATAAAGGATTTCTATTAGAAAAAAAAATCTAGTAAACTATGACATACAGCCAGAAGAGTTTGGTTGGTCTTTCTAAATGAGGTCAAATGCTTTCGTTCTTATTATCAAGACATTTCTACCTTTCGTTGACACTAATGGAGTTTAGTTATCTGCCGTGATGATGTTTGCTTATCAGATACATGTTGGAACTTCCTCTGGGAATGATAAGATGCAGGTGTTTATGCAAAATTTGTTTGACACATCTCATATCTTTACTAAGATTAAAGAAGTTACTCAGGAGTATAAACATTTTAAGTGACCCTATTTTTTTTCTTTCCATTTTCTTCTTTAAAACATTAATTGTATGTTCATTTTCTGCCTGAATAGATGCTGTAGCACTTTTCAGGAATTTTGAGAGGCAAATATGCTTTTTGAGAGGCAAAAATGCTTTAGTCTCAGTATTAGTGAAGACTCAGAATTATTCAGACCGAGGTGACTAGTCTATTTATTCTACTTAAGATTACATTTGTTTCCTTAAAATTTAGGCTAAGAAAACTTAACAGAGATACTGTTGTGTTTGTTGTGTCTTGCTTGTTAGAGTCAGTGTGAAAAGATTAAGGTGTTTGTTTGGTTGTTTTTTTAAAGTTGAACATCACAGGACAAAAAAATCTTCCTTCCATCCCTAAATTTGAGAATCTAGCTGAAGTGTAAAAACTGAGAATTTGTTCTTTTGCATAACTCAAGTAAAAGTAGTGCTCTACTTCAATGGAACATAGGTGATCTAGAGGGGCAGCAGAATAATTTAACATGCAGATTTTAAAAAGAAATTTCTTAAAGGGAATATACCCAGAAACTCTAAAAATGTTAATAAAAAGTTCTTCACTCTAAACCACTAGTGACATTTGAGGGCAAAACCTTTCGCATTTTGATCTGCCAAGGTCAGGAAATACAGACTCTCCCTGCCACATATTTCTCCCATTTCTGGGGAAGAAGAGTCTAAGAAATTATAATGATTATACATACTTTTATATATATATATATATATATATATATATATATATATAATATATATATGTTGGGGTTTTTTATTCCTATTTCAGTTCCTATAAGAAAAGGAATCTTTACTAATAATTCACTTTTCCTGACACTGTGAAGCCAACTAGTAATATTCTCTTATTGTTCTGTAGTCTGAACAACCTTTCCATCTGTAGGCTTTTATATTTATTGTTCAGCTATGATTTGGGCCATTCATTAAGAGAAGTATCTCTATTACTTTGACAAAAAGGTGATAACCTTGCCTTATTCTGGCCCAACTATTTATCAATGACTCCCAGACACCATTTTCCAGTTCTATGCACCACAGTCTTTTAATTTGATGATACAAATTGGATAATACAAATGTTCTTGAACCATGCTTACAACTCCCAGCAACAGCAATGACCATGCCCACGATGCTTTGTTAGACTGTTCATGATGACTGCCCTAGCCAACTGATGGACTGCTTTAGTCAAGTTGCATTCATTGCTGGAGAAGATGCTTTGTTACACAGACTCCAAAACCTTTCTGATACCTCCCCTGCATATGATTTGTCTGCAGGAATTTTTTTCCTAAATTCCAAAGTATAGCATTATGTGAGTGACCCAAGTTGGCACAGTCTGGGTGCATCTCAGAATACTCATTCCAAATTCATGCACCAAGATCTGCAGCAGCCTGAATTCAAAGAAAGTAAGGAAATAAATTAGGAGTTCCAGAGTGCTTCAGTTCTAGGAGCAAGTTTGTTCCTTGCCCCGTCCTTTCATAAGGGCATGAACATGACTTTTTAGCAGAACCTACAGCATAGCAGTTCAATTGTGGCAGGTCACCCTTGTCATTTTTGTCATACATGTTATTCATTATTATATATGGGTGCCTGTCTTGCATGAAGTCATATAAAGAAATAAGGTTTGTGCCAAGAACAACAAAAGAACATAACTACTACAATAGATCTGCATGTGCAATTATGGTTTCCACTAAGAACTTCTTGAAACAAACTTGGGGCCTCATCCTGCTGTGCATTTCATTCTCTCCTACATGCTCAATTTAAGATATTCAAACCTGTTTCTCAGATGACATCATGTTTTGCATGCGAGAGTGATTGTGGAGATTAAATTGTATGCATATCCCACTATTGGGTAAGGAAGAAATCCATCACCATTTGCTTTATAAGGTAGAATTAATCAGACCATTATTTGGTGAGTAACCGGGTTTTCACTGGATCTGGTTTTCCTGTTTGTTCCTTTCTGCCAAAAATCAATCTTTTTTGTCCATAAATCAAAATATTTTTATTGTATGTCTGTCACTACATCTCACATGATTGAAATTACAAGGGTGTAACTGATAGGAATCGTGTAAATTTTCTTCCATGCATTTGTGTCAACAGGAGATGCTTAGGTGAAGTTCAGTCTTTATCTAAGAAGTTAAATGTTTAAAATAGAACGAACATGAAAGTAAATTTTTGAGTTAGTCACAGCAGAGAACTCAGCTATCATAGTTCACAAGCTAGCAAGAAACTGCCTCCCCTTTCAGTTCCTTACAAGGAATATGCTACAAGATGCTGGCATCATGTTTTGTTCTCATTGAGGAAAAGGTGTCAGCTGAAGAAACTTCCTCTTTGTTTTTGTAGGCTTAGAAACGCAAATTACTTATATTTTAAGTCATAATGAGGAGTATCTCTTTTTTGCACTTTGTTGAAATTATTGACATTCTCTTGTGGCTCTAAGTAGATTCTAGAAGCTCCAGGTCACTAATTAGTTTTCCAGAGTTTCTTGCCACATTGCTTATTTGAATGATATGCAGTAATAACAAAATCTGAATTACAAATATAAGAATGTTTTTGAAGCACTAATGTAGAGCAATTGAACTAGTAGAAAGTGATAGGAAAATAGTATGAGAAGAAGTGTGAGATGTGGGATGGATAGTAAGTCTGGTTTCAAAGGTAGTAAGCACAGCTGCCTAGATATTACATGCATTCTTCCAAAGATGCCATTCAGTCACAGAGCTTAAGATGGGAATTCATGCATATCTAGCATGGTTATGTTTTAAAATTATTCTTTGCCACCCTTTGTCTTCCCCACTCGGAAAGGTGAAATTTCCTGAATACTTCTTGTGATGGGAATCCTGCATCTATTAAAAATGTTGATGCTGCTGTTCTCCTCAAGAATTTTTACTTTTAATTTTTTTTATGTTAGGTTAAGAATACAAATGTGAGTAGTTAGCTTTCCCTAGCTGTAAGCAACCAGTATCTTGACTTAATCTTTATTTTCTTCTCAGTCATACTTCAGGTAAATTTTTTTTGGAGATCGACTGGCATTTTGGGTCAAAGAACTCTATCACTGAAGTTAGCCTCTTTCCTCAGAAAGCAGTATCATGATATTAAACCTCTAAAATAATACATACAAATGGTAAAACAAAAGGAAATTAGAGTGAAGACCATTAGATCTGGAGAAGATGTACATTGTGCTATTATCATTTATTTCCCTATGTCTGTGTGGAGGTTTCCCAGGGTGGGAGTCACTTGCTTACATTACAGATGTTGCTGTCATATCCCTACCAATGCTCTATGAAATTACTTGGGTATTTTTGAAAAGTTAAAAAAAAATAAATTAAAAAACATTATCTGAGTAAGGACTTATTTTTCAATTCTTGTTCACGGTGATAGTCTCAGGAAAAAAAACCCAAAACATAGAATCACAGAATGGTAAGGTACCTCAAGGATCATCTAGTTCCAACCCCCTACCATAGGCAGGGACACCTCCCATTAGTACAGTATAAGCTTCCTTTTCCACATGGGTCAACTCTGATTTTATGTTTTTTCATTGCTTGAATCAAAGAAAAGTTTAAAAATGCTGCACAGTTTGTTGAAGAGGATCTTACTGCACATGATGCATTGAGAAGTTAATGGTTTCTTACAAAAAAGAGACATAGTAGACCAGTCAGGTTTAATAATAAAGACTGACATCTTTTGTAAAGCTTCTTTATATACTGTATCTGTGTGTCTGTTCAAGATGTTACTGAGATTCAAATAAAGCTTTTTAATCTAGAAAGCTTGTAAGAAGTATGAAAGTTCTTACTTTTCATAGCAACTTCTATAAATGAATGCAGTAAGTTTATTTGCTTTTGGGAGAGTATCAATCAACATTAGTTAGTAGTTGGAATTCACCATTAGAGAATCTTCCAGGAATGTACAAGATAAGATACAATAAAATAAATCTTATGTTATGAATACATGCTCTGCATTTTTCTACAGTGGGTTTCCACTCTGTATTCAGACACCAAAATCTACTGGTAGTAAATGTAGTTTCAACAAAAGGGATAGATGTCTAAGCTCTAGTTACAGTCACTGGTAGTGCATAGTTTGACTTATTTGTCCACACATACAAATACAGTTGCATTGTGATTTCCCTGCACAGCCTGGGCATGAGTACAAATGGACATTTCCCAAAATGAGAAATAGTTCTAAAATGAGGTTAAACAGACATCTCTTTGAGATTAGGTCCATTTTAAGGATGTAGTTATTTTTCTAGTTGTGCTTGTACACTAAGCAGAAAAGCTCCAGGATGAGGAAAAGTTATTTAGGTACTGACTACTTTGTCTACCTAAAGATAAATTAAAAATTAAAAATTCCATTGTTTGTTCATTCATCTGATCTGTTCATATTGTAGAAGTGAAAAAAGGCCACATGTAAAAGAGTAAATAGAGTTATCTTTTGGAAGAGGTAGTAGATGACTTTCTGTTGGTCAGATTTTGACAGTTAAAATACATAATTTCAAACGCCTGTGAACCAGACAGAAGCAATGATGTCACATCTCTTCCTATTCTATGACCATACTCCTGTCTTTTGACAGCCAGTTGGCATCAGTGGGGATGATAATAGGAAGCTTATGAGCTCTACTGCAAAACATGACCTCAAGACATTTATTTTCTGTCCCACTGGTATACTTCCATATGAACTCTGTCTCACTTATATTTATTCATCTCTTTGGGCCACTGAAATTGAATATTGAATACCCAAGTCAGGTCTCTTTGTGCACCACAAAGGTCAGACAACTTGATTACAGCAGCTATAATCAAAGAGTATTCATTTTTTTTCTTATCTGTTCACCATTTCTGCAAGAACTGAACTTTGCCAGAAACAGCAGGATGGATGAACGAATCTTTGGAAAAGAGTAGTGAAGCACTATATATATATGCAGCATTTAAGGAAGAAAATAATCTCTGGTATTTAGGAAAAAAAAAATCTCAAAAAGATTAAGGTGTGTGTGGATATGTTTATTAACTATAAAATAAATGCATTTTTACCCTGTGCAGGGTAAGAGCCAGTGCAAAGGCGAGTCATCATGCATGAAGAAAAGTTAAAGCTCATGCTAAACAAAGCTGAGCTTTCTTGTCGGTTTTCATTCAGCTACACTCTGTAGAAGTGCTATTAAAAACATCCATTAGCTGTTAATTTGGAATACTTCAGACGGTGATCCCTAAACCTTCATTGATACCTTTCCAACAGCCTCCTAATCTCTGAAAATTGTTGGCAAGTGCTGCACTGAATCAACCCATCATCAGCCTTGGTTTTCATTATTTGAGTTAACACAGACGCACTCCCTTTAAACACTTAGAAGAAATACAGATCTTCCTCTTTCTTGAAAGGCATACTTACAAATACAATCTGATTTTATGAATGAAGCTGCTTCCCTTATCTATGTCATCTCAAATTAATGCCACAAACCCTGTACATAATTTAACAGCAGAGAAGCTAGAAACCATCTCTGCACTTCAGAAACACAAAATCAAGAGTTATTGCTGAGACATTATTAAAATCTCTACTTCACTTCCAACCTGGATATTGCTACGCACGCACACAAAAAACAAAAAAAACCCCAACCAACCAAACAACAACAAAAAACCAAAACAAAAAAAAAAAGGAAAAAAAACCAAACCAAAACAAACCAACAGTAAGAAAAACAAACAAACAACAAAACCACTAAATGCAATCAAAACAAAGACTTCTCATGAAATAGCTAAAACTTTGATGTATCACAACATTAAATACCTTTCTTTTCTTTTTAGTTTGGAAAATGTTGCATCCTACACAGATATAGTTCAGTAAAACTTTGCTAATTTTTTTTTTTAATTTGTTATATAGTGTTACAAAAAACTACACTACAGTATGATTAAATTGACAAAAGGCATGACATGGTATTTTACTTCAGCTAAATAAGTAGATGTAAAGTACACAGTGCAATGACAAACCAACCTTTGCTGGCTTGCTAAAGATATAGAAAAACTTGGAACAGAGCTGCATATTTCACTTTCTTTTTTTTTTTTTTTTAAGTTATAAATCTTAAAAATTGAGTATTTGGTTAACTGAAAGATAGATAAACTAATTACTGGCATAATTTATAATTTGTTTATTGATAATTTTCCCTTTTTTGTTATTTTTTTAATGCATTGGACTAGAAAGAGTCACTATTGGTGAAATAGTGGATTGGAAGATGTTTTACTTCAATTATAGAGATGTTACTGATGGAGGAGTATTTAGGAGCATTAAGATTAATTGTCATTTAAATACCTTTAATTATCATATAGAAAATTCCCTTCCTTCCCCCCTNTTTTTTTTAATATATCTTAAGGGATTAAACTACCCTTATAGACCCTAGAAAGTGAAATTTCTTCCAACTTTTGCTTCTGGGTCAAGGTTTAATATCACCATTTATAAATTGCTCTAGCACAAACTATACTGTGTTCTAAAGGAAGTCATTTCACCTGCCATCCAATCTACTGTCATGTCTTTTCATAGACTGTTCTTCTATATGCTAGAATCTTCATTTGCAAATGAATCATCTGTACTTTTTGCACTTCACTTTTCAGATAATATAGAGGTAGTTTTCTAGATTTGGTCTAGTTTAAGACAATTTTTTCCATCGTCATTTCTTAGATAGACCTACTTCTTTACATTGACTTCACAGGGAATACATACACAAGCTTTAAAATGTGTGGTCCACTGGCAGGAGGATACAGCTTAAAAAATTTTTTGTCTCCTTAAATTAGGTGCAGTCAGTGACTTTGCTTGATCTGGACCATGTCTTTTGTGTTAATGGTAGTGATATATTAGTGGTGCAATTCATGCATCATTATGATGATTTATTAGTTTAAAATGTTTCCTTAGACTTTACTACCTATTTCCTGTTTTAAAGGACATGTTTTTCTCTGTAAGTTCTAGCTATCCACCATACTATTATAACACAAAATGCTAGGAGGTGGAGGTTAATTTACTATTTGTCTCAAACACCCATCTTCTTTCATATAACACAGTATCTTTTAATATAACATTCCTATGGGTATTGCTGATTCATGAAGAGTTGTCTTTGTGTCCGGTACTGGTGCCTTCTGCTTCTGCCAGAAGCCTCCAACATAAGATAGCTCCCAGTATATGATAGCATGTTGTTTTCTTAATCAGTTTGGAAACTAGAACTTCTGAATAAAGAAGGCAGAAAAAACAGTCTTTCGTTAATTCAAAACACTAAACCTGGAAGAAAGCAAAATATTTAGAATAGCATTTATAAATACATGAAAAATTATGAATGCAAAGACAGAGCTCTATTGAAAAGACGGAGAATCTTTCTAAGAGATATAGTCATGCCTTAGATTTTAAGAAAACAGTTTTTTTACTTTGGAAAAAAAGCCCAACCTACTACATATATGCTGAGTTTTATCTTTCACATTCAAATGTAGAAACATTGTATTTTGAAGCTGAGAGGACTGAAAAAAAACTCCACTACTTGGAATGCTTTTTTTAGCTCAGACACTTTGGAAAGACAGAAACACAAATATACATTTATATTTGAAAATAATTTTGGACTTCAATCAGCATGGGTTTTTTCCATTGCATCACAAAACCAAGCACAGTTGTTGGTGTCCTCCAAGCTAAATTTACAGAGCCAAGTACAAGAAATTCATGCAGAGCTATAAATATTAATCTGATTTATGCACCAAGGATGTCTGCTAACAGAGATTCAACAAACTAATGTGGATTTATTGCTTGTTTTTGTCAACTGTACTAATGTAATTACTTATATTCTAAGTAAGACGATATGCAATAATTTTAAATAATCCACATACTATCTCCCTACTTTCCACTACCAAATGGGCCATTAATAAACACTATCTCTTGGGTAAGATGAAATGGAATTTCATTGTTCCCTCACAATTTATACATCCGCTTGTTTGTTTATTTTGTTCTTTTAGCATAGGAATTTCAAACAAAAAGAACAGGCATATTCCATTAGGATTCAAATACATGTGAATGCATAGGAGCTATGTTCAGATTGCTTTCTTTTTGCAGCATTCACTACATTCCACTGTTTATGCATAGCCTTATAATTAAAGAATATCTCAAAATATTGAACTATTGAACTGTGATATGATTCCATAGTTGTATTTAAGAATACTCTTGGTCTGTTTTCCATTTTATCAGAGAGAGAATCTGTACTCTTCTTAAATGTTGTAGGTACAGGGCATCAAATTAGCTAAATTTTCCTTGCAATCTACACAAGGAAAATGCTTTGTGCAAACTCTAGATAAAAGACAAAAAAAAAATTACAGTCTTCCTCTTACCTGCTTTTTAGAATAAGTTATAAATCTTAAACTATTAAGTGTCCAGTAAACAGGACAATAGTAAGAGTTCCATGAAACAAAAACATTATCAAAGGCATAAGAAGGCATTGTAATTACATTAAATAATGGTTTTTAGGTGGCACTTGAATAATCTTTGAAAAAAGGAGGATTAAAAAAAAAAAGAAAAAGAAAAAGAAAAAGTCTTTGGAATACAATTGGTGAAATACAAAAGGTTTTGGTATTTCTTATAAGTACATAGTTTTATATAACTTTGGATATCATGTATCCAAATATGGATGAATCATGAAGTAACTGATGACACTGGACGACTACAAAGTATCATGTGAAAGCTATGTATTTCAACATCAGATGAAAACAAAACAAAAAAACCCACAAAACCCCAGCAAATTACCAAAAAGTTAAATGTTGGAAATAATTGTTTTAAATCCAAATTTATTACTAGTATATACTGCACGCTTACTTGTACGCCTGATGTATGGGTACAGTTACAGTGACACTAGTTATATTTTTTTTTCATGAAATGATTTTCAATTTCTATAGTCTAGTAAGACTTAGAAACATAAGCAAATCACCCAACATATATAAAATCATGGTAAATGTACATAAATTTGACAAATCATTACTTTTTTGGGTTTTT
Organism: Eubucco bourcierii; assembly: GCA_013396675.1. Taxonomy (NCBI): domain Eukaryota; kingdom Metazoa; phylum Chordata; class Aves; order Piciformes; family Ramphastidae; genus Eubucco; species Eubucco bourcierii. The sequence goes on from VWZE01013675.1 coordinate 86,986, forward strand.
TTTGTTAAGGTCTTATGCATTTTTTTAATACCTTATATTTACAGAATCACATAAGAGACACACATGTGTATTCATGAAGATTTTTATTTAAAATTGACTCAATAAATGGTGAGATGTGCTCTACATATTATTTCATTTCCTTGGAATGGAGAAAGTTCTAGCTTAGGAAAGCAGACATCTTGTTTTTTTATCATCTCTCATTTTTCCTTTACAGTATATTATGCCAGGTGAAAACTGTTTTCTACATAAATCTATTTCTTCAGGATATATGTCACTCAGAGGATATAAAATCTCTTGGGTCTCAACTTCAGCTGGTGTAAACCAGTACAAACCTTGTGAAATCAAAGAAGCTGTAGTAAATCATGTCTGTAAAGTATCTGACTCAACTGTACCTGAGTCAAAATCAAGTCTGAAATATTATGCTGGCATGCACAGGTATACACAGGAACTGGAAAACAATTACTCCAGGTCACATTAAAACAGCATTAAATGCATTAATGGTACAGATATCTTTCTGATAGATCATCTTTTCAGATCATGACAGCCCCCACATGCCCAGTGGAACTCCTTGATGAAATACAGGACACAGACATACTGGACTCACATGCTACAGTGACCTCTGTGACTTAATGGTATGGGCTGTTACATACTATGGAAGTTATCTTGCAATGATTCCTTCATCAAGTATTACTATTTAATGCACCTTTATCTTTCATTTCTAATTGATACAATATTATACCCTTCTACCTTTTTCTGCTTCCTTCTTTCTTTCATTTCCTCAGCCAAATTGCCAGTTAGCCCATGATAGCCACAATCTATTAATTGACATTAACCTCAGCTGATCCCTGATGTTTGTCATACTAAAAATGTTCAGATCATAATTGCCCTAAGTTTAATAAGGGAGAGCAAGGTGGAGAAAGGCAAGTAGAGGCTACATTAATTTTCTTGGATTGATAGATGTAAAAAAACTTTATCTTCTACTGAAGGCATGCCCTGAATCTCTGTGTAGGGTTACATTATTTTATGACCTATTCTGAAAGCAAATACCAGATCAGCTCAGTATCCACTCACATTCCCTTCTAACACGTCATAGAGTGATAGAAAAAATTAATAATAAAAGTGTGAACAATACTTGAGATGAAAGCAGATAATAAAGTAGATCAAATAGAGAGGTAGAGACACAGCAGAAATTTACCTTATTTATTGGAGGAAAAAAAATGTAGAATTACATTATTTTGCCCATTTGAAGGAAGCACTTCTAAGCAAAGAATCATCCGTATTACAGAGCACAGCTGAACTCTTGACTTAATGGAACTCAAGCTTGGATTTCACTCCAGGGCCATCATGAACAGCTTAGGTTGTCAGCTATCTCCATAAAGCATAGCTGTCCAAAAGCCAAATTCCTTCTGGGCTGACCTCTGCCACGAGAACAAAGTTACACTCGTCTCTCTGACATCTCAGTGCAGCAGCCAGTAAGTGAGACCTGGGGCATGTTTTGGTCCTGGAGTCAAGAAATCTCTGATGATGAAGAAAGGACTAAAGTGTCCATATTATTAAAGGCTGTATGAAACCAGAGAGGAAGAATATTTTTGCATTAAGAACCTGAAGTCTGCTGATGGTATGGAGTGGGCTGATATGTGCTTTTACGCAACAGTATGGGGCTGTGAATTGCTAAAGGTGACCATTACACTGTTCAGAAAACAATCTAATTTTGTTACACGCCTTTCTTATGAAGGGTAAAGTTCAGCTAGGTGGCTAAGCTTGTGTGAGAAACAAACAGTATAATAAGCTGCAGAAGAGACAAGGCATGTGGTGAGTGAGGAAAAAAAAAAGAAAAAAAAAGAAAAAAAAAAAAGCAGAAGTGGAGCTCCTTCAAGAAAACAGAGGCAGAAAGAATGGGAGTATTTAGTACAAATGAGTTGGGTTTAAAGAGAAGAGACAAACAATTACAAAAATCTGTTTCATTACTACCCAATTCATTATATAAAGGTTGAACTTGCAAACACAGCTCGAAACTTGAAACTTCTAAAGGTGCTAGGAGCCAAGAAAGGGGTGATGGAGTGCCTGAAGGCTCCCTGCATTGCAGTAGTTTGTACTTGGCAGGGAAGTCCAGCCGGCAGATAGTTAGGCTGTGGGAGAAGTGGAGGCTGTCCTTATCCTTCGGATCTGGAAGAAAACCAATTGGGAAGAAAAGTACAGTGAGGAAAAATAATGCTTAGGAAATCCACAAGTGAAAGATAAATTGGGATTTACTCTTTCTAATGCATATTGTGAATGAGAAATAGCAGTTGGCTCTGAAAATAGAATCATAGAATCCTAGAATGGTCTGGGTTGGACTCTGAAGGTCATGTAATCCAGCTACCCCCTGCAGTCAGTCAGGGCAAATGCTGTATGTCCAGAAATACATTGTTCCATGCTCTCAAAGTGAAAGTCTTGAAGGATACCTGCACCTCTGGCGCTGGCTACAGTTTAGTACTAGTCAAGTCTGAAGATGCTGAGGAACAGCAACTCAGTGTTCTCACTGAAAAGTGGGCACTTAAGAAAATTTAAAGTACTAAATTGATGTTGCAGCAATGAGGAAGTGGTACAGAGGACTAACCTCTGTAAGTAGTTAAAGTGTTGAAGGAAAAGAATACAAGTAATAAAGGAAAACAAGGCCTAAGGATCAATGATCCACAAACCCTACAAATGCAGAATAAGGCATACATGGTGAAGAGTCCAGGTATATAATGCAGTACAAGTGACAGTAAATGAATCAAGGAATAAGCACCACAGTTCAACTCAACTCCTGAGATTTTTTTTTCCCTCTGAGCTATGAAGAGTTAAAAAAAATATATTTCTTCAGGAGTTTTTATTTTTACAGGTATGCTGAGTCTATAGTGCCTAAAATGCCTCTAAAACACTCAAGTAAGGAAAAAAAAAAAAGACCAAATTTTAAAAGTGCCCACAAACTGGATTTTATTTCTTCTGACTGTGTTTTTAATTCATTAGAGTATAAAGGACAGGTACTTTTACAAGTTTTTACTCAATATTATGTAGTATTTGAATCTGACCATATGGATTATATCCTCTTGTTGTTCCTCCCATGCTGATTGTTCCCTTCATTCCACAAAAACAAGTCCCATGGATTGTCTTCCAGATTGTTAGAGTAGGATGTCTTTGGTCTGGGATAGTTACATGACTTCCCTAATATTGCTCCTGATGGAAAGAGAAATTACTTTAAAAATACATGAGGTAAATTTAAAAAATATTTCCAGCAACTGTGAAGGTATTGAAGGCAAATTAATTGGTCAGTGTCCATTTGTTAATCAGGTCTGAAAAATAGTAAACCAGGTAGCATCAGCAGCAAAGAATCCTAGCAGTCTCTGCTATCTGTTGCATAGAATGAAGATGCAATTAATAATAAGGTTGACCGCAGGAGAATAGATTTTCACTTCAGCTGGGAGTATAGAATCACACCTTCAGAGGTTTAAATATATGTACTATAATGTCATCAAGACACCTGAGTAGGAAGATTGTTTCTGTTGAGATCACAGCTGTTTGTCTTGGAATACTGTTTTTAAATTATGGTCTTCCATAAGAAGCATCCTATAGATATTTCCAGCCTCTACCCCAACCCCCATAAGAAAAGGATGTGTAGGATGCATTATCTGTTGGTATCTCAGGTGTTCTGAAAGGAAACTATGTTTCTACACTGACATATGGGAGAGATTTCCCATCTTCCAGCACTTGATCTCCTGAACTCATTTTGTGAGGCAACAGGGTAATGAGAAAGCTGGACCTATATTGGTCTCTGTTCCAGCCTAGTAATGTTGCTGTCCATTGGGCATGCAGAGACTGTATGCAATTGATGCATCAGCCTTTTCATATCCAGCAGTGTGACACACACCTAGGACTGGTCATTTACAGAGATGTAGAATGGGATAATATACAGTGGGTTTGGGGTATTTTTTGTTTGTTTGTTTGGATTTTTGTTTGTTGTTGTTTTTTTTTAAGAGCCCAAGCAGATCCACGATTTTTCCCAGATGTATTTTTTTTTTTTTTTATCTAGCCAAACAACCAAAGAGCAGAAATGATAACTCTCCTACCCTGCACAACACTACATGCAAGTCTAAATCTGAAACATAGATACATGCCTACTTCATTCACATACTGGAAAATAAACAAAGTACAGAGTAAATTGCTAGAGAAAGTAAGGATATTTTTGTGTCTTTTTGGAGTGTTTCATTGACAAATATAAAGGGAGACATATATGGCTCTTGTAACTGTGTTAATGATGAAGTACAACATCAAGAATTTTAATTTTAGCGGAATTACAGTTGTCAAAATAATTGCATTAGTTAATTTTAAATTCCTCATTGGATAATGGCCCAGGCTATATCTCTGTTGCTCAAAATGTTTTATTGTGTAATCACTATGCTTTTTTGATGAGTAATTTCTTTAATGTTATGCTATATATATGTATTGCAAAACTGTGAGTGATCTTTGGTTTTGTACTGTACTGTGCTTTGCATATAAAATACATTATGCATATTCTCTCTGTCTCTAACTCCTGCTTCCAGAAAGAGGAGAATGGAGACCTAGTGTTCCCTAGTGCCTGTGGTTTGGAGGTTTTTTGGGTTTTTCTGTTTGGTTGGTTTGTGGTTTTGTTTTTTGTTTTTTTTTTCCTTGTTTGTTTGCTCAAGTCTCTGCATTTATTTCCCAAACTATCTACCTGTAAAAATATTTCTAACAATCTCAGCCATGTAGCTAGTTTAAATTCCCAGATTGAAGACTGATGCAGCGCATTAGGTATGTCAGACCCAGCCCCCTCCTTTTGCTTCTGCTCTTTTCCCCTGTTACACTGGCAGCTTGGAGAATAAGCAGGAATTATTTCTTGCAGGGGAATAATACTTCCTGGGCTGCTTAAATTAACTTTATGCAGAAAATGGCCATGCTACATCATAGCCAGGCCGTAACATCTCGACAGAAAAGGATGATAAGTATTCCCTTTCCTCTGATGGCATCTTTCTCTCTCTCTGGATGTTGATCTTTTATGTCTGCCTGCCTGCTTTACTCATACTAAATGATACGTTCACTTTCACTGAGCTACCTCAGAAAATACACTGAATTATTCTCTTCAAACTACACATCTTACTGTCTTGTGTGTCCAAGGATATACTGGATGATAGTGGCAATGGTTGTGCATTCCAGAAAGCTTAAGGATGGTAAAAATAGATATGGCAAAGAACAGACGTCCAATAATGGGGTTTTGTTGTTGCCCTGTAGAGAAAGACAGCTGCAGTCAGCACTGTCTTAATGTCAGAAGACATTTGAGAGTAAGGCCATGAAGCTTCTGTAGCACAGTTCAGAAGAAAATCCTCAATTCAGAATATTTTTCTGTTGTGATTTGTTCACTTGATTAAAATAGCAGACCATTAGTGCCCTGTTCCAGTCCATGCTGTTGAACAGGTGGAACAGTGTCTAACCTACAACAAGAGGTGTAAGGAATGACAGAAAGACAGATACAGACACGAAGAGGAGTAATGTCCTGCCTGTAAAATTGCTCATAATTTGAAATTTTTTGTAGGTAATGGACCTGATGATATTGTGATGCAAACTATTATCCATGTGGATTTCTGTGGAGCTGCACCAACTTACATTCTCTGAGGATTTAATTCCCAGACTACCAAAGTATTCATACTGGAATGGTGGCATTAAACTAACCTTGTAGAGCTACAAAGTGTGCATTAAGAAAACAGAAACCTGTAAGGTAAAGTAGTATGGCAATTCTCAGCAACACATCGTAATGTACACAGTTTGAGTGTGCTGTAAACAGTTAATTGATAGATAAAACTACTGAATATTTTCTGTATGTTTAGACAGTGCATTGAAGGGTTTCTTATTGTGCAGGGGAGATAGGTACACTTCCAACCACCCTGATTCACCCTTGGACATTTCATGACTATTTCTTATCGCTCAGTTGAGCATAAATTCATAGATTTTATGGTTAAGGGAGCTTAAGATGGGTTGCTATATTTTCAGCACTTAGTTCTGCCACTCCTTATTGGACCATCTGCTGTCACCTTAAAGAGACAAGTGTATATTGTCAAGGTAAACATACAAATCACTCCTGTATTTGATATTAAAAAGAAAAAGAGAAACCTTTAAATGTATTGATCCAAATGTGTCAATAATGTTACAGAGATAAGTCCTTGAAAAGAATACTGCCTGCGTAGATTCAAACAGGATATTTTCACCATAAAAAAATGGTTGATGTGTACAGAGCTTTACAATTTATTTCTTTCAATGAAAACGTAAGATTTATTTTAGTTCCAGTAACATAATTTTAAAAGGGAAAAAAGGAAAACCCTAAATTTATCACAATTATCCTTAAAAGTGAGCGATATTAGCTAACACTATGATTAAAATTTAATGTTTCAGGGACTTAATGTATCTGAAAACAAATAAAGACACTGCAACATTCATCTCTGTGCACACAAAAGAGATTTATATACGCAAATATATGTGCACATATATATGGCAGGCTTAATACGTGCCATAGCTTTCAATTCTAGAAAAAGACATGTCTATGATACACATCACTGGGGGAAGGAGCACTGAACTTTGAAGTATAATTAAATCTTATCACTGTCTATATACATATGTGTACATAAGCTTATGCTAATACTATGAAAGTAGGCAATAATTCCTGTATATAAAAACTGTGACCTGAATAAATCTGCTGACACCTCCTTCTGTGCTTTCTGTGGTTAACGCCTTGAGCTTACATATACATATACACATACATATACACATATACATATATATACATACATATACACATACATATACATATACATATATATATATATATATATATATACACACACACACACACAGATATCTAATTCCTGTTTTTTTTTTTCTTACCTATCTGGAAAATACTCTTAACTGTAGGACGGACAAGTTGAGTCTCCCTTTTTCATAGATGCCCAGTGTAATGGACAGCTAATTTAAGACAGATGATATGACTGGTGGAAAAATAAGTGTAATATTTGAACAGAGTATACTGTATTGTAAAAAAAAATTTTTTAAATTAGTTATTTGTATTTTCTGTATCAATACTATCATAACTTGAAAAATCATCATGGATTAAAATGGAAACACTTATGAACAAAACACACTTAAGTTTCTTAAATTAATTTCCCTACCTCCTAAACATTTAAAAAACAATTCACAAGAGAGTTTGAACATCTTATTTCTTTTGAGGCAATGTGATCATACATATTTTAATTCATATCTAATAGTACAAAAGCTACAGAAAGAGTCTATTGTTAGTATGTGCCATATTATTGGTATTAACACATTCTAAATATGTGGAAATCTCATTCCAGCAGGGTTTTCTGTTTAATTTGTTCCCCTGTGATAATTACAGTTTTTGTCTGAGATGAGAGTCTTTTTTGTTAAGCTCCAGTGCTTCTGTGCAGTCCAACTGTTATGGTGAGAAGTAAATGAAAAAGCTTGTGCTCAAAAGCAACGGAAATAGGCCTCAGTACACTCATTTTCAGGTCTCAGCTCTGTGCAGACACAGTGTAATTTTGAAAGATGGTGTCCTATTGATGTGTGGGAAATTATAGGAATTTTCCATTGAAACATGGGAGTCCCTCCAAACAGTTAATTTGAGTTTATTAGTGTATTTGGGTCTCTTACTCACTTTGACTGCATTATGAACAGTTTAAACAACAAATACAAATATATATATGTGCATGTACATGTGTGATTGTATATGCGTGTGTGTGTGTGTATATATATATATATATATGCATTGCTTTTTATGTTAATTTCATTTTACAAAGGTAACCTTCAATAAGATGGTAGGTTTAAAGATTAACCTCTAGCTAAGGAGATATTTTCCTGAAGTATGAAGTAGTGAGTGAAGAAAATGATGAGGAGTGCCACTGTCCCTTAGGTGGAATCTATTGTCTCATCTTAACTCTACCACATAAAAAAGCACCAGTTACACAGAGTACATTGTCCCCATTTTCTTCCTTTATACAGGTATGTGCATACACACACACATATGAAGTATCCTTAATGAAAGTGTAAATGTCAGGAAAAGAGAGTGAACCACAAGTACATTGCAAGGAGGGCTTAAAATTCAAAATGACCTTGACTGATTTGCAAAATGGTCTGGAAAAGAAAAGGGGGAGGGAGGATGAAATTCAAAGAAGGACAAGTGCAAGGCACTACTTAAAAGAGAAATGATCAATAAATACAGGATGAGAGTGTAGCTGGTCAGGCAGAAATGTTTCGAAGAAATTGGTAGCTATATAGGTCATGGTTGCTGCAGGCTGTACATGCGTTAGAAACATCAAGTTTTTGAGGAAAAGAAAATGTGGTGTATATGCAAGAGACAATATCCACATTTAAAACAAAGCAATCATTTTTGTTTACTCAGTGTTGTGAAGGCACTAACGAAACTACCTGAGTACTGTGCTTCATAAGTGATGCGGATCATTTTGACAAGAATGATCAAACGCCTACAAGGACCTTCAGAAAAGACTGAATACATTTAGTTCATCTAAAGAAGATAAAGGAAGAAATCATGGTACGATTTTCAGGAAAGAAGGGAACAACTTGTTCCTCATCTCCCTGGTCAATCTAAAAAAAAAAAAAAAAAGGTATGGATTTGAAGATCCTACTTAAACATCAGAAGGATTTTTTTATAGGCAAAAACTGTGCAGCAGTATTGCAGGTTGATTTGGGGCATGGGGAGAGTTTGGTGGGTACAGGGACACTGCGGTGGACACAATGTCATCTTAAAGAATGAGGTAAACTAATGGACAAATTGATTTTGACTTATGAAAGGGGATGGTTAAAAAGGCAGTTTGAATACCCTTCAGCCCAACTTTCCTACCATTTACATGGAGTATAGTCTTTTCTCCAGTGTTGTATTTCTCTGCTTTGACTTTAAATATCTCATTGCATGTTGTTCTCTTACTGGTTGCTTTTGGTTTTGGGTTTTTTTTTTGTTTGTTTGTTTTTTTTTTTTTGTTTTAAGAGGTATTTTTTAGTTTGGTTTTGGTTTTGTTTTGTTTTGTTTTTGGTTTGTCATTTTTTTGTTTTTTAAAGGCTCTTTTATTTCCCATTCCCTTTTCCATAGCACTGCTTCTACCCTGCTGCTTTTCTTTTCTTTTCTGTATATTCATTTGTTTCACGTTCACTATTCCAGTCTTTCTGTCTATCTTCAGTTATAACACATCTCTTTTCCTTCCCTCTTATCTACTTCCCGTCACTTTGCCCTTTAACTCTCTCCCTTCTTTCCCCTCCTGTCTTTCAAGAGAGAGGAAATGTCTGGAGCTGAATATGTCCATGGACAGTCACTCCTCCTCTGAGTTTTCAGAAATGGAAGATGAGGAATAATCTGTTGCCTGTTCATGTGTTTTGGGTTTTAATGTGGGCAAGAAGCAACAGCAACAGGGCAGCTGTAGCTGCTCACTGCTAGGGGAAATTTGAAGGGAAGAAATGACCATCACACCCCAGCTGTTGCTGTTGGCAGCTTCTGCCCCAGCATGAGGGTGGTACCTTAACTAAGGATTATTTATTCACTGTTGTACCTAACATATGCTTATTTTCACTCCTTCCTTTACTACCACAGGGAAAAGAACTTAGTTTCAACCTTCAGCATCTCAAGACTACTGTGAGGGAACATCATATGCTTTTTAGGGCAATCTGGGTGGAAACTTGCTTGAGTGAGGTAGAGGGGGAAGATTTTTCTTTCCATCTCAGGTTTATCAATTCCTCCGTGTCTTGGCTTAGTCTAGAGTGTGTTGTTGCACAGCTCCTGCAATCATCTCTTCCCCTGTGACAAAGCAGGTGTCCTGCTGTTCAGCATACATCAGAACTTTATCTTGGAATGCTTATTTATTCTTTTCTTGTTTCATAATTGATATTGGTCACACAGTAGTTTATACAGAAACTCACAGATGTCACCAGCACATGCACATGCACACATCCTATTGGACATGCAATTGGCTTGAAAGAGCCAGCATTTCCTCAGGAAGCGTGTGGCGCTGGATCTTGTATTCCTCCCTCTGATCTCTCTACAGGGACTCTATGAGAATGACCCTACTGCACTGCTGCTCCCCTCTCCCTTCTCACAAGAGCTTTTGTTTGCCATCTGCTGCCAGGGACTGCTTTAACTGATCCTGAAAAACTAATCTTCTCTGGGATTAATATTAGTAATGCGATGTTTCTGTTACTGTAGGGTGTCAGATGGGCACAGTCACTTGGATGTGGTGAGCTGGGAATCCTGCCACCCAAAAAATCAGGCACTATGCACTTCACTGCTCTGAGTACAAGTGGAGTGAAGCCCACTCATCTGATATGAAGGTTTGTTTAGAGAGGTAAAACTGTCAAGCAACTAAGGAGTTTGGTTGGCCATCTACTAGCTGCTGCAGCAAGCACCATCTCCCTTGTGGGAGCTCCCTTCTCCATGTCTGCATTGGAACAAGGATCCTCCTCACAAACTGCACTGAAGGAGACAGTAAAACACTTCTGACCACTGGTCCAGCTCCAGTTGTACTGCTGACAGGCTGAGGCAGCCCATCCAGTTGGTGGGGCTGACCCCTCAGATATGCTGGCTGCCAGCACAGCCTGCCAGGCAAACAAATAGAAATCTCAATGAGAATAAGAGCAACTGAACCAACACCCACGAGGAAAAAACATGTCCTGAAGGGTTTCAGAAAACATATTTCTCATGTGAAAAGAAAAATTAAAGCCAACGAAACCCAAATCTAAGTATAGCAGACTTACCAAATCTCCCTTGCTCTCTGATTCCTGCAGCAACCCGTTTTAAACAGGCTGTGGTTATCTCAGTTGTGTGGCGGGTACCCTTTGCAAAAACCAAATAAACAAACAACACACACACTCCAGTAATGCAGGATCCACTCTCAGACTGCATATTGGCTCCAAGCCACATCTCCCACAGTAAGGGGAGTGTGGAAATGCACAGCCTTGGCAGTAGCTTCCAGTGCCTCAGGCTCTCACAGTTTATTTTGGTTATTTATAGGATTTTCTATGGCACTCATCACCCTCGTATCTAAGAATCTTAAATGCATTAGTAGACTTACCCTCATAACCCCTCTTTGAGGCTGAAACTGGTACTATCCCCATTTTATAGATAGAGAAGCAACTACTCACCAACTTACTGATTTGGAAGGAGAATTTGGCAGAATTGGGGACTGGACATCAAACCCCTCCTTTCCAGTCCTGAGTTTTAACCACAGAAATCTCCTTCCAGAGGTATTAATGAGGTTGGTGAAATACAGAGAGCAGAATATCATGGATATATTTGACACTTTGATTTGTTTGGTTTGTTTTCATTTTGGCTTTGTTTCCCACAGTGTCAGGTCTAGCATGTGCTAAATACATAGAAAATACGGTGAAAACTTGGTATTTGAACTTGCTTTTATTTCTGAGGTCTGAATAGTGATATTAATACAGCATACCTTTTTCATTAATATATTTGATAAAAGTAGCAGAGATATTTTAGACTTTCATGTAGCCAAAGTCTAACATGTTTTTGGCATGACACTAATCCTAAATTACTTGCTCTATGTTTATTTTTATTTTTTTGCTTCTGTTTGTGGTTCGTTTTTCTAATTTGAGGACAATCTGGCACTGCTCTGAAGTAAGAATTTTGTTTAATTCCATTTTTTTTCACCAAGTTCTCTCAGTTGGTAACTTCAATAATTAAACTGTCTGTCATGAAGCTATTTCAGTGTTCAAAGCAGCCACTACAATAAAGATTTGTGCCTTCTGCCCTCCATCAGAGATACATAGCCACTCTACAGAAAAGCAGCAGATACTAGTACGTGTCAAGAAACCAGGAGGATCCCATGTCTCTGCAAATGAACCATATATTTCCAGGGTTCAAAGGACAATGAAAAAGACAGGATGAGTCATGTGACTTTTGGGTTGCACCCTGATAAATGGCAGGTCAAGGAGGGTTGTGTTTAATAGTATATTCCTCAATGAAATGTCACTTTTTCCTCAATGTGTCCTCTGTGTGAGCTAATTAAAATCATGTTTTACTGCAATGTCAGCACATGAAGTTGCTGACTTTCTTGTTGTCTTCTACATAGTACAAAATGAATGTTGTCATTTGATAAATTCAAGATCTTAAAGGTTCTGTCTGATGGGGTCTAATGTATGCTGCTATATATATGTTTAATGTTTTCAAACTGCCCCTCTTCCTTTGTTCAAATCACAGCATTCATGACCTGTGCATAATGTTCTCTTCTGCCATGTTTAAGCCTCACCCTCCTCAAAATTAACAACATTTCAAAAAAGGGTTCAAACAGATACTGTTATTGCCTTCCTTTGAGCTGTTTTAACTTAGTTTTTAAGCAATGTGTCCAAAAGTCACCTTATATGCGCCCAATGAGAGTTGTATGGTTATTAATTTTCTTATGAGCTTATTTTTGTACCTATGTCAGGATATGTTTGCTACATTTATTTGAAAAGAAACCCTTCCACCTTATACCACATCTGATAATAAGCAGCAGTTAAAGACTGTAAGTACAGAAAATGCGATTCATTTCTCTAGCCAGTATGATTGGCACCAGGATTCTTGCTTGTAAACCTATTGGAAGTTGCTATTAATGTCATTTCTTGTCTCAGTAACAGAATATGAATCAGAAAAATAAACTACCTGCTACCACATGTACCTTTTTTTTCACTATTTCTGTCATTGTACCCTATAAAATTTATTCTTTCATTTGTTTGTTTGCAGGGTTTTTTTGTTTGGTTGGTTTTTGTTTTAAACAAAAAGCAGAAGCAATATCTCTGAGTGCTTATGGTCAGTTGTAAAGAATAAAGTTTCCAAGTTTGGCCTGGAGCCATACCACCTTGTGCTGTGATTCATATAAACCTCATGAGTTAGTTTGGAACTGGGTCAGTTCTTCAGTGCAGAAGAAGAATAATCTCCACAGATTAATTTATTGATAGGTGCTACAGACATGAATGGTGGAATTCAAACAGCTGCTCAGCCCAAGGTGTGTCTCCTGCTCACCCTTTTCCGCATCTAGCTCGCCTCTCCATTGCTGAGGGGTGGTGCACTGCTGACTTCTGGCTGAGGTACAAAGCACAGATGTCATAGAAATTCTCTCACCTCCTTAGGATCTGATCCAAAGCCTATTAAAGCTGATGAGAGCCTTCCCATTGACTTCAGAAGCCCTCAGATCCAGTCACCCAGGGAAAAGACGTTAAAACTCATATGCACATCCTTAAAGCAGCCAGAAGAAAACTTCTTGAAATCGATATCTTGCTATCAATATTGGTAACTAAAACCCTAAACCACACAAAGACACTTTGTGAGTCCTTCTGGCTTCAAGGAAAAAAAAAAAAAAAAATGTGGAAGAAATTAAAAAAAAAAACCAAACAAACAAACCCTTGCTATTAATGAAAATAAGGAGCTGAGTGTGAAAACAGTGACCACAATATTTAGAAACTTTCATCCTAACCTTACTGTGTTTGCACTCATTTCGCTTTGCTTTACAATATTCCCAGATCTACACTAAATGACTCACATTACACACACTGCAACAAAGGCAGTTATACCCCAATCTTCATTAAGGTCTTAATGCAGCAAGGTACTTAAGCACATGCCTAACTTTAAGTACAAGGGAAGTCTAATTAACTTCAATGGGACTGCTCTCTTGCTTTAAGCTAGGCATGTGCTTAAGTACCTTGCTGAAACTGAGCTGAAAACTCCAGGTGCTACCATTTATACAAGTGTCATTAAACACCAAGTTAGTGTACTTACATACACAAACTTCCTAACCCCTAAAACCAGATCATTAAATTATAGCACTAGAAAACAGCAAAGGTGAGCTTGTTGATGAAGCATCACATATAATAACAAAGACAGTAAGTATTAATCAGAAATCCAATATCTGTGCACATTTTCAGTACTCCACCTGAGGTTTGTATATGTATACAGGTTCCTTCAGATTTCAGTAGGCAGAGACTGCAGACTTCTGAAATACTTAAGAAAAAGGTCTTAATTCAAAAATAATACCATCTTACTTATGGTATCATCATATTTAGGTATGAAAGAACAAAGAACTGCAAATGGAAATGTTTTTTTTGGGGACAAAGAAAAGATTATTTGGGTTTCTTAATAGGTTGTTTTTGTACTTTCAATCATCATGTAATTTTTCATTCCTCTGAATTTCCTGTATTTTTAATGTCTGTTTAAACATCATCAGAAAGAAGTTAAGCCATTCACTTGCTCTGTGACTGCAGGGAAGATGTTTGACCTGCATTTTACTCTTCTTACCTGGCTGTGTGTGCTGGTTTGAGGTTAATTGGAGTATTTCAATAGAGAAAATTATATTATAGGCTGTGAAAAGAAAACAATTGTGATGTCTACTTCACTCATAGGCTTGCTGAGATGTTTAAGAACACAAACATAGATAAGACACTCTCCCAGAGAGTCTCAGGCTTTCTAAGCTGTTTTGGTCTGGAGCTCTCTGCTAACTTAACTAACAACTTTCCTTCTATCCCCCCTGTCTGATCCTTCAAACTCACCTTGCGTGTAAGCCAAACCATGGGGTAAGGTACAGGGGTGGGGAGAAGGTGGAAGGTTGGGAGCCCCTCCTGGGGACTCTGATTTCTGGGAGGGGTGTTGTGCTTCTGTATTACCTTTAACTTGTATATTTCTGTAAATATTCCTGTATGTTGTGTATATATCTGCTTGTATATTGTGCTGAGCTGTAAATATAGCTTCAGTCCTTAACTTCCAGCCAGCTGAGTCTAATTTGGGTCATTTTACAAAGAGTGTGTGTGGGGCGGGTAACTCCCAAACCATCACACTGTGTAATTCAGTATAAATGGGAGCTCACTGATAGCTAGAAGCTGTGCTTGTGTTAAGCAAAAGCACTTGGCTAGTCTATAGGTTAGTTCAGCAGCTGCTTTGTCAAAGCCAGAACATAATATACTGAGAAAGACATCCTGTCCCAGGCTGCCACCTCCCCTTGACATTTTCTTGAGCTGTGTTTCTTCATTAAGACTTACAGCGCACAGTCATAAACTTCAAACCTGAAGCTGCGCAAGGGATCCTACTTAGAAGCCTAAGATTTAAAAACCTGAACTCTCCTTCCTATTTGCTCAATATACCTACCACTTTGACCAAAGGACTGACATAATTTCCCTGTATGTGGTTAGGAACCTGAAACTACGCATAGGTTGTGGATTATGCTTGCAAATATCTATTAAGTAAATATAATTCTTAAATAAAGTTTGTTTCCTGCTCAGAACAATAATAAACGAGTCCCTTAGACTGAACACCAAAGATTTAACCCACGGGGAACAGTACACCTGAAGGAGACTGGGCAAATTCAGTCTTTAGGATGAGGTGAGAGAGAGAGTAGACAGAACTAATTGATGTGATTCTCATTTTATATGTGGCAGTTAAATACTATGGTGATGAGTATAGAACTGTTTGGTTTTTTTTTTTCTCCTTTCAATTGATTAACTGATTATTTTTCTGAGGTCAGTAGCAAATGTCTCTGACCTCATCGTTTGCTGAAGCAACTGTATTGTCACCAGCACTGGAGTGGAACATTACTAAGAGAATAGATTAAAAAAAGTGGTCATAAAAATGATGCTGAAATGTACTCAGTCTTTGATAATCAACACAATAACTATAGAAAATGAAGTACTGAAAAGAACATTATATTAGACAATTGCTTCAAATACCTATTTGTTAAATATCACTCTACCTACCTGTTATTCTGTTGGCTGCTCAGTGTTGACTAGTTGGAAGCTCTGAAAAATAATCAGGCTCTTGCAATTAAGAATTTTTTTTTAGAAATAATGGCATTGAAAGCATTCACAGATGGTCTTTCGCAGTGAAGAAAACTACATATTTACAAAGTTATACAATTGCTCAATATTTGAACATACTTTTAAAACCGGTAAAAGTGAAGAGGAGAAAAAACCTGCTGTCTTGGTTCTTTTTAAAGGGAAAAGTGCTTTGCTTGATTTCACAAGCAACATGCTGTTCTGTTGTCAGCCTTTCTGCATCTGTTATATCATGGGTCTTGACAACATCATAGGCCAATGTCCCTTCTGATTGAAGTAAAGTATTAAATTTTAGTATCCAGAACAAGGTGATATTTCAAAGGGCAGGCTATTATTGAGCTTGCAGGTGATAAGTCTCAAATTCTGAAATTCTGCATTTTATAGAGAAGCACAATTGCTGACTTCAAAAATAAGTTTATAAGAAACCGCCAAGCACAAATGAACAAAGTTCCCAATGCTCTGGACCTGATTAAAGCCAGGGGAGTTCAGGGCAGGGTGTAGATTGCTTTTCTCGAGCTTCGCTGTGACTTCTCCACTTCACAGAACAGGAAACACCTGCTGGTAATGGTGTTAGAGAAGATTATATTAAAATCATGCCCAAACTTCACTTAAGAACCACAGAAGAAAAATTCTGTAATGGAAATCAGTTTTGCACTAGTAATAGATCTGCAGCAGCACAGTTTAAACTATAATTGATAATTCCAATGTAATACAGTATAAAGAAGTAATACACAAGTTCAATGAATTCCTGAGCAGAAGATTACATCAGTGCGGACTTCTAGTGTCACTAGAGCACTATCACTGAGCTTTCAGGATGTAGACAGTGAGTGCAAAAACATTTACTTTAGGGATTGTCAAGTTGCACCTCTTGATATTTTCTGCAGGGAAAGAACAGTCTAAGTTGTGTCATACTTATCACTCAGGATGGACGTGTGTCCAGTTTGAATGGTTGATGAAACCAGCTAGTGCTGAGAGAAGGTATAATATGAATTGGGCATTAGTAAAGAGTTCTTTACTATGAGGATGGTGGAATACTGGAATAAGTTACCCAATGAGGTGGTTGAGACCCCATCCCTGGAGACGTTTAAGCTCAGGATTGATGGGGCTCTGAGAAACTTGCTCAAGTTAAAGATGTCCCTGTTTACTGCAGGACATTTGGACTAGATGACCTTTAAAGGTTCCTTCCAACACAATGCATTGTATGATTCTACAAATTGTAAAAAGGTGGGCAACATAAAATCTGGTTGTTTGGGTAAACAGGCAGCAGAGATTACTGTGGTGGTCACCTCCTCTATAGAACACGCCAAAATCCTATTTTTCACAATAAGGATTTGTGAAAAGAGAGAAAGCGCCTAAACTCAGCCTTCATACTTGGTCCCCGCAAAGAGGATTTGGTGATAAAATACTTCATTAATAACTGTCACAGGAAAATCAGAAGTAAATGGTATTTTTTTTTTGCCTGAGATTCATAGTATCAAGGTCATTCTATTGTATGTCACCCACTATCAAAAAGACAGCAATCTCCTTCTTATGAATCATTCCATTCATTCATTCATTCATTCATTCATTCATTCAATCTCCTGTCAACTGGATCCCACTAAAAGTTTCAGTTCCTGTAAGTAAAATGTAGAGGTTACAAAAGGGGAGAGAAGACAGAAAGATAAAACCAACTTGACTTTGAAAAGTACAGAGGTAAATAATTTAACAATGGATTTATGCAACTCTTAGCTGAAGTCAGAGAGCTATAGGGAAAACCTAACCTTTGATCTTACTGCAGCTAATGAAACACTAACTATAATATATAACTATTAGTGATCATAGTTCATTTGATAATCCATTAAGACCTCACATAGTTCTCTATTTTTTGTATAAAACATAATACTTTAGAGGGAGGGAGGCAGGCATGCAAAAGGGAAAGAGGATTTGTACTCACACTGTGTGCTGGCACAATAATGTTCTTCCTGCTGAACTAATGGCTGTTCATAAGGTTTAGGTCAAAGAGTTTAATGGAGCTTAACTCTGGATGTCTTAGTAACTTCTTAGATTCTAAAACTAAACTACTTTAGTCTTAAAATACAAATGATGATGGTCCTAATAAGGAGACACATTCCCAACCAGACTTGAGAGTGAAATATATGATGCGAATGTTAAAATGGACAGTATCTTTCTTCCAACTAATGCTGTGAGAGATGTCCATTCTTTATCACAGCTAAATTCTCTATTTCCTGCAGTGCTTGAAGGCAGCAGAAGAGAGGGTGTTTGTGCTCAGAATGTTTGTTACATTTTATTTAGCCTCTGAGATTTAAAGAGTTCTTTCATCTGAAATTGAGACAAAACAAAGTTCTGTTATCTTTCTTAATTTTTTTTCCTACATTTTCCTTTCCCTTTCCCTTTTTGTTTCTTTTTCTTTTTTTTTCCTTTTCCCTTTTTTCTTTCTCTTTTTCTTCTTTCTTTTTCTTTTTTCTTTTTCTTTTTCTTTTTCTTTCTTTTTCTTTTTCTTCTTTTATTTCTCTTTCTCTCTTTCTCTTTCTCTTTCTCTTTTTCTTTCTCCCTTTTTTCTTTATTTCTCTTTCTCTTTCTCTTTCTCTCTTTTTTCTTTATTTTTCTTTCTCTTTCTCTTTTTCTTTTTTTTTTCTTTTACTTTTTGTTTTCTGGATTGGGAGCCTTTGTCCTGACATATCTGAATAATTTCCCTAGTCAATGTGCAGGAAAATTGCTATGAAGGAAAAGGAGAACAGCTTCCTTTGCTACCAAAAAGAGACAATAGTCTGCAGCATACGTTATCAGTTGTGCCCTGTAAGTTTCTTCTACAGCATTTGTGCTGTTTTCTTTTTTTTTTTTTTTTAATATTTGGGGTATATGAAAGGGGGAAAAAGAGGATTCAGGTTTTCACACTATTGGACTTTCAAAAGTCAACTGCATTTTCGTAGTGGTAGCCTAAAGAAGGGTTAAGTAGGGTTATGCTCTGCTAGCAGCTGTCACTTTCCACAAAATAAACACAGTTGCAATTATGCTGTCTGATATGATGGGCTGAAGTGAGAACTCCAAAGGGTCTACCAGGGTGTGGCAAGATACAGCAAGGTAGAGAAAGCAAAAATTTTATTCTGTACTTTTCCAACTGCTAGATACCTCAGGAGAAGCATTGCAAAAGGCTGAGTTAGGTATAGGAAGCCCACAACTGCTGTAGTCTAAGAACCCTTATGTTGGACACTCTTCCATGCCAGACACGCCAGTTACATTAAAATACAGACACACTGAAGTATGACACACCAGTTTTGTGACCGCTTTTGCATCTCTGATAATAGGTTTCATTTCATTTTGCTATACTGCCTCATGAACCACCTGAAAAGTAAACAAGGAAAAGATCTCTTTACTGCGCTGAGAATGGGCTGCAAAGAATGTGCTGGCCACCAATCCATGTATAGAAGTCATTGAAGGCTTGTACAAGCGTGAGATGTGAGAAAGTGGAAACCCTGACAGATGAGGCGATTAGAAGCCGGAGGCCTTAACACATAGCTCGTACTTCTAAGATGTGTGAGTACTACACAGGTGAAGATCTGAGGCAAATTTGCAGTGCCTCATGCACAGGAGTGAGAGATTTTCTGGCTTTCCTCTACAGATATATTCAGCTTCAGAAGTGTCTTGTGCTAGCTTTTGCAAAGTAGTCTAAGATCTTTTTACTTCCTTTACCACAGATTACTTTTACTTCCCTCAAATTTCCCAAGCAGTAATGACAGGACCTGGAGATTATAATACCTTTGTGAATTGCTGCAGGTAGACAAAGAGTCTAACTCCCTTCTCATTTACATGAGTGTAAATATGGAATGTTGTCACTCAGCTGCAGCTTGAATGAAATTGTCTTATTGGTCTCAGACCCAGGGAAAGAATCATGTACAAAAGGATGAATAGAAGGAAGCGGAAGGAGGAGGAAGTCCATCTCTGCAGTTCCTACCTGGGCTCCTCTCAGTAGCTGGAAAGAGCGTATGTAGTATCCTTATCTTCTAATGCGTAATTATCCACCAAACTGCATCTGCAGGGTTCATTTACTATACATAAAGTTGAGAGTCAAGTTTATGCTTTGAGATTAAGCCAGAGAAACAGCCTTATGCTACATTTTCTTACAGTGTGTTAACAAGGGTGGAAGAACATGTAACCTTTAGAATGGAAAAACACATATTTCTCTCCTTTGAAAATTCTCTATTTTGAAACTCCCCCAAAGTACACTAAGTACATTACAGACATACTAGACTGTCTGTAACTCACATCTAAAACAATATTTATTAATTTGAATTTCATTTTACTTTGTTTCATTTTTATCTGTCAGTCTTGAAAGGACAGAAGAGGGGTCCACATCTCTATGATTTAAGCATACCTCAACTTAAATATTTGCTTTTGATATTGACTATTAACCGTCCGTTATGAGGAAATCTAATGCCAAATTTTGAGTTGGTGTGATGAGACAGCTGACTCATTCTAAAGACACATTTCTCCTTCTTTCAGTGTTTTGGTTTGGTGTGATTTTCAATTTTGTTAACTTTCCCTAGCATAGCTCAACTAACAGAAACTCATACACTCCCTAAAGTAGATCTGTCATAGATTGCTTTAGTTAGGGCTTGTTATTTTTTTATTTAGAAGGAAAAAGCCCATGAAAAAAAAGTCAGAATTCCCTCAACTACACAGAATTATGAAGCATCATGTTTGAGATTTCTGAAGGAAGTAACATCTTGCTGTATTGGAAATTACCATAGCTCTTGTAAACAGGTGATAAAAGTGACTATCTCAGTGGTTATCAGCTTGTTCATGTGAGTAATCACTTCTTACAATGCACTAACTTTCTATGGTCTGACAAAACTGGAGAAGATGTTTCATGTTTTTTATGTTCTTACAGATATATTTGAGGATGAGTTTTTTAATATATGTATGTATGTGTGTATGTATGTATGTATATAAACACAGTATATAGATGCAGTGAGATTTACTCTCCTGAAAGATAGAAAGAAGTAAAGAAGAAAATAGTTACTAGTAGGAAATAGGGAAAAAATAGGAGGGAGCATGAACAAATCTGACATAGAAATGGGAAGCTGCAAGAAAGTACTGATCTACACCTCCATCATACACAAGAAAAGACCAGGAAAGTCCAGGTTAACTGAACCCACTTGCAGAAAGTCATTAAAAAGTAAAAAGAATCAATTTAATTAACCACATTAAACAGATTAAAAAAAAAAAAAAAAAAAGTTGGTGCCAGATCTAATACAGATGTTTTGCAGTATAATGGAAAAATGAAGATATTTTCGAACAAGAAGTCTTGTAAGTCATAGTCTTGAAACGCTTAGATAAGGTGGCACTCTCTGTTAGAAAAGCAAGCTCTGTAACGGTATCGATTGTTTCCAAGGCCATATTAGAGATGAAGACAAGTCCCAGGAGACAGGTTGTTGTCACCTTGACCTTAGGTCAGAGCTAGACTACTGACCCCTGACACCCAGGACTTCTACCTCGCATTGTGATATTTTTCATGCCTACAGACAAAGTCAGCAGGGGACACGTGTCGATGTGGCTCTTGCCAAATCAGAATTGACTGGCCTGTAGGAAGCTGGAGAGCAGCGGGAAATGTGGGTTAAAGTATGTCAATAATGTTTCACAAGAACAATTTCTCCTAGAATTGTAGCTGTTGGAATGTTTTGACATTTATTCGGTAGAGAAATGTAGCATGTTTTGTGAAGCACTTCAAGAGAGCTGCTGCTAACTGCCGTGGTGTATTGATCTTCCTGTTAAATTGCACGGGCACACTTGGGAGATCATTGAGATTCAGGCAACAGGACAGAAAGGATCGGCTGCACCTGATGGTCACTAATGGTAATTGGTTTCGATCCTTGCACTTGAAGAAGCCATGATTTACTCGGTTCACAGATGAATTGTAGACACTAAATATTTTGAAAAGAAAATATACTGTGATTTCTTTTTCTCATGTCATTTACAAATTATTGCCTCCACTTCTGAATGTTTCATGTAAAATACAGAAATCCACATGACTGGATATAAAAAACATGCTAAGCAAAATTTCAAGGAGTTCTCCCTCTCGTCTGTAAAGCTTGTGCAAAACAAATGAACTTTATGATCCTAATATGAGTTAATTAAATAATCATAATAATATTTAGCAGCATCTTAAAAAAATCATCATCTCTCTTAAGCTTCCCTATCATCTTAATACATCTTTTTTACACTAAACACATTCTTCCGTCTATCCCATTTGGTAGAGTATCATCACAGTCTTAACATAATGAATGTTATAAAGAAACGTATTGAAAACAACTACAAAAGTAGAATAATGTAGGCAGGTATGGATAGTAATGTAATATTGGAGTAAATTATACTAGAATGAAGGATCTGATATGAAAATTGGATACTAACGTTAATATCAGAGTAAATTATTGCTACAAGATCTGATACAAAAATTGAAGTATACTTTCAAAATGAATGCAGTGATAATGCTGCCAAAATTCATGCCACACAATTTTCAAAGCAGATTTTATAGGGCTTCTGTAGCTTTCTGCTTTATACAAGATATTTTGCAAAGTATATGTACATAATTACATAAAAGCAAATATATTCAGCAAATGATCACTGCTTTAATACAAAGAAATTCGTATAGACTAAGATGTTGGGAAGGAACCAGTTTTGCACTCCTTTAAATCTGTTTCAAGTACATGTGTCCTTTATCATCGGTAGTACATTCCTATGGTTTTTTAAAGGACAAAAGAGTTTTCAATTTTTGTTCTACATTTTTTTTTTTTTACCTTCAATGGAGAGGTCAGCAGTTTCTCCAAACAGCTGAGTTTCACGCATAAATTGCATAAAGTATCCATAAAATCTATATAGCACTTTGACAAATAGAAATTAACACAATATGAAGGAAAAACATATATAGTTTATTTGTTAACTGAGATCAAAACTGTGCCTATCCGGAGTCTTCTGGTTAAAATGACTGTAAGTATATTGTAGTTTCAATTGCAGCTAAATTATGCACAGTAGAATTTGAATCATCCACTAGTAAAATAGAGAAAATAGAGAAAAACTAATGTCTGAATGCTACAGAAAGTTCAGCACAACAGCAATAAAGCATTTGCAATTATTATACAAGTCTCAAATTTCTGAAATATTTACAAACCTTAGATAATGACAACCTCAGGAGAAAACCAAGAAAACAGACGGTATACAGGGGATAGCCTGAGGCAACCAGTGATGAGGTCAGATCTATACAGTATGTGTGCTTTACATGAAAAACGCTCTACTAAAATGTCTTTGCGTACTGTGCAGGGCTTTGGGATATAGTAGGTATTCACTGGGGGAAGGTAAGGATTATTTACTAGGATCAGTAACATGGAATTCAATATTAAAACCGACAAAGGT
Organism: Eubucco bourcierii; assembly: GCA_013396675.1. NCBI lineage: Eukaryota > Metazoa > Chordata > Aves > Piciformes > Ramphastidae > Eubucco > Eubucco bourcierii. Next base: position 110,245 of record VWZE01013675.1, read on the forward strand.
TATCATCTATTGCACATTAAATTCACCACAGTTGTTTGACAGCTCTCATAGCAACAGATTCTACCCTTAACAATTCAAAGCAATCTTTCAGATTAAAGTTCATGTGATCACTTTAAAGAACTATTCAGTGTTAATCAAGCAATATTGCTCCAGGCATCGTGTTTGTCTTTCACTTCAGGCTATTTGGTTGATTGTGGAAAATGCTGAGTTTTCCTGTTCAGAGCTGTGCATCTGTTAGGTGGAAGTGACAGGTGAGGTAGTGATGATGGCGGTATGGTGGCTGATGGAATAGACTTTGCAATAGTGATGAAGTCCCAGTGGCTGACTATTCTAATGGGATAAGATAACTATTGTATTCTGAACCAACAGTTGCTTTTTCTGTCTGATTTAATTTTTGCAGGATAGTAACAAATGATGACACAAATAAAATATCAATAAATGCTTTAACTATTTTGATTATGCATATAAATAATATACACATACATAAATACATATACATATAATGTAAATACATATATATACACACTCAGATGTGCATCTATTTTAGACCGTTGGCAAGATTGTCTTGAACAGGTAGTGCTTCACACATTTTCTAGTTAGAGCTGTTGCTCAAAGAAAAGTTCTTCTCAGTGGGATTAAGAAAATCCAATGCTAATCTTCTTTCCTTTCCAGTTCTGCAACATCTGCACTAGTTATGTCTTACTCCTGATCTGACTGTTCTCCTGAGGTTTTACGGATGCACTAGCCATAACAGTAACATTATAGAGAAAAGGCTAAAGATACTGTGGCTGTTACATTCTCTGACACTGTTGTTGGAGGCCCTAGGATATTTTCTCAAGTGACCTAATGTCTGCGGTAGTGTTTAGGATCTTCTCAAAAGGGTCCTTTTGAAGAAAGCTTTCACTTTACAATGCTGTTCTTACATCTAACCAGGTACTGAGTCCAAGCTCAAGGTGAAAGACTGCTTGCTATTAATTCAATTATCCATCAGGTTGAACTGTAGGTTCACACAGTTAACATTGCTATCAACATTGGAGGTAATTCAATTGCCAAGATGAGTCCTATAGTGATGTCAATGAGCAGTCCTGCTTGAGGGTCAGCAGCACAACTCTTTCATATGAATGAAAGTAAAGTCTTACTGCAGTATTCTGTGTAAATCCACTGTAAGTGGATATCCCATCACAATCTCTTCAGGAAATAAGGTGGAAACAAATTCTGCAACACTTGAAATAACTCATACTTAACTTAAAGAAGACCTGCACTCAAACCATATTTAACAGTAGTATTTTTTCACTGTCAGATGTCAGTTTCTTTGAAATGACACCGTGTGTAAAAAATGTGCATTTTCATACAACTTTCTGATTCAAAAGTTTTTAGGCAAAGGATTTTTGTGTGGTCAAATATCCTCTTTAGCTTTCAAGGTCGGCTCTAGTTCAAAAATGAGAAAATTCTACAAGACACTCTGGTGAATAGCGAATGGTCCTTTACCTAGCCACATTTTTTCCCCTCAGTTCATCAATTTGCTACATTCCTCAGTCCTGAACCACTACTAGGTGTTGGGAATTTGTGTTTGGGAAATATTTATTGTCCTATTCATCTTTCCTTACCATGACTGTCTCCAGAATCTGGAGGAAGACTTCATTGTGAAAGCCATCATACTTTGCATGTCAAGAGATTATCTTTTTGTTCTGCACTTCTCACCATTTCTAGTGAGAGTTTTATGAGATATGATAAAGGGTGATGTTATTCCAGAATTAAGTCAAATATTTAAAGTGAGCACTAAACAAAACCTTCTGAATTTTTGTAATTTATATCTGTCCCAGAATTTTCCATAATGTTTCTTCCTAATTAAAGGTACTTCTAGGGTAAGAATTCTGTATGCATGAGAAAATGAAATAGTGATAATCCATAAGAATTAAAGCATAATGATGTGTACTTATTTTACTCTTTCCTGTTTTAGAATATTCAAAATAAACAAAGAAGCTGCTCATCTTGCCCTCCAAATGTCTTTTCTGATGGTCATAATCATTCTGGAAGAATTAAAGTATTGGGGGGGTTTTGTTTATTTGCTTTTTTTTAAAGAGGATGTTTTATTTTAATGATGCTTTGTAATTCCTTTTCAGTCAAAAAGAAATCCAGTTAATTGCAGAAGAAAACACAAATCTTGATGATAATATCCTTGACAAGCTTATGCTTCTTGAGACTAAATGAGATTTCACTGTGTTTTTTCTCACTTTCTCTTTTCATATCTCATAAGAATGAAAAATATTTTCTAATGAATCACCAATCCTTCTTTTTTCCCTTATATTGTTACCATGCTAAGGAACACTCAAATAAATGTGTATCTTCTTTTCCATATTTTCCTGAGGAAAAAAAAGCACATAAAAAAAAATCTATGATCATCTTCATGTCACTTTGAATTATTTCACAATATGCAGGTTAATTAATATTTGGATTTTATTCTTTAAATTCCTTTGAAGTATACATATTTACTACATATGTGTGTACAGGTACTAGCACAAACTATACAAAAAATAAATAAGCACACATCACTAGAGCTAAAAGTAAAAAAAAGACAATTTATATCAAAGAGGTCTGTACAGAGGTGCAGCAGTACATCAGATATTACAGAAAAATAGCAGCACAGCAGAAACTCATGGTTTTAGTTAACAAAAACATGCAGTCATATACATGTAAGTGCATAAAGCAAATGTAAATACCTTTCATCCTCTTTTGGGAAATACAGGTAATTTAACAGCTCATGACTGGATACCATGCTTATACTCTCGGGAACCCCAAGTGAAAGCATTCAAATGAGTGAGCAGTATTCAGTCTGCTAGAGAAGTGAGATTTTTCTGGTTAACATTTTTGGATTCAGCTGAAGAAAATGTTGCCAGTCAAGAAGTAATGAGACGCATCTTTAATTAGATGTCTCAGAATCACAAACTGAGGCTGTTCAAAGCTCAGAAGAGCAAAAATAAAGCTAGCACAAGTAACTCTAGATATGAGGATTCTCAATATAACGTGTTTCTGCACAGATTGAAAAAGAAGTCTCATTAAGAGTTTATTAGAAGCATCACCCTTACAGGTTGTGTCTTCATGGGTGATTTTTACTATAGCATCATGGAAGTGGTGGAGCCAGGAAATAAATGAAAGTAAAAGTAAGAAGGATCTAATACTTCCACCTTAGTTACTTAGCACAGGAATACTCTCTGTTCTCTTAACTTACTACTGTGGATAAAACACCAGTGCATCACAGGCTATCACAAAGGAAGTCTTCCCTTATGACCACTAGCAGATTAGTGGTAACAATAGAGATGCCACTGTCATCATATTGTCACAAAAGGATCCTAAAGATGTGCATTAAAACCCTTTAGAGGGATGTGCAGGATATATGAGCTCCTCCTCTCCTTTCTTAGAGAGAGAGAAATTAAATGAATATGGCATAAAGCATGCTGTGTTTTCTGAAAAAAAGGATAACATTTTCTCCAGACTCTCAGAGCCTAAAAACTCTGTGATCGTAGACTGCTCTACATGCTCTGTATGTTTGCACTCATTAATCTCTGAAAGATATGGACTGATAGATTGCTCACAATCAAACACTGAACAAAAGTGTGACTTCCTGACAGAAAGACTTACAAAGGTTATTCTAAATTGGCAAGTACAAAATACTCCTTATCAAAGGGAAAGAGATTGGCAAAACAAGAGAAGGAGAAGAAACTGTCATACAACAGTTTTTGCCAGATTCCCAGCCTTACTACTGCCATGCGGACAGTTTTATGGATTTTCCTTTTTTTTTTTTTTTTTTTTTAACTGTAAGATTCTTGCAGTAGCCCTGCTAAGATTGTGGAATGTGAAGATAGCAGATGAGCTCTGACAGTGTCTTCAAAATTCATGCATTTGATATTGGTAATGATTTTCCTAGATGCTTTTGGTATTACCAATTTTGTAGATTCAATTATTATGTTTTTTATAGACAGTTCTTGCTTCAGTTTTTATATTCATTTGAATATTTAGCTCCTACTTTTGTCAGTTTACATGTGCTTACAAGAGAAAAAAAGTACAAGGGATTTTGATTGATTTCTTGAGAGAAATAGTCACCCTTCAGGATGCATTCTACTTTTTAGTAGAAGAATTGGCTTGGTTGCAGTTGGTACAATTATCTTTTTATAACTATTTGAAAAAGAACACTTAAACAATACTCTTTAATTAATAATGGGATTAAGAATATGGAATACACATTTATCTACATTTTAAGGATGTTCATATTTGATAGTCTTAGAATAATTTTCTTGCTACATTATCAAAATGTGGCCTTCATTCTATGAATATTCCCTAAAATGGTACAACTAACATGGAGAAAACAGCTGAACAATGTTAATATTTATGAGCAATCTATTGAGCAAACACTACAGGAAATTGCTATCGCTTGAATACATTTGTACTGTGCATGTGGCTCAGACTTTCTCCACCAACAGTTATTCCCAGAACAAGGAAAATTCCTGAATTCACTTTTCATAGTATCTATTTATTCCTTGCTCAGTCTTAGGACTACATAAGAGAAAGTTATTCTAATGGAAGTAATCAGAGTTTATTTGAATTTCTAAAGCAATAGTGATTTTAATGGAAGCAGACCTCTGCTGGAAACATTTGAAACTTTTGCCAAGTTCAAGGAGCAGGTAAATAAATATCCTCTGCTTGCAGCAATATCCCCAAAGAATATTTCATTGATCTCTTGATCTAACTTGAATTCACTCATGATACTGGTGGAAAGTTGCCAGAGTGCTAATAATATTGGATTTTTATATATAAACATATAGAAGAAAAATGGAGGATAAAAGAGAACACAGTTCAAAGGAAAACACAAGCTGACTGACGTTTCCCACAGGTGCAGATCCATTTTCAACAATGGGACTTTCTGAAAGGTTTTTGTATTATGTAGCCTTCCAGTATTACAACTTTTTTTCATGTGAACCCATTCATGTAAATATACCCATGCATGTCACTATACATATATGATTCTATGTATTTGCGTATCAGTGCATCAGAAGATCATAGATCAAGATCAAGTTGAGGAACACAGGAAAAGCTTGGAATGAAAGAGGAAAGAAAGTGCAGCTTCCATTGTCTCTCACACATAACGCACCTGCATTCCTTATAGTGGAGACTCTTTAGGTCTCTAAGTGTGTGTATTACACAAAGTATAACTCATGGCTCACAGCTTGGGACTAACAGGCTGGTGGTACTTACCCCAATTTTCTCTTGCTGAAAACAACTTCTGAGCTGAAAATAACCTCTCCTACTTGGGACAACAAGGAAGAACCTAAAATTTGTTAGTGTGCTGTAGAGTATGTGCACAGCAAGTCTAGAGATCTCAAACCTGAAACGCCTTTACCCTACAGTGCATGTCCTGCTAGGTAGTGTGGCCTGAACCATGTGACGCTACTCATGTTCTCCGTGAGTACGAGAACTCTTTCTAAAGCTTGGGGGAGCTCTTTAACAAGAAGATCAGGAGATACCTATTCAGGAGGAGAGAGATACTTATTACAGGAGACATATACAATGTTCTCAGCATAAGACAGCGAACGGAAACACAGCTCTGTGGATGGAAGAAGGATGTCATTGGTGGAGAAAAGAATACTTTTCTCATGGCCTTGAGGATAATCTAATAGTGATCTTATAGTTGCATACAGGGAAATATTAGGTTATGATTGGACTTATCGATCTTAAGGTCTTTTCCAACCAGGTAATTCTATGACAGTGGCACAATGTAAGGTGTGGTTGCAGAGCTGTAGATCTCCTCTCAGTACAGAGAACCAAATCAACAGAGATTTCCATAACCACATGTTCCACATCTTAAGCTTGGGAAGAGTTGCACCTGCAACAGACTTGTACCTGTTGTGCAGGAAGTTACCTGACACCCAAGCCTCATTATCTGATGTGGGCACCCTCAGCTGCCTAGAAACTGGGATTAAGCATTTTCTGTGCAAAAATGCTCTACATTCTGGCTATTTACACTCGTAGACTTTTCCATCAGGTTGCCACAGAACTATCACATATGTATACACAAGAGTAAAGGGAACACTTTCAGAGATGAAACTTTGTTCTTCTCTGTGTATGCTTATGCTTCAGAATCATAGAATCATAGAATGGTAAGGTTGGAAGGGACCACAAGGATCATCAAGTTCCAACCCCCTGCTGTAAACAGGGACACCTCCCACTAGTACAGGTCACTCAAGGCCTCATCCAACCTGGCCTTGAACACCTCCAGGGAGGAAGCAGCCACAACCTCCCTGGGTAACCTGTTCCAGTGCCTCACCACCCTCACTGTAAATAACTTCCTCCTAACATCTAGTTTAAATCTCCCCTCTGCCAGTTTAAACCCATTGCCCCTTGTCCTGTCATTGCAAGACCTTATAAATAGTCCCTCTCCAGCATTTCTGTAGGCCCCCTTCTGATACTGAAAGGCTACTATAAGGTCTTCTGGAAGCCTTCTCTTCTCCAGGTTGAAGACCCCCAACTCTTGTAGCCTGTCCTCACAGGAGAGCTGCTCCAGCTCTGGACTTGCTCTAACACTTCCATGTCCTTCTTGTGCTGGGGGCTCCAGAACTGCACACAGTACTCCAGGTGTGGTCTGACAAGAGCACAGTAAAGTGGCAGAATCCCCTCCCTTGCCCTGCTGCCCACGCTGCTCTTGATGCAGCCCAGCACTCGTTTGCTCTTTGGGCTGCATGCACATGCTGTAGACTCATGTTGAGCTTTTCATCAACCCAGACCCCCAGGTGTTTTTCCTCAGGGCTGCTCTTCAGCCATTCACCACCCAGCCTGTATTTGTGCTTGTGATTGTGCCTACCCAGGTGCAGGACCTTACACTTGGCCTTGTTGAATTTCATGAGGTTGGCCTTGGCCCACCTCTCCAGCCTGTCCAGGTCCCTCATTGTAAGTTCATCATAAAAAGCCACTAAATTTGTCAGGCAAGATCTGCCCTTGGTGAAGCCATGCTGGTTACCACCAATCACCTCTGTTTTGTTTTCCATTTGCCTTAGCAGAGCTTTGAGCAGGATCTGCTCCATGATCTTGCCAGGCAGAGGTGAGGCTGACTGGTCTGCAGTTCCCAGGGTCATCCTTTTTTCCCTTCTTGAAGATGGGTGTTATGTTTGCCCTTCCCCAGTCAGCAGGAACTTCACCAGTCTGCCATGACCTTTCAAATATGATGGACAATGGTTTGGCAACTTCATCTGCCAGTTCCCTCAGGACCCGTGGGTGGATCTCATCAGGCTTTATTTGGGTGTTTTGTCTTGTTGGGCATCCATACATCACTCCTGTCTTTAGGTAACTTCTACTACTTCAGGAGTGACATAGCTGGTGTGCTGTCACACAGAAACAGTGCTCTTTATTCTTCTGATTAACTAGTTGATAAGGGGAGAATGTGCTCATTCTCCCTCTTAAGGGTCTCTGAAGTCTTTTGCTTTTCCTTACTCTCCTTCAGCCTCACAAGTATCAGTAATGGCAGCATACTTATCCACGGCTTGCAAATCTTTCACACAGGTGTAGTGTCATAGGATTAGGGGATGTTTTTCTACTACAAATGAAATACACATGCTGGAAGGCATTTGATCAAGATGTTGCAAGTGTTTGGGGGACATGTGACATGATGTGTGAAATGCAGTGTACTCTTAGGCTGTTGTTCAGACACCTTTAATGTCTAATTATTTTTATTGTAACAGCTTGAAAGAAAACTGAAAACTTTGAATTTTAAATTTCATTTTTCAAATTAAAATTAATGGGGTTTAAATTTTTTTAAAAATGGAAAATTTTTTCTAATTTCACTGTTTTTTGCTTTAGCTCTGGGAGAATGAACTTTGGTTGATTCAATTTACACTCTGTGAGCTTGACTATTTTCACCTTACAGTAAAGGAGAAGTTTGGTAGTACACAATAGAATGTTAGACAATACATGTGTGTATCCATAAACACAGAGAAAACCGTTACACAGGAAAAAGAATGAACAATAAATGAAAGCTTAGAGCACTAAATTTTTCACTTCTACTTATGACAATTAATGTATTACCTCAGAAACAGATTAACTGTTTCATTAGACTCTTCATATCATTGTCATCTCTGTAAGAGAGGGAATTTAACTTAAAAGAATTTGTCCCTGTCTAACCAAATGAGCAGAAAAGCACATCCATATCACAGTGTTGGGAAAGAGCCCAAATGTGTGTGTCTCTGTTGCCTTGGTTTTTTTTTTTTTAATTTTACTTCTATTTTCTCTGATTGTTTTTTTTTGGTTTTTTTTCATACACCTTTTGAGGTAGAGAGCCTATTTTTTTTCCTTCCATTTAATCCAACTATTACAGGAGACTTCAGAACAAGATGGAAATGTGTTGTATTAAGTCTAGTCATGGGACTGGGCATTCATGTTCTAGCAGGGGGGTTGGACTAGATGATCTCCAGAGGTTCCTTTCAACCCCTACCATTCTATGAAAGATAAAAACATAATTACTGCTCACCAAGACTGATGTGGAGAACTAAGTGTGCAAATGTCTTCCACTATTTATATATGCATGACCACTAAAGTACTTTTTAACACAGTAAAATTTATCCTCTGGTACTGGCATGATAACCAGTGTAGTTAAAAAAAAAAAAAAAAAAAAAAAAAAAAAAAAAAGAAGGTTGAGGGAGCAGCTCCAACAAACTTTTAATAGCTTCTCAAATCCAGCAATAGCAACAAAAGGAAAAAATTACATTTCTGTTCTTTTGCTCCCCACACAGAGATAGCTGACAGTAGCTAAGGCTGAGCAACGGACTATCTTCAATTTAGGCCTATACTCTAACAGTCCCCATTGAGAGCAAGGTAAAATCTAGTCACAGACTAGATGTCCTGCGACTATCAGGAAATCACTAAAATGTGCTAGATATCTTACTTAATGAATATTGAACCACATTTTACTGCTGCTCCATAATGTCATTCAGAATGGAATTTTTAAAAATCTATGTTCTGAAATTCAGAACAACAAGCATAGCAAATAGTACATCAGCTTTAGCACAGCTGTGAATGGGGATCAGCAGAAAGCAAATGATGAAGCTACTGCATGACTGTGCCCCATTAGTGGGGATGCTGCTTGTGAGAGCACTGAATTCAGAACTTATTTATTTATTGAGAAGCCACTGGAAACAAAGTTTGGATTTGACAAGACTGAAATCCTCAGTCAATCAGGATACAAACATGAAATAAAATGACATGAAATGAAATGAAATGTAATCATCCTTCATTAGTCACTTCAGTACTCTCTTTTCCATTTCATACCTGTAGGTCACCAAACTATGCCCTGAACCCTCCTACATGGATGGAAGTCTGTAGATTGATGCTGCCTTTCTTTTCCCTTGTTTCTGTGTGTAATCATAGAGGGAGTCTTCCAGTGACACGATCATCCAGTGAGCAAGGGATTTTGGTAGTGGCCCCAGTTCTGGATGCCTCTACAAGCGGTACGATACTCGCAACTGAGTTCATAGATCCACAGATTCTTACAATGTGTTGGATTGGAAGGGACCTCAAATACTGCCTTGTTCCAACTCCCCTGCCATGGGGAGGGACTTGCTCCATTAGACAAGAATGGTCAAGGCCTCATTCAACCTGGCTTTGAACATCTCCAGGAACGGGGCATCCATGACCTCCTTGGGCAACCTGTTCCAGAGTCTCATCACCCTTACTATAAAGAATTGCTTTCTAATATCCAGTCTAAATCTGCCCCCTTCAAGCTTCAATTCATTCTCTCTTATCAACAAACCCTTGTAAAACGTCTGTTGCTGGATTTTATGTAGGCCCCCTTCAGGTACTGGGAGGCCACTATAAGGTCTCCCCAGAGTCTTCTCTTCTCCAGGCTGAACGGCCTAAAACCAGTCCAAGTCCATCTGGATGCCATCTCTTTGCTCCACCATGTAAAACACACCACACAGCTTGGTGTCATCTGCAAACTTGTTGAGGGTGCACTCAATCCCACTGTCCATATCTCTGACAAAGATGTTAAACAACACTGGTCTCAGTACTGAACCCTAAGGGACATCAGTTGTTACTGACCTCCATTCGAATGCTGAGCACAGGCATCCAGCTAATTCCATACCCAGTGAGTAGACTAGATTTTAGGAGGAAGTTCTTTACAGTGAGGATGGTGAAACACTGGAACAGGTTGCCCATGGAGGTTGTGGCTGCTCCCTCCCTGGAGGTGTTCAAGGGTAGGTTGGATGAGGCCTTGAATAACCTGTTCTACTGGGAGGTGTCCGTGTCTGTGGCAGGTGGCTGGAATTAGATGACCTTTGATGTATCTTTGTAATGGAGGAGCAATTAATGCAAGATGATTTTTAAAGATTAATATTGTTTATCAATATTCAATATTCAGAACTCTCACCACCCTGATCACTCATTTTAATAATAATCAGTTATTTGCATGGTCATGTAAATTTTATACAGGTAATAACACAGGATCTAGAAATAAGTACTAATAATATAATATTAATTGAACTCAATTACATTGGAAGAGAGGGTTCCTGCAGTTAGTGTACTGCTTGCCCACTAGATGGACTCAAGGAGCTCATTTCTGCTTATCGCAGAAGGCAAGGGTGAATTACAAGAGGCTTTAAGTATTTACTCACAAAATATCTCCTGCCTTGCAGGGCTAGCTACAGCTTCAGACAGCACCCAAACACTTTCGGGGAATTCTGTTACTGTCTTGTCATCTACTGAGACTTCCCAGGCTTCAGGGTGATGGGGAGAGGAGGCAGACAATCTCTGACCTGGTCCTGATCCCTCTGGATGATCTGTGTATCTCCAGGACTTCCCATCTTGGCAGGAGACTTTCAGGTGTAGGCAGGATGTCTTACCATGTGCAGTCTCAGCACAGTTGTCACGCTGGCTGTGCTGGCTGATTGCGTGGAGGCATTTAGAGCCTGATTCTGGTAAACTCTTGGAAGGCAGTTTCCAGGTAGTTCAGGATTCAAGCAGTAAGCAAGCATGGATACCACAGCAGAGCATGGATACAATGACAGAGCACATTGTGTCACCTGCTTATCTTTCTTTATCAATACAACCCGAGACTAATGGGCCTTTGGACACAGAATAGCCAACCAGAATGGCAGTTAGCCAAGCTTGACTATACTATGTGAAGACATAGGCTTGGTTTACCCTTTTTAGGGCACAACACCGGCCTTGCACAATGCATACACAAGCTGAGTATGTGTAGCTTGTTTGCCACTGGATACAAATGGCCAGGGTCCTTAGACTCAGTGGCTCTAGGTTCTCTGTCCTCTTTCCCCCGGTTGCTTCTTCCCATAGCAGAAGTGGGGGAGCAGAAAAGCATGTCTGGGCAAGCCAGGACATGTATAAGCCTATCTTGGCCTGCTTAGGACTAGCACAACACCCTTCCAACCTAGGCCATTCTGTGGTTCTGTGATTCTATATCCCTTGTGATCAGCTTCCCATTTTCCCTTCAGAGAGGCTCCAAGACTAGGCTTCCCTAGTCTTCTTTTTGTCACTGATGTAGCAAAATAATTATATCTTCTTACACCTTTTTATGGCCCTAGCCCAGCTTAATTCTATCTGTGTTTTTGATTTCCTGACCTCATCCCTGGCTGCTTGGACAACTTCTTTGAAGTCATCCCACGTGGTCTGTTCTTCTTTCCATTGCTTATAGACTTTCATTTTTTGCCTGGGTAAGTCCAGGAGCACCTTGTTCACTCCTGCTGGCCTCCTGGCATTCTTACCTGTCTTTTTTCTTCTGAGTGCACTCCTGCTGATTTGGAGGAGGTGGTCCTTGAATACTGAATGGCTTGTTTGGAGAAACAGGAATCCACTAGAGTGACATTGCTCAGCTAACAAAAACACTAAAGCCACTAGCAAATACAATAAGCTGTATTTCTGTTCCTTAGAAAAGGATGAAAAAGGAATGATGACATTTGTGACTTGGCTTCAGTCTCAAGTATGATACTTCATGAAAAAGGGAAGACAAAGGTGAGGAAAGGATCAAGTCTTTAAGTTGTTGTAACTCAGACAAAAACATATATATTAAGTAGGATTTTTTTTTTTTGTTTTCAAAATACATAGGATACTTAATTCATAGAATAGACATTATTTTAAGATAGCCCAGGGGTCTACACTCACCAGGTTAATGATGGTCTCTACAAGCCAGTGGAACATGACTAAGAAGTGGCAAGATTAGTTGACATCACAGGACATGGTCTGCAGACTTTATAGAGGATTTAGTTCTCAGCTACGTGCATTGTTAACTTTTCTCAGTCATCGCTGTTGTCATCTTTATTAAAAAATAATAGTCTCATAAACCAAATATGGTATGCCACTTCCAGCAGTTATAGCCTCTTAATAAGGAATTTATACTACCTTCTGCTATAAAACTGCAGTAGAAAATCCTGGCTCCAAACTTTACCAAGTGTAGACATAATCACCTTTTGTTTATAACTCCCTGCTGGGTATTGCTGAAATACTTAGCTTTGGGTGGTGATTGTTAAGTTAGCCCACTGTATATAGTCCAAGGACTCAGAATACTGATGAACTGAGTTACCCAAGAAGAAAATAGGAAGAGATAATAGTGTTAGGTTTGTTGCCTAATATAGTACAGGCATATTTATTACATTAATTAACTTTGCAGACTTTAATAGAATTTTATTCAGAAAGTTACACTTTTTTTTTTTTTAAACTTTCAGAGCTATAGCAATATTTACATGTTTGCAGATTAGAAAACAACAGTTTGTCTGGATTTGATTCAAGTCTTCATAATCCTGTTATACACATTTTTCTCCCCTGTGTTCATAAAAGGCTGCAAGTTGATAAACATCACTTACTTGGCACAGATCAGCCATTTTCCAGGCCATATACCTGAGAAAAGTACAATTCACAAGCCAACTGCAGTAAGTATTTTAGTTCATAAAATGGAATATATGTCTCCAACCTCCTCTAATCAAAAATGAACAGCATCCTTTGCTATATGCATTTGGTTTATTACCATATGGTGGTTGATTGGGAAAATGGTAAACTCATGGAATTTCTACAGCATGGCCCTTAAATGGCAGGGGCTCTGGTCAGCTTTGTGGGAAGGAAAGGAAAAGTTGTGCTCTAGTACCCCAGTCATTCATCTGTTCTCCAACTTTGAATGTTTAGGAAGGGAACACAAAAGGCAGTTAAAGAATACCTATAGGATCCTGAGGGCTTATTTTCTTCATGGAAAAAATGCCCAGTATAATATTTTTTTTTTTCTCCCTACATTTTTTCTTGTTGACAAAAGCTAATAGACAAAGCAGACAGAGGTATCTCCATTTCTGGCACCCTCAGTAAAAGTGTGATGAAAGGATATTTAAGAGAGAACTGTCTAAACCAGTTATTTCTAACAACAGAACTATCTGTGGAGATTCCTGTGCCTATCATGTTATCTAGGACTTTAAACTAACTTGAAACATCAGTTTCCACATACTGAAGAGAAACTGAGGGTGTCCAGCATGCTAGCTTGCAGAAAACCTGGATTTTTAAAAAGAAAATATATTGCAAGTGCTATCATCTTCTCACTCCTACCACAAAGAATTCATTCAGACATTTACTGACTTTGATAGAAACTACTTTTGTGCAACATTCTGTAGGGAATGTGTTCTCCAGTAGGATTTATTAGTTGATGGTGTAGTCTGTAGTGTCAGATTTTAGACAATGCTCCACTGACTAAAGTTTCTGTTGCTGAACACTTATAGTCTTACTGCGTACTTCTTTGATGCTCACTTGAAGAACTAGTGTGGCAAAGACTTACTGGATACTAAGACTCTGTGTACACAGTAGGAGGTGCTTTTCCATCCCAAGATACAGGTCTTCAAATTAATCTGTGAGTATAAATCATTCTTGATGTAACATTTCTCGCATTTCTGGATAGTGTAAAGTATCAGTCTCAAAGCATCTTCATCTCTAAGCATTAAATACCAAACTTTTCTTAATTAACTTTCATTACCTCGCTGCTTACATTGATAATGAAAAAGGGAATATAAAACATAGGGAATTGCTCATAACATAAATCAATATACTTTCTATACTGAACACCTTCCTTTACAGCTCACATTTTACTTAAAAACTTGAGCACTTTTATTCTTCATTTCAGGTGAATAGACGGAGTGAGATTTAAACTTCTAAAATCATTAATCTACATTTTAACTAGTTGAAGTTTCACTTCTCTTTTGGTTTCAGTTCTCAAGGTCGTATTCATTGGTTTCCAAAGGATTGGGTTTTTTGTGCAGCAAGTTAGATGAAGAGCTAAATGATTATTTTGTAGTAAGAAGATGAAAGTTAGATGAACCTTGACATATCATTCAGGGTATAATTCAGCATCAAATTCATATCATCTGGATTTATCTACTTTAGAAACTAAACAGTTAACCTAATCATCTCTTTTTATTGCTAATTTAGAAAGGCTTTTTTTACTAAGTACACTCTCACTTTTCTGAATCCACTGCATGTGACTTGCATCTTTTGTCCACTGCGCCATTACCAGCAGCTAATCCCTCTTATTTATTGATAATTGGACAAAACTGAACAACATGCCAACTTCTGAAAACTGAACACCACTAAGGCCTCTATTCAGGTTTTCCCCCAAACCACATTAGTTTCCAAGTTCACTTCCTTTGTGGAATATCAATGGGAAAAGAGTCTGCAATTCTCTCATGGCTTAGGAATTCCACTAATTCTAACCTTCACATTGCATAACCATATGAGATGTAGGAATACAGTGTACTCAGACACAAAAATGAACACTTGTAACACAGGAAAGGAAAGACTCATTTTATGTTTTTCTAGGCAATTTGGAACTTGCAATGTTCGCTTGAAAACAAATGTTCATTGTTAAAGACATATTGGTCAATGGGTAAGCAGTAATTAACAAATGTGAAATATACCCTGATCCTTAAAGTTTACATTTTTTTTCCCCCCAACTGCAAGCTGTGGTACTGTTGTTTTGTCAAATAATCATTACAACATATTTGAGATAATGTCAAACTTCTTACAACCATATGTCTCTGGCAATTCTGACTCTCTACAGGTTTATATAGGTCAGTTGCTTGGTGTAAAATACATGGTTACACATTGGGTTGAAGAAAACAAACAAAAAACTTTCTTTAAGAAAAATCATGGCTATTACCAGTCTGTAAGCCTCTCAAGTAGGAGCTCCCCATGAAAAAAAGATTGCCATTTAAAAGCAAAGCACCAGCAAGCTGTGCTGAACTTCCCCCTTCAGCAAGATTTTCTTTCATGCTTGTCTTGATTTGCCCCGTCTCTGTACAACCTTTCAAATATCTGGCTATGCTGATCTAAAGTCTAAAGATGAAGCCATAAGCCTCCCCTCGCAGAAACCAGGGAAGAGAATAAAATTCATGTGCGGCATTTGACAAGACTGTCTGTGCGTGAAGTCCCACACTGAGGTACCCAAGCAATTTGGGAGTGGGTTATCTTTGGAGCAGGAGGCACTGCATATGGGCTTATTAGTCCTGTCTGTCAAGGCTATTGTACTTTAATGTGGTTTTATAGCTTAGGCATCACATGCTTATATCCTTGCAATACAGACTTACCAGCTTGCTCAGAGTGTGTTAGAGTACATCTAACACAGCCTTTCATTGTGAGGTGTAGACATATTCCAAGAATCCCTGCTTGCCGTTACTCAATTTGGGAAATGGATACAAGTAATTTTTCTGTAGTAAGGTTGGCTTTTAGCTAGAGAATTTAGGAAGCAACATCACACAGTGATCATTCAGCACCAGATAAAAGGAATCTTCTCCATCACCATATCTTTTTTTTTAACTTGTCAGCTTCCCTGGCAAGAAATCATGCCTCATTTTTAACAAATGGATTTTTTTTTTTTTTTTAAGAAGAAACGAGTATTGCCAAACATACGGTCTTGAACAAAGGGGCATAAAGAAACATTATTTATACATGGTGTGAAATGGAGTAATTTATGGGTTTTAATTTCATAAATAATTTCAATCATATATTCACAGCATATTGCTATTGTCTGTCAACTTTAATTTCAGAAATGGGAAAGTATAATGGCTTTTTTTTTTTTTTCCCCTCACTTACAGGAGGGATGATGGCATTGTTAGGGTTTATTTACAGAGAAGCTGGAGTGTCTCCATAACAGAGCATGCATATCTGCAAAAGCCAAGAGTGGACCCTTGCCCTCTAGCTCTGAGAAGAGAGATGTTGCCAACAAAGATTTTAAAAAAAACAAAACACAGTAATAATCTCACAAGGCCATAAGACATAAATATGGTCAAGTTCTTTAGTTATTTTATGTTGACAGGCTTACTGATAGCACTGATGGAGTTTCATTAATTTACACAGACAAAAATAGTAATTTGTATTGCTCTCACTGAAGTCAACAGGAGAAGAGAAAACTTCCGATCATACACACAGAAGAAAACTAAATTCAAAACTATCCTTACCGTGAGCTTTATAACTTTCCTTTATTTTTTTTTACAGTGTAACTTTTGTCAAATATATTTAGCAAATGAGTGTTTATGTGCACAAAAAAAAAAAAGTTCAGAAGCAAAATCTATTATTGGATTAAGAGCATGCAAAGAGTAACTATACCATACTCCCAAGTCAAATAAAATGCATATAAATTATCTCTAATTTACAACAGAAATTTTGTTCAAACCTCACAGACCTTGACTTTCAACTTGATGTGAAACGTAGAGTAACTACACTTTACCACAAAAGAAATTGTATTATAAGTTATTCTGAAATCTGTGTGATTGTTATCGAATCGTAGAACTGCAGAGGCTAGAATAGATCTTGAGATCATCAAGTCCAACTGTTCACCTACAGCTCTTAATCCCGCCGCTAGTACTAAGATACTACCACTAAATCATGTCCCTTGGCACCACATCCATGTGTCTCTTAAATATCTGCAGGGATGATGACTGCACCACATTCCTGGGCAGCCCATTCCAATGCCTGATAACCTACTCTATGAAGATTTTTTTTCCTAATATCCAACTGAATCTTCCTTGGCACAACCTGAACACCTTTTCCTCTTGTCCTGTCACTTACTAGATGTGAGACTGATACCCGTCTCGCTCCAACCCCCTATCACATAGTTGTAGAAGGCAGAAGTTTCCCCTCAACCTTCTCTTCTGAAGACTAAACAACCAAGTAACAATGTAGTCCCACATCCTAAGAAGGCACTTGTTTGGCCCATTTCTTCCTGTTTCATTAACTTATTGAGCTGCCGTTACATCCTGTATGTGAGAAACCACTAAGTGGCAACCCTCGTGGTGGCTTGACCCTGCCTGGAGGCCATATGCCCACCAAAACCATTCTTAGATGGACAGGGAAGAGGGGAAAATATAACAAAAGGCCAGTAATAAAGTAGAAGCTAATGCTAAGCACAGGCATAGGCTGCACACTGAAGCAAAAGCAGAGAGATATTATTCTCTACTTCCCATCATCATATGTTCTTCAGTCACTCCTGGTGTGCTGGTTTGAGACTAATTGGAATATTTT